>JAPKLY010000162.1:353185-371200 GCA_026898435.1 Prunella vulgaris | reverse complement strand
TGAATAGACTTGTAAGGATTAAAAAAAAAACATTTTTCAATTTATTTGGCTTATTCAGAAAACCAGCAGACTACTTGAGGTAGTCTGAATTTGAAAGTAGTGCGCTGTGAATAGTGCAGAAATGTTTTTAATGAAAATCAGTTTTAGGTGATGTGCACAATTTAAGAGCAGAAATAAATAAGATGAGACACAGGGGATTTATAGTGGTTCGGACCAACTGTCCTACATCCACTCTCCTCAATCCAATTTGGACTTGAGGGGCTCTCCACTAACACACTTACTTACTCACTTACACAGTTCGAGAGTACTACTCTCTTACAATTTGTCAATGCTACAAACGCAATTGACTTCTCACAGCTTCTACAAAGCTTTTACAAATAATAAGTATGAATAGGGTTTTTGAGTGCAAGTGATAAATCTGACAGAGTTTCGGCTAGCTTAATATGCGTGTAAATCCGATACTGAAATTATCACTATTACTCTAATTTATAGGGTCAAATAACTAGCCGTTGGGATGGACTAGAAATCTGAGATCCTATAATTTCGTATTCAATCAATCATTGTGATTGATTGAATCTCCATCTTGATTCCCGTCAATCTTCGCGATCTTCAATCAATCAAGTTTGTCCCCTTGATTGATTGATCTTCTATTCTGGGAATCTTCCTTCTATGTCGCAAGTCAACCCTTAAAATGATTCTGAAGAATCTAGGCTGAGCACAAGACCTCAGCTGACCTGTCTCCTCAGCTGGTGTACCAGTCTCTTGGTACTTGGACCTCAGGTGATGTGAAAGTCTGCTGGTGTGCACCTCAGCTGGTCTTCTTGACTTTGTCTGAATACGTCTTTTATCCAAGGTCCTTGTCTCTCAGCTGATCAGCTAGTCTTCTGATATCAGCTGATCTGCTCATCTGCTATCAGCTGATGTTAATTTCTCTGATGATCCGCTCTCGATACTTCAGTGTCAGCTGCTTAAATCTTCTGTCATCTAAAATTGGCTAAGTCCTCAAGGTCTCAGCTGGTCTTCTCTTCTATGATAGCTTCGGATCTTCTAGGCAGCAAGGTAGATTCCCCCTCACTCGAACCTATCTAATCCTAACTACTCATCAGCTAACTAACATGTTCAGTTGGTCCTATTACACGCTGATTGGTTTATTATATCATCAAAACATCTAACACAGATATCCTAACAGGAGTGCTTTTGTTGTTGAAGTACTCTACACATCTTTGAATGAGGCTTTAGTCTGCTTCCCTTTCTGACAGGCATCACACTTCTGCTCAAATACAAACACCTCATTTGGTAGACCTCTGACTAGACCCTTCCTTGCAACCTTGTTAAGAGTCTTGAAGTTCAGATGACCTAACATCTTGTGCCAGAGCCAGCTGATCTCTGATGAGCTTTTAGAAACCAAACATGAGTCAGCTGGACAACTTGCAAAATCTGCAAGATACATATTACCTCTTCTGAGGCCAGTTAGTAGCACCTGCTCATTTAAATCATTAATAACAAGACAAGAGTTCTTAGAGAATCTTACTGAATATCCCTTGTCACAGAATTGGGATACAGACAGAAGATTGTGCATGAGCCCATCTATATAGTAGACTTCTTCAACTCTTGTTCCTTTGATCAGCAGGGTGCCTACTCCTATGGTGACTCCAAAATTATTGTCACCGAACACAACTCTAGGCCCATCAAGTGTTACAAAGTCCTGGAGAAGATGCTTCTCAAAGGTCATGTGCTTCGAGCATCCGCTATCAATGTACCAGACATGACCTTTGGCTTCTCCTCTTTCTATAGGGCTAGAGTTTACTTGAAATTAAAACTCAGGCTTTAGGTACCCTATCTTTGGGTCCTGATTGGTTAGTTTTGACTTTCTGGATCCACAGGTAAAGATCATCCTTATAAGGTTTAGGAGATCTCAGCCTTCTACCATATTTGTCCACAAAAATCATCTCCCTCAGAGGATCTTTTCTGGGGCGATGAGTGATAACAGCTGGTTTGTAGGTGGGCTGCTCAAAAAGATAATTTTGGCTTGAGCCTCCGAATGACTCATATACCTTAGCCGGTGAAGGCTTGCCTACTTTGGTTACATTAAAAGAAACCTAGGGCATAGGTCTGTTTCGCTTGGGTTTACTCTGCTGAGATGACCCAGGCTTATCATTCCTCTGCTGATTCTGCTGTGGTCTCCTTGTCTTAGCTGAGCTGTGACTTGGATTCCTCTTCTGGTCTCGGGGCTTCTGAGCTTTGGACTTATGTTGGTTGTCAGCAGGCTTCTGAGTTTTAGTACTCTTCTGCTCTGCTGAAACCCTGTGATCACCATCAGACTTCTGAGGTTTGGAGCTCTTCTGTCCAGCTGGGACCTTTTCTGTCCCTCTGCTCTTTTGCCCTTCTGATCCAGATGCAGGCTCAGCTGGCCCTTTACCCTTTCGAGGATCCCTAATTAATCCACTGTCACCTTTCTTCTTCTATTGTGGTTTGGGTTTGGGATAACCAAGACCCCTTTTGTCATTCACAGTTTGTGAAGACTCAGCTATTTCAGACACGACATTCTTTGCCTTAGTCAGTTGGTCCACTTTCAGCTGAAGCTGCTGTGAATTTTTTATTGTCAGTTCATTCTGCTTGAAGAGTTCATCGAACTTAGCTGTCAGCCGATTATGTTCTTCACTCAAAACAGTATTCTCAGAAAGTAGCTTTTCTATCAGCTTCTCCTGTTCCTCACATTTTGCTATTAAGTCAGCAGACTTGTTAGCTTGTGAGTCATAGGATATCACTGGTAGTCTAGCATTTTCCAGATCCTGTCTCAAGCTTAGAACTTCAGCTTTCAGACTAGTGTTCTCCTCTTCCAGCTTAGATCAAACTTTTGAGGAAAATTGGAGATCAGACAACAACTTGTGTATGTCTGACTCCATAGAATAGGTAGAGGAGCAAGATGAGCTAACAGAGGGGGTAGGAGAATTTACCTCTTCTACCTTAGCCATGAGGCAGATATCATCCTCTGATTCAAAATCAGATGAGGATGAGGATGAGCTGATATCCTGCTTCTCCTCCTCTGCCTGCAGAGCTCTCTTATCAGCGAACCTGCGATCTCTCTTGATCCTCTTCTTTTCTCTCTCCCTTGGGGTAAGCTGAGGACAATCATAACTGAGATGTCCTGGCTTGTTGCAGGTGAAGCAGACACCATCTCCTCCTCTTCTGGGACTTGGTTCCCTTCTTCTCTCTGGAGACTTGTATCTGGTCTCCTGTTCATCTAATGGTCTTCTGGCATCAGATGACTTCTGGTATCTTTTGGAAGAATCACTCTTATTCTTCTTCCAATGGGATCTATACTTCTGGAACTTGTTTGACATCTTGTCAAATTTCTTGGTCAGCAAAGCGAGTTGCTCCTTTAAGCTCATGTCCTCTGGAGTAGAGGACTTCTCTTGACTATCTGTTGCAGCAGAGAAAGTAACATTCTTTGTGGCTGACGAAGTTGGAGTCTCATCTTCTTGGTCTTCTTCTTGGATATCGAACTCATGTGCCTTTAGATGAGATAGTAGTGTATGATGACTCATCTCAGATAGATTCTTTGTCTCCTTAATTACAGTCACCTTCACTCTCCATCTTGAAGTAAGAGATCTCAAAATTTTGTTATTAATCTCCTTCTCCGAGTAATCCTTTCCTAAGGAGCTTGCCTTATTCAGTATGTTTGTTAGCCTCATATCCAGCTGATCAATGGTTTCATCAGCTTTCATTTTAAATGTGTCAAAGGTATGTAGAACGGCTTGAAGCTTGCTCTCTTTGATTTGATTTGTCCCTTCACACATCAAGGAGAGTTTCTCCCACATCTCCTTAGCGGTTTTGCATGTCTTGATTTTCTCTATATATTCTTTGGAGAGAGTCTCGATGATTTCTGTTCTGGCCACTTGATCTAAGTTGAAGAGTTTCCTTTCAGCATCGTTTAGTTCACTCTTCTTCTTCTCTGTCTTCCTTCTTTCGTTGATCTCAGCTTCTGGAGTCTTGCCATCACTTACTCCTTCCCAGAAGAACTTGATTGGCCCTTCCTCCAGAACATCTAGCATCCGATCATGAATGGCTCCAAGGTGATTCTCCATTCTGAATTTCCAGTAATCATAGTCTTCTATGGTGAATTCTGGCAACTTCCTTGTCTTGGATCCACTCTTTTTGTAGGAAGACATATCTGCAAGTGATTAGATAAAGAGCACACAAAATTTTCTAAAAACATATTTTCAGGGATCTGTCCAGGTGACCACCAAAAGCTTTCTCAGGCTGTGGTCTTTTGGACACACAGCTCTGATACCACTTGTTGGTCCCAAAGGCAGGTTTTAGGGAAGAATACCTTTGAACAAGTCTAGAAGGGGGGGTTGAATAGACTTGTAAGGATTCAAAAACCTTTTTCAAATTATCTTGCTTATTCAGAAAACCAGCAGACTACTTGAGGTAGTCTGAATTTGAAAGTAGTGACTTGTGAATAGTGCGGAAATGTTTTTAATGAAAATCAGTTTTTAGGTGAAGTGCACAAGTTAAGGGCAGCAAGAAATAAGACGAGACGCAGGGATTTATAGTGGTTCGGACCAACTGCCCTACATCCACTCTCCTCAATCCAACTTGGACTTGAGGGGCTCTCCACTAACTCACTTACTTACTCACTTACACAGTTCGAGAGTACTATTCTCTTACAACTTGTCAATGCTACAACCGCAATTGACTTCTCACAGCTTCTACAAAGCCTTTTAAAAACAATAAGTATGAATGGGTTTTGAGTGCAAGTGATAATTCTGACAGAGTTTTCGCTAACTTAATGTGCGTGTAAAATCCGATACTGAAATTATCACTGTTACGCTAATTTATAGGATCAAATAACTAGCCGTTGGGATGGACTAGAAATCTGAGATCCTATAATCTCATTTTCAATCAATCATTGTGATTGATTGAATCTTCTTCTTGATTCCCGTCAATCTTCGCGATCTATAATCAATCAAGTTTGTCCCCTTGATTGATTGATCTTCTATTCTGGGAATCTTCCTTCTATATCGCAAGTCAACCCTTAAACATGATTCCGAAGAATCTGGGCCGAGCACAAGACCTCAGCTGATCTGTCTCCTCAGCTGATGTATTCTATGCTGGTACAGGGACCTCAGCTGATGTGCAAGTCTGCTGATCTGCACCTCAGCTGGTCTTCTTGATTTCGTCTGAATATGTCTTTTATCCATGGTCCTTGTCTTGTCTGCGACGTGCTCTCAGCTGATCAGCTGATCTTCTGATGTCAGCTGAGCTGTCTCTTCTGATAATCTGCTCTCGATACTCCAGTGTCAGCTGCTTAAATCTTCTGTCCTCTGAAAATGGCTAAGTCCTCAAGGTCTCAGTTGATCTTCTCTTCTATGATAGCTTCGGATCTTCTAGGCAGCAAGGTAGATTCCCCCTCACTCGAACCTATCAAATCCTAACTACTCATCAGCTGACTAACATGTTCAGCTGGTCCTATTTCAAGCTGATTGATTTATTATATGATCAAAACATCTAACACAGATATCCTAACACTTGGCTTTGCCTGAGGCCTCCTCTGGCCAGAATTCCTTCTACCATGAGCATTCTGAGGCTGAGCCTGAGAAGTGCTTGGGGCAAAGTTCTTTCCAGCCTGAGGATTCCTAGGCTGAGCCTTGAAGTTCCCTTGGTCCGTCTTCCTCGACTCAGGATGAGGAGCTTTGGTCTTTCCCTTAGGTTTTGGCCTTTGTTGCTCGGTTCTTTGCCTGACAGGTTCAGCAGGCACTTTCTCCTTCCCTTTGCCTTTATCCTGACGAGCAACACTGGGGCCCTTGTCGTCAGTTTGGGCAGGGACAAACTTTTTCCGAGAGTTGCTCCCTGAAGCACCTCTCTTCTTTTTGCCCTTTGGGTCTTTAGAAGCATCATAGCCTAACCCAGCTTTGGCACCATGGGTCAGCTGAGAGAAATTTGTTAACTCATCAATGACTTGGGAAGATGTGTGTAACTTCTTCAGCTTTTCCTCAAGGCGCACATTTTCTCTTTTCAGGGCCTCAAGCTTAGTGGTGTACTGAAGCACCAGTTTCTGATGAGCATTCTCTTTTGAGATCAGCTCAAGATCCTAAGCAGTTTGCTCAGCACTAAGGCGAGCTTGCCACTCAGTTTCGAACATCCCTGTCAGAGCAATTTGCTCAATCATCTGCTGTTCCTGAGCAAGGAACATATCAGTGTCACGTGTCTCAATCAGTGAGCTGACTACACCATTCAGTCTTTCAACCGCCAGTGGAGTTTCATCATGCTTATTCCGAGCATGAAGTAACTCTTCCTGAAGGTTTACTAATCTGAGGGCTTCCTCAGTATCTCTCATTCTGAGAGACTCATTTAACCGATCATTCTCCCAGCTCAGTTGTGCGTTCACATCCACTGTGTGAATATGAGTCTCCTGCAGCCTTGAGAAATCAGCCATCAATTGCTCTAAAGCGAGCTGAAGGTCGAGATCCCTTGCTGAATCTGAGTAAGCTCAGGTGCGCGATCAAGAGAAAAGGCAGAAGAACATACCTCATCATCTGCCATCAGGCAGAGATCATCATACTCCTCATCGGAGAAGAGTTCAGGGGACCGGCGTCCTGGGCCATCTGAATTTGAGGAATCCTCAGCAAGCATTGCTCTCTGGTCTGATGCTCTGAGCTCTCTCTTGGCTCTCCGATCTTCTCTCTCTCGAGGGCTAAGCTCCGGACAATCATACTGATAATGTCCGGTCTTCTTGCAGTGGTAACACTGATCTACATCAGAAACACCCTTTTTGTCAGTGTACCTTTTATCTGATGACTCCCTCCGGCTCCCTGATGATCTTTTAGGCTTGGAGCTGGATCTTCTGGGATCAGCATCAACTCTCCTCTTCCCATCTCTGCGCCGCTCAGGCTCCTCTCTCTCACTCCTAGAATTTGAACCCCTCCTTTCTTCCCTCCGGGAGCTCGATCTCCTGGGGCTGGAATACCTGCGATCACGAGAGTCAGTATAAAACTTCTTATACCTGCTGAAACGAGAGTTCAGCTTCTCGAATCTCCGTGCCATCAGGCTGTACTCCAGGGCTAGCTCATCCTTGCTCATATCTCTGAGTGATTTCAAGCCAGATCCAGCTTCAGGCTCAGGAGTAGCTTTAAGAGCCACACTCTTTTCCTTTTCAGGTGTCTTCTCCTCACTCACCTCCTCACTGACAGCAACCTTCTTCTTCCTCTTATTGAGGTCGAATTCCAGAGCCTTTAACTCCGAGAATAGGTGAGAGTAAGGAATGTTTGTGAGGTCCTGAGTGTTCTTCAGCAAGATCACTCCTGTGTCCCATCTTTCAGGGAGACAGTTCAGGATTTTAGACGACACCTCCCTCTTGGGAAAGTCCTTCCCAAGGGTTGCTAGCTCGTTCATCATCTTAATTAATCGAGCTTCCATCTGATCGATGGATTCTCCTTCTAGCATCCGAAAGGCCTCAAACTTCCTGATAGCAAGATCTCTCTTGTTCTCCTTGATCTTCTCTGAGCCCTCACTCATCTCCTTCAGTGCTACCCAGATCTCCTACGCAGTTGTCAGATGCATGAGCCTAACCGAGTTCTTGTAAGAAACGGTGTGGAGTATAATGTTCTTCAAAAAATTATCCAGTCCAATTTGCTTAATCTGATCAGCAGTAAGCACAGACCTCTCCACAGGTTCATCTCCGGCAGCCGGAAAAGGGACATTGCCAGCTACGGGCCAGGTGGTCTGAAGATTCCTCATAAATCTGATCGGACCATGCTCAATCACCTGGGGCATCTGATCATGGATGGAGTAGAGATGTGCAAGGACCCTGAATTTCCAATAATGATAATTATCAATAGAGAATTCAGGAAGACTGCCTTCGAGGCGTTTAGAACCGGATGCTATGAATGTAAGTTTTCAGAAACAAGATCTGTTCAGTTGACCACCAAAAGTTTCTCCTCAGAAACTGTTGGTAAACAAAGTCAGTGGTCTTTTGAACCACTGCTCTGATACCACTTGTTGGTCCCGAAATGAGTATAATCAGTGTATGGGGGGAATACACTGATGTAAGATTTTTCTGAAAGACTCAGAAAAATACTCTAACACGCTCAGTCAGGAAGATCCTGAAGTTACTCAGCACACTGAAGGTCCTCAGGGGCAGCAGGGACAGTTCAGTAGAGAGTCAGATAAGCTGAATGTGAGTGAAGTGCTCAGAAGCTCAGTAGAGATAACAAACCTACTGACTACTTGGAAGCAAGTCAGTTGGACTACTATATCAGTAAGCTAGAGTACGTGCGGAATGTGAGCCCTTAGTTTCTACTCATTTTAGTTTCTGAAAACTTTTTCTCTGAGTTTGCTTAGTAAATGGTGGTTAAGGCTGGTGCACAGTTTTACTGATCAGGATGAAGAATCAGTCCTGATAGTTTCTTAAACAATGCAGTATGCTCAGTTTAATATGATGACAGTTATGATCTTGAACAAGAATGTAAATCAGCACACAAGGGTCTTTTTAACTTGGTTCGGAGATAACCAACTCCTACATCCACGACCTGATTTAACAGGAAGTTATCCTCAAAACCCTGAGGATAGGTACTTGGTTTTTACGTACCAAGGGATACGAATAGCCAACATCCTCTCTTAGGAACTGACCCCTGGGTGGTTTTACAAGTCCCAGTCCTTCTAACCAACCAATCTCACACCCTGAGTGGTTTGGTATTCTTGGTTTCCAACTAAGGATAGCCCTAGCAATACAAAGCAATGCTAAAGATTAGAGCTATCAAAACTAAGCAAATACAGAGTGAATCCTACTACAACAGTAGGGAAATTTAATTGCAGAGTGTTGTTCAAAGTATGCTTTGAGTGCTTGGATTCTTGAGAGCTTTCGCTTGGAAATTTCCCGTTAGCCTTGAATGGGTGCAAGGCTCTCCATATTTATAGGCAAGATTCAAAATAGATCCGTTGGAGGAGATCTACCCAAATCTTTCCTATTTTAGGGTGGTTGCAGGCTAGATGTACTATTGACCTAATTACCATGCTTAATCTGGCAATTTTTGTCCCGCCGCCTGCAACTATGAGACGCATTAAATGCCGCATTAACTGCTGCGCAGACTCCGTACATGCATGTTAAAAGATCATTGGCTCTCCGTACAAATGGCTAGTTGACCACCTGACACTTGTCCTTCCTCGTACATTCAATACTCCGAGTCTCTTGTTAATAACTCAGTATGAATGTTTGTCTTTATCGGAGTCTTACTGACATTCTATTTGTCTCTTTGTCCCATAGCATAAATAACCTTTTTGCTTTGGACTTACATGATTCAGGTAAACTGAGCCATGGCCTAAGTCAGGTCTTATGAGCATTCAGCTCAGCCTGATAGGTTATTCATCCTAGTATGTGTAACCTTTTTGCTTTGGACTTACATGAGTCAGATAAACTGACCCAAGACCTAAGTCCGGTCTTACGAGAATTCAGCTCGGCCTGATAGGTTACACTTACTCTTCACTGACTAAGTTCTGCCCTGAGCATGCTTAGTGTACTCAGTATAAACATCAGTCAATGGAACTCTGGATTGTCTTCAGGCTCCGGTCTTCAGCTTCAGTTCAGGCAGTCTTCAGCAAGACTGACTCTGACCTTCTTCAGGATGAATTGTACTTCAGACTTCAGTAAATTGGGTCGACTCCAATGTTCTTCAGTCTTCAACACGTTCCCCCTGAACTGAATCCCTAACCTGACTATCCTAAACTAGACAATCCTGAACAACTGTACTTAGGCAAATTCATCAGGGTTTTGGGATCTAATCAAAATTCTCAGATTGTCCCAACAGTAGTTGATGTGACAAAGTATACACATACTTTCATATGTGAGAAATGAATATGGACAACTCTCAATATAGAAAAACCTTCTCTCAAATCTGGCCCAGAGTTGGACCAGATGTGAGAAGTCATTCTATTGTAATAAGAAATATGTGAAAATCCTCTTCATTGACCAAAGAGGTTCACTAAATTAAGAAATCATTCTCTACCAGAGATGAGAGATGTGATAAGAATAAAGAGTGACATATGATACTCGATCCCAAATTAGTGATGGATCTATTGTCGGCTCAAGTATAAGCCCAGATCAACTCATATAGAGCTCATAATGCTTTAGTGCTTGTTCACAAACTGATGAGTATGCTATGTTCTGGCTCCGAACTCTTCAGAGCCAGAAAGCGTACTAAAGGGAAAATCTGACAGAAGTAGATTACATTGCAAACAGTACATTTATGGATATGTGGACATATGCCTATAATCCACAACCGGAGAAAGTTATTTTCTCAACTCTAAAAATGAGATCAGAGTTGGATATCGCACCAGAACTGTTGCCCAGCAGTATTATTCTATTTTGCGGTCCTACATGAATTAGGGCAACACTATGAGTATTACCATTTTACCCTTCACATGGGAGATATATAAATACCTCCATTTTGCCTTCTAGGGCAACATCATCAGAATTATTGTCCTCTCTATTTTGATAAATGTATATTCCATTGAGATATTTTCATATCATTCTTGTTGAATATGTTACTGACTTGAGCGTCGAAGGACCGACGCCGGAGCCCCCTCCGGCTCGGTTTTGTGCAGGTTATTCTTAATATTATACGAAGTTTATCATGGAGATCATCTTCCTGGAACTTGAGAGAGAAGCAGCCCGTTTCTCGCTTCTAATCATCTGTTAGATGTGGATGACATTTTTGCCCGCATCACAGTGGATGTAGGAGGTCTTACTAATAGACTCTGAATCACTATAAATACTGATGTTATTCTTATTTTCTTATTTACTTATTGTATTATTTATTGCATACTTTAATATTATTTCTTTGAAATTGCATAATTTTTTTTCACAGAAACTGGAATCTACAGCTGTAGACTCTGTAGTCACTCAGATGTAAACTCCATCTTTCATGTTGATTTTGTTGGGACAATCTGAGTATTTTGATTAGATCCCAAAACCCCTAATGATTTGTCTAAGTACAGTAGTCAGGATTGTCTAGATCAGGATTAGTCAGGTTAGGGATTCAGTTAAGGGGGAACGTGTTGAAGAATGAAGAGTGTTGGTGTCGACCCAATTATCTGAAGTCAGAAGTGCATTCCATCCTGAAGAAGATCAGAGCCAGTCTTGAAGATTGCCTGAACTGAAGCTGAAGTCCGAAGACATGAAGATTCATCCTGAAGACATCCTGAATATTCCACTGATTATTAATCCTACTGAGTACTCTAAGCATGCTCAGGTCAGGACTTAGTTAGCGAAGGCAACTTAACCTTATTCAGGTTGAGTATGATCTTTTGATACTCATAAGACCTGACTTGGGCTTTGTATCATTTACTGATACCTGTAAGTCCTAAGCATAAATGTTACACTTGCTGTGGGTAGTTGACATTTATGTTAACACCTGAGACAAAGAGAATGTCAGTAAGACTCCAATAAAGACAAAATTTAATCTTAGTAAAAGACAAGAGACTCGGAGTCTAAATGTACGAGGAAGGACAAAGTCATGTCGAATAACTAGCCACTTGTACGGAGAGCCAAACGACAATCGACACGCATGTACGGAGTCTGCGCAGCATTTAATGCGGCATTCAATGCGTTTCAGAGTTGTAGGCGGCAGGCACAGAATTTCCAGATTAAGCATTGGAAAAAGGTCAACAAGTACAACTAGTCTGCAACAACCCTAAAATAGGAAGGTTTGGGTGGATCTTATCCAACGGATTTATTTCAAATCTGCCTATAAATATAGAGGACCTAGCACCCATACAAGGTTACGGAAAATTTCCAAGTGAAAGCATTCTCAAGAATCCAAGCACTCAAAGCATACTTTGAACAACACTCTGCAATTAAATTTCCCTAGTGTTGTAGTAGGATTCACTCTGTATTTGCTTAGATTGATAGCTCTTTATCCTTAGCATTGTTCTGTATTGCTAGAGCTATCCTTAGTTGGAACAGAATACCAAACCTCTAGGTTGTGAGGAAGGTTGGTTAGAAGGACTGTGACTTATAAAACCACCCAGGGGCTAAGTTCCTAAGAGAGGAAGGAAGTTATTCGTGCACCTTGGCATGTTAAAAACAAGTTCTGATCCTCAGTGGAAGAGGATCACTTCCTGTTAAATCAGGTCGTGGACGTAGGAGTAGGTTTTCTCCGAACCACGTTAAAAAGCCCCTTGTGTGCTGATTTACTTACTTGTTCAGGATCATAACTGTCATCAGTATAAACTGAGCATTCACATAAGCTTTAAAAGTCAGGAGAACTCAAGTCTCCTGATACTGAATCTTGTGAACCAGCCTTAACCATCTTTTCTAAGCAAGTCAGAGAAAACGTTTTCAGAAATTAAAATGAGTAGAACTTAAGGGCTCACATTCCGCACACACTCTAGCTTAGTGAGATTGCTGTCCAACTGACTTGCTTCCGAGCGGTCAGTAGGTTTGTTATCTCTACTGAGATTCCGAGAGCACTACTCAGACTCAGCCTATCTGAACTCCTGACTGATCTGTCCCTGCTGCCCCTGCGGACCATCAGTTGAGTGCAGTGCATTCAGGATCTTCCTGACTGAGTTTGTAATAGGATTTTCTAGAGAATTCGGAAAATCTGACATCAGTGTATCACCCCATACACTGATTTACTCATTTCGGGACCAACAGATTTTCATTAACACTTACACTATTATTCTATTGCACAAATAGAGGTTTTTCAAAGAACTCTTAAGTGTGAAAATTCCTCTAACTATATCTACAAGTTGTTTATTTTCTATTTAAAAGTTTTTAAGAAACCTACAGCTGTAAATTTTGTAGTCTACAGCTGCAACCTTTGTGGTCCTAAAATCTTGTAGATTGTTTTAAACTTAGAAGAGGTACTTGAAGGCTCTAGTATACCATTTTTGAAAAGTTTATATTTTGGTTTGAAGGTCTATTCACCCCCCCCCCTCTAGACCTTCACCACTTTAAAGGGACTAACAAGTGGTATTATAGCAGTTGGGTTGCCACTGCTTTAATCAGTACCTAACTAGATCCTTTTTGTTTTTGAAAATCACAACTACATACTTGCATGGCTCCTAAGATGGTGAAATCCAAGGTTCCTATGTTCTCTACTGATGACCATGATGAATGGAAGATCATAATGCAAGCACATTTGTCAGCTATCAATGAGGAAATATGGTCAATCTTAGAAGAAGGTCCTACTGCGGCTGTCAGTAACTGGACTAGCTGAGATCATCCCCAACCTAGAAAGGAATGAACAAAGGATGACAAGAGAAGGTCAAATATTGACAATGTTGCAAAGAACACTATTTATCATTCTTTGGATAAAATTGTGTTCAGCAAGATAAAAAAACTGCAAAACTGCAAAAGATATATATGAAAAGTTGGAAATGATTTGTGAAGGAACTGATCAAATCAAGGAAAACAAGCTCATGATTGCAGTTCAGATATTTGATAACTTTAAAATGAATTCTGGAGAAATTCTTGAAAAGTTTGAATGAAGATTCATTGAGATACTTAATGAGTTTGACTCACTTGGAAAAGAATACTCATAGAGAGAAATGAACATGGAAGTTCTTAGAGGTCTACTTTCTGAATGGGACATGAAAGTGATTGCCATGAGAGAATCAAAGGATTTATCAGAGATATCCACCTTTGAACTCTTTTCAGACTTGAAAGCTTATGAATTTGATATCAGTAGAAGATAAGAACCTGACAGTGTAAAGGTTACAACTCTAGTAGCTGACAACCTTGCAGCTATAGATTTTGAAGAAGAAGACTTGACTATTTTCATAAAGCAGCTCAAGAGATTTGGAAAATGGTCAAAGAAGAAACAGTTCACACCCAGGGAAGAAGGTAAGGTCAATAAATCCACTGGGTCTAACTCTACTTACTTGTGTTATAACTGCAGGAAACCAGGACACTACATCAAAGATTGTCCATTACATTCTCCTAAATCTTGGTATTATTGGGAAATACCACATCACATTCGTAGGATAATTTTTTCTCATATATCGCTTCTGGTCACACTTGTGATATTCATCGAGATCTGCATACTCCTTACGAAATAAGATACAATCACCTGGGCAAGCATGAATTTTTTAATGTGTTAGCCCGATGGACTTGAGCATTTACTTAGCATCATATGCTCTCGTAGGCAGTACATTCTCATCTGGCAATAGACTGCTAACTACTTCCAGCATATCAGTGAAGCACACATCAGACAATTGGTGAGCTGCTTTTAGGTTGAATAATATCAATACAGGTGACAGTTATGTTGCCTTCTTACACCCGGGCCAAAGAGGTAATCTAGCGTCGTCCCTTAACTTCTCTGATATATATAAGGATGATCTCGCAGATTAACGTCATCCCCATTAGATGTATTAACACTCAGTGAATCTCCAAAACTATCTGCATTCATTGTGTCTTCAAACATAAAGTCAACTCCCAGGTTACTTGGGCTACATCTATCTCTTCTCTCCCCATGATATGTTCAAACGGTATATGATTTATCAATACCGTGAATCATCAGGTGGTCGAACAAATTTTCTCGACCACTAATGGATTTTTCATTCATACATTTCTAACACAGACATGAAATGTACCGAGGGTCGGTGCAGTATCTCATTGCATGATTATAAAATTCTTCTACCCCATTCCTATACTCATCTGATAATCAATCTAATCGAATCCACTTTCGATCCATATAAAACCAAATACCTATGAAAGAATAAATATGATTTTCATATGTTTATTCAATTTTTTTAAAAATTTGAACACATAATTCATTTGGTATTATTGGGATCCTGCTAATACTTCTTGTCATATAATTTGACCATACATATATATTATGACTAAATATTAATATTTTTTGAAAATTTTGGCAGAATTTCGATTAGATTTTATCATATTCCCCAACTAATAAAGATCCTAGTGTATCCATTTTTTATTTAATTAAAAATAATCAAATCAGAACGCATATTCTACAGCTAACAACAACCAACAATTATCTCCCAACTCCACATCAACTACACTCTACAATAAAATTCTAAACGACAAACATGGATCGAACATCGATCATCATATTTAATTAAACATGGATGGAACATCGATTATCATAATTATAATTTAGAAAAAAAAATTCTACCATGCCAGTTAATATGTATTTATTAAAAAATTAACACATCATTCATTTGGTTACATTCTACTAATACTTCTCGTCATATAATTCAACCTTACGTATATATTCAAACTAAATATTAATATTTTTTAAAATTTTCGACAACATTTCATTTAGATTTTATCATAATCCCCATTTAATTAACATCCTAGTTCATCTATTTCTGATTTAATTAAAAATAATCAAATCGGAATGCATATTATACAACAAACAACAACCAACAGTTATCTCATAACTCCACATCAGCTACATTATACAATAAAATTCTAATATGCAAACATGGATCAAACATCGATCATCATATAGTTAAACGTGGATCAAACATCGAACACAATAATTATAATATAGAAATAAAATTCTACCATTCCAATTAATACATATTTATTAAAAAGTAAACTTACGGTGATAGTGAATATAGATGATATCAATGGATCCGATCGAGTCATTTGTTCAAATGTATCACCTACAATTAAATATAAATTAATAAATATAGACAATATTTATAATATATAGGGAGACTTACACCTATGGCCAAATAGTATACTCTAACCACATATAAGGCCACCTACTTTTAATTCTTACAACCAAGGCCAGAACAAGCTTTTGTGTACTATTGAGCTTATGTGTGTACTTGTGGCTAAACGAGTGTACTATAATTCATTTAATTGTACCTCGGATACTATTTGAGCAATTATTGCACTGACAAGAGGTGCGATTGATGTGACGTGTGTTACTGTTCACGTCACATCATGTACAGTGCCCATCACATCTCATTATTACCTTGGGTTATCCGCTTACTTGCCGATCATAATTCTGGTGGCGTGTACTATCGATTATGCGCATGTACCATTGAATAAATTAGTGTACTATTGTTTTTGTACCACAATGAATCGTACTATACTATAGTAATATTTATTGTACTATTGCTCTCTTTTCCGGCAACACACATTTACATTATTTTCCGACGAAAACGATGTTAAAAACTCACATTCAAACATTAGAACAAATGAAAAAGAAAGAGAATGATCTCAAGCATCATCAAAGTACAATATCCCAACAAAACACAGTATCAACATCATCTCAATATCAACAAACCCAATATCATCACCCTCAAGGAATAAATTAATCAAACCCAGAATGCAAAAAATAAAGCAAAAAATGTTCCTGCTACTTTCCATTACAAGCTTTTAATATAAAATTGAAGGAGAAAGCAAAAAAATTTAAAAGGCCACAATCAGAAATCCTTATAAATTGGGAATTCAGAAAGCAAAAAAAAAAATCGAACCCAGAATCTATCGACGCCTCTGTTCTCTCCGCCTTCGCCGATTTCACAGAGATCAATTTCCAAATTAGACTCAATCTTCGATAGAACCCCCATGAAAATCGTCCATTCACAAAACCACATCCCGTCTAAAAATCACGAACCCACCATGAAAAATCCACCACCGACACCCCCATGGTAGAGCTCGTCTTTTACCCTTTCCGCTTCACTCCGTTTCTTATGGTGGCGCATGGAATGAAACATGGATTTCTTGGTGCGACCCACGACGGAGCAACCCCCAAGTTTTTCCGGCAGTGGAGAGAGAAGAGAGAGAATTGGGAGATAAGAGAGAGAATAAAGAGAGAGAGAAACTTGAGAGAAGAGAGAAAAGTATGAGAGAGGGAGTGGAGAGAGAAGAGAGAGAAACCTTCAAGAAAAGTATGAGAGAGTTAGTGTTAAGAAAAGTATGGGACGTGTCAGAAACCACTTACACCATCTTCAAGAAATGGCCCTCCTTGTATTATTAAAAAAGGTGTAGCCTTTCTTGTGATTTGAACACTTAAATAGCCTTAAGTGTTATTAACTCATAATATATATATATATATATATATATACAATAAATATAGTTTACACAAATTAATAATAATAATAATATATATATAACATATACTCCCTCTGTCCCACAGGAATTTGCACACTTTCCTTATTTGGACGTCCCACACAAATTTGCACACTACTAAAAAAGGAAACATTGATTTATGTGCACACTCACAAACCTTTACACATATTCACCTATATGCCACTACTTTATATATAAAACACATTTTCCTTAAAAAATGTACCGTCCCGTAGGGTGCAAATTCCTACGGGACGGAGGGAGTAATAATTAATACCAACAAACTACTTCTATGTATTAGAAAATAAATATTAATATATTACTAACTACTCCCTCTGTCCCACTATAAGTTGTTCATATTGTTATTTTCATCCGTCTCACTATATGTTGTTCATTGCTTTTTTACCTTTTTTGGAAACTATTATTCACTTTTTTATTATTTTTTTCAATACTCTTTACACTATTTACATTACTTTTTCACTTTTCTCCATCACATCACTTATACTTTTCACTCTTTCCATCACATCACTTATACTTTTTCATTTTCACCTTAATTCGTGTGCCCAAAAGCAAAGAACAACTTATAGCGGGACGGAGGGAGTATATATAAAAATTATATGTATCTTTAATATATATATATATATATATATATATGTATATATATAAATTCACTAACTAACAATTAATATGTATAGTATATACATATTATTAATAGTATCTAACAACAACTAATAATAATATATATTAAAATTATATTAGTTTAATATATATAACATTAAATTCATTTATTATAATAATTGAAATTTATATAACATAATCAATTAATTAACATAAATATATATAACATATAATAATTAATACTAACAAACTACTTCTATATATTAGGAAATAAATACTAATAATATTACTAACTATATTAATAAGTATATATAAAAATTATATTTAGGTTTAATATATATATATAT
>JAPKLY010000162.1:303097-353085 GCA_026898435.1 Prunella vulgaris | reverse complement strand
ATATATATATATGTATATATATAAATTCACTAACTAACAATTAATATATATACATATTATGAATAGTAACTAACAACAGCTAATAATAATAAATATATTAACATTATATTAGTTTATTATAAATAACATTAATTAAATTAATTTATTATAAAATTTTTAATTTATATAACATAATCAATTAATTAACATAAATATATATAATATAATACATAAATATATATATATATATAATATAATACAATATATATATATATATAACTGTATAAGATCAAAAAAAATTAATAAACTTACCTTGAGGACAGCGAATGTCGGTGACGGCCGACGACAAGGACGGCTGTCCGGCGGCGGGCGGCGATAAGAACGCGACTTCCGACGACGGGTAGTGATTAGGACGGGGCTTCCAGCGATGTATTATATAAATATATACATATAAGTTATATGTATAAATGCGTATATATATATATATATATATATATATATATAAATAAAATATATTTTAATCTTATCGAAAGTAACGACGGGGGAAAGAGCGTAGGCGACTACGGCGACGACATCAAATGGCAGAGATGAGGAATAGGGTTGTGATATATAAGTGAGGTAAGTAAGAGGGCTGAGGGAGAGAGGCGGGGAAGTTGCAGACGAATTGGGGAAGAAAGCCCTCATTATTATCGACTGGGAGAGGGCTTCTCGACCGCTCTGACTAATAGAGTGGTTTGTGGCCGCTCTAAGGTGGTAAAGCAGTTAATATACACTTTGAGTAAAGTGATTTATAATCGCTATGAGCCCCTTTATTAATTTTTTTTTTGATTAATTTAAAAATCTTAGAGCGGCTTTTAACCGCTTTACAACACAATTTTTTTTTAATATTCTCTTGTCAAAATCGCTCTCCAATTTGAGGAGCAGTTTTGACAAGAGCTCTCCAAGTGCAGCTCTCTAAGCCCAATTGTGTAGTAGTGATTTCACTTACGAAAATGTAAGTTTTTTAAATAGACAAATAAAAATAATGAGTAAACTGTAGAGTTCGGTAGGAGTATAAAATATGTCACGATAAAAATTTATGAAGTATACACACTAGATTAAAAAAATGCAAGTCCAAATTATGAACGCTCAAAAGGTTTTAAAAAAAAAATTGCACAAAGATAAAAGATTTAGTGTTATATATACAAGGTGAATTGTGTAACTTAAATATATTTCTTTTAAAGTTACTCTTATTTGAAAAATTGTTCTTATTATTACTAAAAAGTTATCTCATGTTAAATTCACTTTTCAGTAATAATAAAAATTATTTTTTAATAATAATAGGAGAAACTAAAATACACCCAAATTACATAAAGTACTTGGTATACAAGAGAATAACTCAAGATAAAATACATAACTTGCTCCCAATTGTATTAGTAAAACAGCAAATATGTATTAATTTTAAGAAAAACAATACATACTCATCCTTATATAGAAACAAATATTTTATCTTAAAAAAACATATGTAAAGTACTTGATATTGCTATTTTTTCTCAATTCATAGTTAGCATGAGATTTAATAAAAACTAGTATTATATTGAAATGAAAGATAAAGTAACAAAAAAGTAAGATCTCGTTTGGTAGACGAGATGAGATTAAAAGGTAAGATAAGGATTGAGATATATTTTAAGAGGTAAAACATATTTTTGTGTTTGGTGCTATTTAATAAAAGTCATATGATAATTATTTGTTTGTTTGGTAGAATATGATATTTCATAAGAAAAAATTAGAGATATGTTGAAAAGTCCTTTTTGCCCTTTAACCCTCTTCATCTTCAACCTTTTCTCACGCTGAAATTTCAGAATTTGAAGAACACAGTTGCTTGATAAGACAAATTCCACATATAAAAATGTAAATCCAAATACAAGCTTGAAGCTCTACTACTAAACCAAATTCAAACTCCACCACTGAAACTGGATCCAAACTCCACCATTGAAAGATGATATTTTTTGGAAAAATAGAGATCTGAATTCGTTTTACCATTAATGGATTTCGTTGGAGAAATCAGAATCTACAGTACGGGCTGGGTCTTCGATGGTGAATGATTCCATCATTGGAATCCAAACTCCACCATGGCAGCGAAAGATAAATTTTTTTGGAAAAATAGAATTTGAAATTCAGTTTGTGGTGAACGATTCTATTGCCGTGAGTAAAACTTTTAAAAGCTACCGACTACCACAAAACATCAGATATCTTTTCTTTTCATAACCTTTTCTTGTCTACCAAACGACTCCTAAGAATTTTTTTTTTTATTGGTAAATATTAGTTTTTAGTGGTTAGAGGTTAGTTCACTAAATCTTCATATAGTCATATCTCCGAACAAACTTTATATCTCCCTCCTATTCGTTCCCAAAGGGAATCGAACCCGGGTCACTCACTCAAGTGAGGAGCCCGGTAATCAGGTGAGCTAACTCACCTGGTTCGAACGAGTCCTAAGAGTATTGTAAGACCCAAACTTTTTGTTGTGATTTTAGATTTTTTTCAAATAAAAATTGAAAAAAAACTATGTAGACAAACAAAACAAGAAAACAGAAAAAAAAAATTTGTGAACCGAGAGTATTAAAAATTACTAAAAAAAAACAAATGTGCATATATAAAAAAGAATGTGTTTTTACATAAACAAAACCAATACAAACACATAAAAAAAATTAAATTGATTAAAAATAAAATAAAAAATACATATTTATACCTATAAAAATTAACACACTATCTTGTAATAACACACATAGAAACAAATATATTATTTTTGCCTTAACACAATTTTTTTTCTTTGAAAAATTCACTTGACACTCTTTTAAGTATTTCTTATTCTCTACTGTTTCTACCACTCTATTCAAAATGAGTAGACACGATCATATCAACATCACTACTTTCACATTTCACCACTTCAAACTTTCCTGTATCACCCTCATTGAACTCACACATCATAGAGGTCACACATCATTGAATACGTAAAATAACATTAAAAGAACTTCATCACTTCTAAATTTTCTAAGCAATTTCGCAATAGGGGCTATTAATGCCAATAGAAAAAGATGGCTATGTGATTACCTTGTGAATGTATCATTAATACACGAGGCAGAAAATAGAAAACCATGTCCTCATACTTAATACACGAAATAAATTGTGAACTCAGATCCAGAGCCTCATTAAAATGAATGATCATACTATTCAACATTTTTATTGAAGGGAAACCAAGGCGATATCCCGATTATATTTCACGCTAAGAAATCAAACAGAAACTCACATACAGTCTTCTTAATCTGAGAGTAATACTAACCCCAGACAGAGAAGAAAAAACTTCGCCAGTCTTTAGAGCCGAAAAAAAACAAGAAAAAAAGAATACAAAAATAACTCTCTACCTTTTCAATGCCGTTGGTATCAGCAGAACCCATTTCTCTGCTGAACAGTTGCATAACAAATAAAGCTAAGCAGGATCTTCCACAGTAGATTCCTCAGTCTGATTTACATCTCAATCAAGATGCTGATAAATGAGCCTAAGTTATACTAAAAAACAAGCCAAACCTTTGTAAAATCCCTTGAAAATGTCTTGCTGATCGTGTATACTTCGCACCAAACATCCTGTTAGCTCTGTGTAATAACAACATTATATAAGCTGAGGTATATGCCTATTGAGCAATGTGCACCAAACTTCACCTCCTACCATCATCTTCAGATTACTCAAAGTTCCTATGCAGAAATTCCTGAAGAAAATCAGCGAGACAAGTTAGTTTATCACATTTAGTTCAAGTAACAGAGTTAGAGAATGAAAACAGAGTCACACATTTTTCAACAGAGTAATCAATGTTTTAGACTAGCAGTTTAAAAGTATCACATCATATATGAGCCAGTCTCACACAAGATTTTCTCTTATTGCCGATGTGATTAGAAAATTGCAATCACCTGTCAAAATCCTATGGGACATGTCTTGCAAGACAAGTCGTGTAATTAAAAAGGTAAAGCTTCTCATGGTGCATGAACTCCAACAATCTCAAAGAATCATTTTACAAGTGTAGCAGCGGAAATAATTTATACTCCATTTTTACATGGATATTCTTTTACCGCCTCAGAAGTAATAACGTTGCTCAAGTGCTATAATTAGTACTCCCTCCATCCCAGAGGTGTTTTCACCTTTGGGAGTGCACACTTTTTAAGAAAAGTAGGATGATGTGTAAAGTTATATTATTAAAACATAATGAGATTAGTTGGATTGAAGGTAAAAGTAATGGTCTTTTGTGTAAATATATAAATATTGTGAGGATAAAGTTAAAATAATAGTTTCCATTTTAGAGTGTGAAAACAATTGTGGGACGGACAAAAAAAGAAAGTGTGAAAACAATTATCGGACGGAAGGAGTTGTTAATTAACAAAGTTGGTTGCAGTCAATCACTACCATAAGAATTAGAAAATGCAGAACATTTTGCGAGAGTAAGTTACTTTTTTTAGTTAGGAAAACTTTGATAACGCAGAAGCTAGTGATAGCATATGCCTACGCCACTGAGGATGAAATTTTCAAATGAAAAACATATTTTCAAAAGTTAAAAAGGTGATGTATTGTCATGTTAGATTATCTGAATCAAATTGAATATTTATCATACGCACAGCTCACAATCATTGAGGCAACCAAAGCAATAAGCAAATAATAAATTTTGGCGAAGTTTTCATGCAGTAAGATGGTGAAATCATGACGTCATTCATCATATCTATTAATCTATTCTTCACACTTCACAGTTGAAAAGCTGAGACAGCATGACTGAAGTTATTTTAAAAGTAACACTAGGACCCTTTCAAAAAAAAAAAGTAACACTAGGACAGCACTACTCTAATTGGCTAAAACACGTTCTTTACACATAAAGTTAGTCTCTTCAAATGATTTAACCTTAGTTTCTTATCAAAATCACCATGGAATACAGACACAAAAATGAAAAATGTACATGAGCTTTCATTTGAAGTGCACCACGTTCTAGTTTATACATGTCAGTTTTTCCATAGGTTGACAAAGTAACGGCTGGGATTTCGTTCGTATTTAATTGTTATTATTGGAGGCAATCTCGACATTGTATATTATAGGGTCATGTTGAAGATTAAAGGATCTAGAGGGACCTCAAGCAGAAAAATAAAAGAAAATTTATCGTTTTCCTGAAACTCACATCAGTATTCAGTGAATCAGTACAATTTGAAAATTCTTCAAAAATAGCAATGTAAGTTCAATGCATAGATCTGACAAGTTGATAATATATGATATGGAGAAACTCATATCACCATAATAAACAAAGATTAAATCTTTAGCATGTATGAATTTTCTGCAAACAAACTATGAGGCAAAAGTTTTTCGATGTTACCAACAAAAAAATAACAACATTAATGTAACCACATTTTTAGTAGATTTGTCCTTTTGCAATAAGGAAATGTCATTATGTCAATAAATAAAGACAAATATTTGCATCCAGAAGACATATGTATCTGAATCAATCAGAACCAGCATTTCTAAAAACAAAAACACAGCATACCCATCACGTTTTGCTTCTGGAAATAAAACTATGGGCAACTTCATAATTAAAGGGCAAGAAAAATTAATACCTCTATTGGATTGTCTATTTGGAATGTCATAGCTCACCCCATAATCCTCAGAATCTTTAGCAGCAACATTTTCGGGATTCCCAAGTCCGTAACCAAATGTACCAGAATGATCGAGCTCAGACGACGTACTTTGCCAAGTAGGATCACCATAAACAGAGCCACCACGGTAAAAATCCCCATAAGTTCCCTCATAACCACCAGCTGAGACAGAAAACGAAGACGATCCAGTTCCACCGTTTCTTCCAAATCCGCCAGCAGCTCCCAGAGCATAACTATTTTCTCCCCCTCTATAACCAGCATTTCCCCCACTTAGGTTGGAAGAACTTCCCCCAATAGGAGAAGTGCCCCAATTTGCTCCATTGTTTCTAAATACTCCAAAACCTCCACTTCCGGAACCAAAGTACGAACCAGAATTAGCATTATTTGCTGAAGTATTAATCCCACCATTTCCCCACACACTTCTTGGTGAGGTGTTTAAAAAGGAATCACCTCTACTATTGCTTGTATTATAACCAATAGGAGTATTATACCTGCTTTGATTATTGCCAAAATAAGGGTTGAGAACACGGCCATAACCTAAGTTAGAACCGGCATTCATATTCAAGCCCTGCTCCACATTCACACTCACCCCATAAGCAGGAGAACCAAAATGGGAAAACCCAGCAGCACGTGCACTAGCCAATGGACTATATCTTCCATCCATCCGAACACCATAGCCTCCAACTCCAAGCGAGCTTAGATTATATCCCTGTGGGTAGCTATTGATGAAGTTGTTCCCTCTGCTAAAACCATAGTTATAACCAACCAGTGGGCTCCTGGCGGGCCCTGGAGACAATTCTTTTGGAACAGCTCTTTTTACCTCAACCATCTTACCATTCAATTCATGAAAGGTTTTGTGTAATACCCTATCAACTGCATCCTCTGAATCATAAGTTATAAACCCAAAACCTCGAGGCCGTTGAGTGTTGTGATCATACATAACTACTACATCTGTTATGCTCCCAAACTGATCGAAGTAACCTTTAAAGTCACTCTCAGTCACCGTAGATGCTAATCCTCCTACAAATATCTTTTTAGTTCGTCCAGGTCCCGGTGATCCCTGCATGCTCCCGCTGTTTCTATTTATCAAGTTCTGATCATCCCTTGGTACAGCTTTCTTTGCTTCCACCTGAAAGATGGACAACGAATTTTTTATATAAGTAAAATTCATAAAAGGAGACCATGGAAATCAATATAGTAAGACATTATCTAGTCATCCAATTATACCCATACACAAACTTACCAATGTTGCATCACTTTTAAGAATGGTAAATAACAGTCAATTGAATCAATATTAAGTACGACATTGCAAAACGGAACATTGTGAACCCATTTCAACTTACAGTTCGCCCATCGATCATGTGTTTCTCCGTAACCACTCTTTCAGCAACTCCAGGATCCGCAAAAACTACAAAACCGAATCCACGAGCACGTCCTGTAGTTCGATCTCTCATGATCACGGTCTCCACCACGGTTCCATATTGTTCAAAATAATCTTTGAGACGCTCCTCATTGGTGTCCCAAGAAATTCCACCAACAAAGAGTTTACCTTGATCATTCTCCATCTAGCTGCATATTACACTTGCCCAATTAATTCAAAAGTTTCCATCCGAACATTAACTCAAAAATTTCACAAGGACAACAAACACCTAAATGACAGCACAGAGTACATAATAAAAAGCAATCTTGGATACCACGCAAAACACTGGATTATAACTTAATATCGATAAAATGTCAAAGAATTATCTAATCTTGTCAAATGCCTAAATCCAGATTGCTAAACCCACAACTGATGGCATAAGTTTAATCACAACCGACTTCAGATGGAAGTCGCATAGTCACACAAATCAACAAAACACAAATAAATATTGCAGATCCCAGCGCAAATAAAATCCCAACAATCAATAAACAAAAGCATCATACCTTAATCAGAAAATCGAGCAGGAAACCAGTAGCAGTGAGTGATCAGATGTTAACTAGGAAATGCGGGATTCAATTCAAAATCAGCGGATCCCTGATTCATCAATCAAGTATCAATACAGAACCTCAATATTTCGTAATTCATGTAGATCGAATACAAGAAATTTACCAATGTTAATTTCAGTTTTTAATAAAACTCACCAACTAATAGATGAGAAAATTGATGAAAACAAGATCTAACGAGAGGAATATACATAAACGAAAACAGAGGGTGTGCTCATCCTCTGTCTCTCTCCTCTCTCTCTCTCTCTCCCTCTCCAATGGTCCTTCCCTTTTCTTTTCCTTGGTTATTCCTCTCCTTTTTAAACAAAATCAAAAGAAATTGAATTCATTTAGCTTACATGTGTGAAGATATTGTTCTAATATTTTATAAAATTATTTTAGGTATATATTAATTTACATGTGTGTATATGGGATTCTTTTACTGTGCTAGTTTCTGTCCTCTAGTTGATGAATATTGAAGCCTAATGTACATTAGAGAAGAGGAGCTTTTAGAGTGAGAGATCACTATTTTCACATTAAAACCACAATTTAAATTATATTTTCTCAATTCCTCAGTGTATACTCCCACTGTATTGGTATAAGTTTCTCATTTCATTTAAGCACACAAATTAAAACAAAAGTAAAAAAATATAAATAATATGATAAAAAAAAGTAAAAAAATAATGAAAAAAGTGTAAAAATTAATGAAATTTATAATAAAAATGTGAAGAGTAGTTTTAAAAAAAACTAATGAAGATATTTATTAAAAGGAAAAAGAAAAAAACCAACATTCATGAGAATTGAAAACCACAACCCAAATAGGAAGGATCTTAAAAGTGAGTAACGAATGGACATCATTAAAAGCCTCGTCGTAAATCCCCCTTGAGAATAAATCGGTCAGAGGAGAAAAAGAATTATCAACCATCTGTTATCATGATCCATCATATGTAGCCCAGAATACAAGTCTGCAAATCTTGTGAGAAATGACAATATGTAAATATGGTCCAAAAAAACATGACCAAAATGGGCTACGAAACCCTATTTAAGATCTAAAGTACGTCTTATTCATATTCGCATAAAGTTTTGTTTGCAAGAAGGTAGGACCAGTACTGTGTCATACTTCCCTAGTCCATGACTTAACCAAAGCATCCGCCACTTTATTCCCTTCACGAGGGATGTGTGAAAAGAATAAGTTCATCCCTGAAGAAACTTTCATCACTGCTGACCACAACGATATCAATCTCCAAGGAACAAATGTTATACTTCGTTGCATCGTTCGAATGGCCGATTGAGAATCCAATTCAACCCACGGTTACCCCAATTGTGTTGTGCAACTTAATTGCAAATAAGATAGTAGTGAGTTCCGCCTTCAAAGGATGTCCCCAGCCCATTGAATTCGCAATCGTTGCGACCAAAAAAACCCTTAGAATTTTTAAAATTGCACCACCAAAAAGAGAACTTGGTGGACTGAAAACACCCCCATTTGTGTTAACATTATACCATGTAACCGAATGAGGCTGCTATTTTATCACCATAGGACTCTTAGGCTGCCGAAAATTCAGGTGCATCTTGAAGAAAAATTGCCAATTAGTCATGAATTGAGCCATCTGAAAATCCCTAAATCAATGTTGCGGATTCACCAACATGGGACACAATCGAATTGAGGACAATATTTTTTATATTTCCCAGTGGTCAAATAAATAACCATTCTGAAACCGCCAAAGGGACCAAACAATAGTGACAAAAGTAAGCTGCCAAAGCTTTTGAACTTGAGTACTAAAGCTAAGTCTTTAAACCTGCAAGAAAACATCATGAAAACCAAAGCCAAAAGAGAGAGTTGTATCAAAGATATTAGCAAAGAACATGTAAATCTCCCTGCAAGTAGCAGTACGAAAAAATATGATCCATGATTTTCTCATTATTTGAGCAAAAAGAACATATCGAAGGCCCATAAATATCAAAATTTCTCCATCAATTGGCTGTTGAGATCTTTCCCCAAAACGCCTACCAAACCAAGGTAGATCGACTTGGAGAATAGAGGATGACTAGATCCATTTTTTCCAACTTACAGTAGGGAATATATCTCTAATCTCATCATGGATAAGTCTAGAAGTTAGCTCTCTTGATACTGTTTCTGACCAAATCAATTGATCCTCCTCCAAAGAATATGCAGCCTAAGTATGTCCCTGACAATATCAGAATATTCCAGAATGAAGGCCAGCGAAAAGTGTCATTTATCCTCGAAAAAGAAATCTCCACGTTTCGTAGTCAAAGACAAAGCAATGTAAGATGACAAACCAAAACGGTGAGAGAAGTTTTATATGAAAATAATTCATGATAAACATATCATGAAACTGTTTTAGAATATCAAATATTTGGTCAAGTGTATCAAAATATTTATCATGAGTATCATAAATTGAGGTCAATAAAACTAACCCAAGTTTTTTATATCTGATGAGGTTTTTGATACTTTTGGTTAAATATTTGATATTTTAAAACTAATTCATGATAAGCTTATTATGAATCATTTACATACAAAACTTTACCAAATCGAAAAATAAAGTTTACAGAGGAACGGAGGAAGTAACATTTACACTGAATTTAAAATAGGAGTTTTTCTTTAGTTCTAAAGTAGATAAGTTATTTTTTTATTGAAGATAATTTTCTAATTTTGAAGCATAAACAGAAAAGTATATGAAAAAAATAATGACATATGGTATAATATTAAAATATTTAATGGACATGTAAAAATAATAAAATAATTTATATTTCTTTTTTAATAAATGTTGCACGAATTGAAGGATGCATGAAGTATATTTAATTTTTAAATACTTTTATGCTAATTGATAATAATAATAATAATAATAATAATAATAATAATAATAATAATAATAATAATAATAAAGTATAAGGAGTTGAACTCATTGGGTTTCAGGTTGTGCTAGCTAATTGTTGGGACAATCTTAAGTGTTTTGATTAGATCCCAAAACTCTTTGATGAATTTGCCTAAGAATAGTTCATCAGGATGATAGTTTCAGGATAGTCAGGTTAGAATATAATTTTCTATTTACAAGTATTCAGTTCAGGGGAACATACTGAAGATTGAAGACTGATGGTGACGTCCCAAAAGTTTGAAGTTAGAAGTGTTTTCCAACCATGAAGGTCCAAGATCGACCTGAAGATGGTCGGTCTGAAGCTAAACCTGAGAAACCTGAAAAGAGCCCTGAAGCTATGTGGAAGCCATCTGAAGACAACCACTGATGAGGTCCATACTGAGTACACTAAGCATGCTCAGGGCAGGGCTCTATCAGTGAAGGGCTAGTGTAACCGTGATCAGGCTAAATGTCATCTCTGATGTTCATAAGTCCTGACTTGGGCTTAGTATCAGTTTATCTAATACTTGTAAGTCCTGATAAGGCAAGGTTACACGTGCAATGGAGTCTGAGGAACAAAGAGAATGTCAGCATCTCCGTAATAAACACAAACATTTATTCTGAATAAAGAACGAGGAACTCAGAGTTATAAATGTACGAGGATTGATAAAGTCAAAGCCGACAAACTAGCCATTAGACAAACAAATAGTAAGGAGACGACACGTAAGTACGGAGACTGCGCAGCATTTAATGCTCCTCAGAGCTGCAGGCGGCGGATCAGAGAATTGCCATACTTAGTATGGAAAATGTCAGTCAAGGACAACCAAAGTCTGCACCTACCTAAAATAGGTTGATTTGCTAAAGATCTCCTCCAACGGATCTTTTTCAAATCACCCTATAAATACAGATCACCTTGCACCCATTCAAGGTTATAGAAAATTTCCAAGTGAAAGCATTCTAAAGATTCCAAGCACTCAAAGCGTATTTGAAGCAACACTCTGAAGTTTTAAATTTTCCTAGTGTTGTAGTAGGAATCTGTATATTGCTTAGAGCGTTAATCCTATACTTAGTACTATTTTGTTAGAAGAATTAACACACCTTAGTTGGAAACTAGAATACCAAACCCCTCAGTTTGTGAGAAGGTTGGTTAGCAGGACTGGGACTTGTAAAACGCCCAGGGGTCGATTCCTAAGAGAGGAAGAATGCTGCTCGTGCACCTTGGCACGTTAAAAACAAGTACCTATCCTCAGTGGTAGATGGTAGCTTCTTGTTAAATCAGGTTGTGCACGTAGGAGTTGGTTATCTCCGAACCACGTTAAAAAGTCCCATGTGTGCTGATTTACTTATCTGTTCAGGATCATATCTATCATTATTAACTTTCTTGCATCAGTTTTAAAACTGTCAGGAGGAACCAATTCTCCTGATACTTATACTTGTACACCAGCCTTAATCACGGTTTCCTAAGCAATACTGATCAAAGTTTTCAGGAACTAAAAATAATTAGAAAAATTTAAGTGCTCACTTTCCGCATGTACTCTAGCTTACTGAGATAGCTGTCCAACTGACTAGCTTTCGAGCGGTCAGTAGGTTCATTATCTCTACTGAGCTTCTTAGAGCACTTCACTCGGTTTTAGCCTATTTGGTTCCTTGCTGATCTGTCCCTGCTGCCCCTATGGACCATCAGTTTAAGTGAGCACATCAGGATCTTCCTGACTAAAACTGACAAAGCATTTCCTGAGAATTTTTGGGAAAATCTGATATCAGTGTATTCCCCCATACATTGATTTACTCGTTTCGGGACCAACACTAGCACAATCAGAAACCCTTGAAAATTATACTACCTTCATCCCCTAAAAGTCTGTGGTATTTTTGGCGGCAAGGTTTTAAAAAAAATGTAATGAATAGAATGTGTAGGATGGAGATTGTGAGTGTTGGCACACAATCTGAGTTGTTTTGATTTAGATCCCTAAACCCCTTGATGAATTTGCCTAAGGCTCCGTTTGGTAGTGTGTAGAAAATTAGTATGTAGTGGTGAGATTTCAATTAATAAGTGTTTGGTAGTAAATACTTAAAAGTAGATTATTTTTGTATTTTTGTTTGGTAGGATGTAGTTGGTGTAATTTAATATTTATTTTGAATGATCTAATTTTTTTATTGGTGTTTGGTAGGTAATATATGTATTAGTATTTAGGGGAAAAAATATTTTCAATGACTAAAAAGGTCCACAAAATAAAATACAAACATGTCCTCATATTTGTATATATATATATTCTATTCAAACATTTCATCGAACATCTTATGTGAATTGTAAAAACTCCCAATTTCCTATTCCTCAATTGCAGAAACAATTTCCAATTCCCAATTTCTTAACTAGAATTTCAGAAAAAACTTAATTAGATTCAAAAAAATTGGAACAAAAACTTGATTGAATTCAAAATACTTAATAGATTCAATTCCAGTAAAAATAATTCTGGAAATTACAACTCCAGGAGCAAACCAACTCGTGAATCAAAACATTTGGAAGAATCAAAATATTTGGAAGGTAATGATCCAATTTATCCAAAATAATATACATCAACAGGAATTATAGATGCCAAAAAATTGCAACAACTTTCAAGATGTCGGAAATCCTGCCTAACAACCTCCGGAAAAATGCCATTAAAGCCGCCCACTTCTCTGTTTTTTCCACCACTCCCAATAGTAAAAAATGGGAGCCATCGTCATTCCACACTCATGCAGGAGATGGAAGCCGCCTCTCGAGCCCGTCCCAGAATCTGGGAATAGCCACAGCCCAAAAACACGTAGTTTCAATTCCGACGAAGTGGTGAAGCATGAGTTTACTTGGTGATTCCCTAATCCTCAACACTTTTATAAATTTATTGCTACTACCATTGATTAGGGTCATAATTGCATCTTTTTGCATCCATTTCTATATGGTTTTGATGTGCTTATATTCATTTTTTACCCTAAAATGCTATACTTTGTGCATTTAACCCTTTTTGGCTAGAAAGTTGTGTTTTGTAGTGAAAACGGGCAAAACTGGCAAAAGATGAGCAAGTTCGTAAAAGTTTAGAAATTGTGAGTTGATCCAATGGAGGCAAATGATATACCATGTCGAAGAGTTCGAAGAGAGGGTCGCAATGCAAAAAGAATCGAGTCAATCGGAGCCCTAGAACTCAAGATATGAAGAAAACAAGAAGTCGAGGATCGAGCGAACGGGATCGTGCGACCACCAGCACGGGATCGTGCGAAAGCTCCCTGGTTAGTTCAGCCAAGGTCCGAACGAGTCCAAGCATGATCCAGATCATGCGGCCACCTCCACGGGATCGTGCGAAAGCCCAGTGTTGCACATTTTCGAGGGTTGTTTCGTCTTTTCGCGCGTTTAATGAAGGACACTCTGGACTAAACATTGTGGGCACTATAAATACCTCAAGGATCAGATTTTCAAGCATAATTCCATCATAATTCCAAGTTCTTAGATTAGTTTAGAGAGAGAATTATGTAGTTACTTAGTGGGTTCTTAGTTAGATTCAATCTTCTTTCTTCCATAACTTTTGATCCATCCGTCGGATTTTAGATCCATTTATTCCTGCATACTCGTAGTGATTAGAGCTTTATTCCTGCAGTTCAATTTTTTATTTTGAGCTTTGGATCAAGAGTCAGCATTTGGAGGTTTGTTGCTTGTATATCTATTCATCCACTTATGGTAAGATTTCCTTTAATTCTCTTGTTTTAGTTACTATTCATGATGCTTATATTGTTAATTGTTGATTTCCAATTCCAATTAGCCATGGGCTAATTCCTTGTTGCATGGTTGTATGAATACTATGGTGAATTTAGTCTCTTGTTAATCCTATGCATGAATTAGTGATCTTGATGGATTAGTTCTCTTATTAATGACTTGTTTGAATGTTTGAGACGTTTAATTGGATTGTATGGCTTATATGTTTTAGCAATGAAATGAGAATTGAGCTATAAGGACTTTATGCATATCAAGTGTTTGATGTTTGGCTTGTATGACCAATGAGAATTGCATATTAGCCTAGACCTCTTAATTGGAGTTTTGGCAGTTGTAGAGAGATCTAGACATCCAATAGAGCCCTTATCTTGTGTTGTAGAGAGATCTAAACACTAGTTGGCTTGACTAAGACACCAAGAGACCTTTTACATGCTAGGATGGATAGGATACTAAAGGAACCATAGTAGGATTACTTACATGCACTAACACCACATTTGCTTACTACTTTGAGGTGATAGTTAGCTTTTACTTTGCTTTGTGAAGTAGATAGAAAACATGATCTTTTTCTTGCTTTCCTAGTTATCCACCTTTGTGAACACTCAATACTTGCTTGATATCGCATCGTTTCCCTGTGCTCGATATTTAACTTGGTCAACTTGCCACGACAATAACGACCACGTACACTTGCGTGGAAATCATACATGATTTTGGCAAACAAGTTTTTGGCGCTGTTGCCGGGGAAACGATCTCTTTGTTGAGCGAGTTGTTGTTTGTTTACTTGAATGTTTTTGAATGTTGGTTTGTATTGTTTGTTTGCTTGAGCATCCTTGAGTCCCGGCAATGCCAAAACAAGTTTTTGGCACCGTTGCCGGGGAAACTTGTTGGTCCCGAAACGAGTATAATCAGTGTATGGGGGGGAATACACTGATGTCAGATTTTTCTGAAAGACTCAGATAAATGCTCTAACACTCTCAGTCAGGAATTCCTGAAGTACTCAGTATGCTGAAGGTCCACAGGGGCAGCATGGACAGTTCAGTAACGAGTCAGATAAGCTGAGTGTGAGTAAAGTGCAAGGAAGCTCAGTAGAGATAACAAACCTACTGACAGCTCGGAAACTAGTCAGTTGGACCACTATCTCAGTGAGCCAGAGTGAGTGCGGAAAGTGAGCCCTTAGATTCTACTCGTTTTAGTTTCTGAAAACATTTTCTCTGAGTTTGCTTAGTAAACTGGTGGTTAAGGCTGAGTGCACAGTATTAAGATTCAGGATGATTGATTCAGTCCTGAATAGAAAAACGATGTAGAATGTTCAGTTTATTATGATGACAGTTATGATCCTGAACAGAACAGTAAATCAGCACACAGGGGACTTTTTACCGTGGTTCGGAGATAACCAACTCCTACGTCCACGACCTGATTTAACGGGAAGCTATCCTCAAAATCCTGAGGATAGGTACTTGGGTTTTATGTGCCAAGGGACACGAGTAGCCAACTTCCTCTCTTAGGAACTGACCCCTGGGCGTTTTACAAGTCCCAGTCCTTCTAACCAACCAATCTCACACCTTGAGTGGTTTGGTATTCTGGTTTCCAACTAAGATAGCTCTAGCAATACAAAATAATGCTAAATAATAGAGCTATCGATCTAAGCAAATACAGAGTGAATCTTACTACAACACTCGGGAAATTTAATTGCAGAGTGTTGTTTATAGTATGCTTTGAATGCTAGGATTCTTGAGAGTTTTCTCTTGGAAATTTCCCGTTAGCCTTGAATGGGTGCAAGACTCTCCATATTTATAGGCAAGATTCAAAATAGATCCATTGGAGGAGATCAAATCAAATCTTTCCTATTTTAGGTAGATTGCAGGCTAGAAATACTGTTTGACCTACCCGCCATGCTTATTCTGGCAAGTTGTCACATCACCTGTAACTTTTGAGACACATTAAATGCCGCATTAAATGCTGCGTAGACTCCATGCATGCGTGTCGAAAGATCATTGGCTCTCCGCTATAACGGCTAGTTGACCTTCAGACGTTTGTCCTTCCTCGTACATTCAATGCTCTGAGTCTCTTGTTAATAACTCAATCTGAACGTGTGTCTTTAATGGAGTCTACTGACATTCTCTTTGTCTCTTGTCCCATAGCATAAATAACCTTTTGCTTTGGACTTACATGATTCAGGTGATCTGAACCACGACCTGAGTCAGGTCCTATGTGTATTCAGCACAGCCTGATAGGTTATTCAGCCCAGTATGTGTAACCTTTTTGCTTTGGTCTTACATGATTCAGGTAAACTGAACCACGGCCTAAGTCAGGTCTTAAGTGCATTCAGCACAGCCTGATAGGTGACACTTACTCTTCACTGACTAACTTCTGTCCTGAGTATACTTAGTGTACTCAGTAGAAACATCAGTCAATGGTACTTCAGGATTGACTTCAGGATGAATCAGCAGGCTTCTATCTTCAGCTTCAGAACAGACAATCTTTAGCAAGACTGACTGACTCCTTCAGGATGGTTTACACTTCAGACTTCAGTAAATTGGGTCAACTCCAATATTCTTCAGTCTTCAGCATGGTCCTCCTGTACTGAATTTCTAACCTAACTATCCTGAATTATTTTATCCTGAACAACTATACTTAGGCAAATTCATCAGGGGTTTTGGGATCTAATCAAAACACTCAGATTGTCCCAACAAAACTATTACTTTGTTAGGCTTGTATTGATGTTTACTTTGTTTTTTTTCTTTGTTTCTTTGTTTATTTTTGACTATTCTTGGTGAGTGTTGATACTTGCTTATTTTTGTGGGAGTGAACTTACTTGAAGATGGGCGAATACTACCAATACTCGTATTCTTCACAATACACATACCCTCCTCAACCATACACATATCAATCTCATCCATATTCACCATCTCCATATCAACCACCACCTCAACAATCCTACCACCACCCATACCAAAATCCCTATCCTTATTCCTCTCACTATCCATGTCAATATGCATATCCTTCTCCTCCCCACATGTCTAAGGAAGAAGAAGTAGAAAAAGAAGAGAAAGAGAAAGTTGAACAAAAAGAAGACATATATGATCTAATTGATAGATTTCTTGAAGAGAATCAAGATTTGAATGAGGAAGACTTCAAGATAATTTTGAACTACAACGATAAAGGATCTTATACCCCTTCTTCTTTCACTATTCGTACTAAATCTCTTAATATGGACATTTATTATTCTACTTCTTTTGCTAGATTTGATAGGAATGAAGTGAAAGAACAAGATGTGGAGGATAAGGAAGGAGAAGATTCAAGAGGAAGAAAAGAGAAAGGACAAGAAGAGGAAGATGAAGGTCCACTTTTGGACATGAGCTTCATTGTGGAAGAAAAACAACAAAATAAAGTAGAAGAGGAGCCTACAATTGAAATGAGTATTTCTAAACCCTTAAACTCTTCTACTTGTGCTTTAGTTGATAATGTTGTTTATATTGATTTCGTCTTGCCTCTTGATATAATTAATTCTAAGATTGAATTAAGAATCCTCTTGAATATATTTGATAGTAGGAGATGGGGGTGGAATGGTGTTTTGAGAAGAAAAGAGGAAAATTCTTGTGTTTACAAGTATAAAATGAAAAGGAAGATAGGTGTATTGGGAAGAAATCCTACATGTTTCATTGATTTTGAAGCTTTGAGATTAGAGTTAGATGGGGAGGATGACAAATATCCTTGGCCATTTAGCTAACATTGGTGTCGTCCGGCTAGGGGACGTTAAATCCAAGTGCTAGATGGGAGGCAACCCATCCTTAAAAAATGTTGCTTGTTTTGTTGTTTGCTTGGTAGTTAGATATTTTGGTTGCTAGTTGTTTTAATGAAGGAATTTGAAGCTTAGGGATGTGTTTTGATTTCTTGAACATTGATATGAGGTAGTGTATTCTATTATCTTGTTTGGTGCATGTGATTTATCCTAGTTCAGGGTGTTGCCTCTTGTTATATATGATGATTTCTTGGTTTAGTTGAGCTTATATATGCATTGTTTGTTCATTGATTCATTGCAAATCCTATTTTCATCACTCTTTTCCAAACTTTTAGGATCCTTGATCCTAAAAAGTTTAGGGGGGTGTGTTCGTTCTTCAAATGTTGATTTGCAAGGATAATGAATGACATTTGTGAGCCGGAGAAGGATGTGTAGAGGAAAATTCCTCCTACTTTGCCAAGAAGGACATTTTCGTGTAAGTGGAAAGTCACTCTTCTGTTGGTCCCGAAACGAGTTAAATCAGTGTATGGGGGGGAATACACTGATGTCAGATTTTTCTGAAAGACTCAGAAAATGCTCTAACGCACTCAGTCAGGATTCCCTGAAGTACTCAGTATGCTGAATGTCCGCAGGGGCAGCAGGGACGGTTCAGTAATGAGTCAGATAAGCTGAGTGTGAGTAAAGTGCTCGGAGGCTCAGTAGAGATAACAAACCTACTGACTGCTCAGAAGCGAGTCAGCTAGACTACTATCTCAGTGAGTCAGAGTACGTGCGGAAAGTGAGCCCTTAGATTCTACTCGTTTTAGTTTCTGAAATTGTTTTCTCTGAGTTGCTTAGTAAATTGGTGGTTAAGGCTGAGTGCACAATATTCAGATTCAGGATGATTGATTCAGTCCTGACGTTAAAGCCAATGCAGTATGTTCCGTTTAATATGATGACATTTATGATCCTGAACAAACAGTAAATCAGCACACAGGGGACTTTTTAACGTGGTTCGGAGATAACCAACTCCTACGTCCATGACCTGATTTAACAGGAAGCTATCCTCAAAACCCTGAGGATAGGTACTTGGGTTTTACGTGCCAAGGGACACGAGTAGCCAACTTCCTCTCTTAGGAACTGACCCCTGGGCGTTTTACAAGTCCCAGTCCTTCTAACCAACCTATCTCACACTTTGAGAGGTTTGGTATTCTGGTTTCCAACTAAGATAGCTCTAGCAATACAAATCAATGCTAAATAATGGAGCTATCGATCTAAGCAAATACAGAGTGAATCCTACTACAACACTAGGGAAATTTAATTGCAGAGTGTTGTTTATGATATGCTTTGAGTTCTTGGATTCTTGAGAGTTTTCTCTTGGAAATTTCCCGTTAACCTTGAATGGGTGCAAGGTTCTCCATATTTATAGGCAAGTTTCAAAATAGATCCGTTGGAGGAGATCAAATCAAATCTTTCCTATTTTAGGTAGATTGCAGGCTAGAAATACTGTTTGACCTACCCGCCATGCTTATTCTGGCAAGTTGTCACATCACCTGCAACCTTTTGAGACGCATTAAATGCCACATTAAATGCTGCGCAGACTCCGTGCTTGCGTGTCGAAAGATCATTGGTTCTCCGCTATAACGGCTAGTTGACCTTCAGACATTTATCCTTCCTCGTACATTCAATGCTCTGAGTCTCTTGTTAATAACTCAGTCTGAACGTGTGTCTTAATGGAGTCTTACTGACATGCTTTTTGTCTCTTGTCCCATAGCATAAATAACCTTTTGCTTTGGACTGACATGATTCAGGTGATCTGAACCACAGCCTGAGTCAAGTCCTAGGTGCATTCAGCACAGCCTGATAGGTTATTCAGCTCAGTATGTGTTACCTTTTTGCTACGGACTTACAGGATTCAGGTGAACTGAACCAAGGCCTAAGTCAGGTCCTATGTGCATTCAGCACAGCCTGATAGGTAACACTTTACTCTTCACTGACTGGGTTCTGTCCTGAACATGCTTAGTGTATTCAGTAGAAACATCAGACAATGGTACTTCAGGATTGACTTCAGGATGAATCAGCAGACTTCGATCTTCAGTTTCAGAACAGACAATCTTCAGCGAGACTGACTGACTCCTTCAGAATGGTTTACGCTTCAGACTTCAGTAAATTGAGTCGACTCCAATATTCTTCAGTCTTCAGCATGGTCCTTCTGTACTGAATCTCTAACCTAACAATCCTGAACTATTTTATCCTGAACACTATACTTAGGCAAATTCATCAGGGGTTTTGGGATCTAATCAAAATACTCAGATTGTCCCAACATCTCCTATTCTTAATCCCAATGCAAGGTATGACTTTACACTTATCTCTCCCTATTTATTTCTATTCTTAGGTTTAGTTTGCTTGATTGTAGATTGCTATTTTGAGCTTAATTGTGATTCTTGTGGTATTTTGTGCTTTGATTGATGCATTGCATGATCTTTTCTTCACTTTTGCCAAACTTTTTATACCATTGGTCCAAAAAAGTTTGGGGGGTATCTTCGTTTCGCAAATCTCATTGTAATGTTATGCTTATGTTGATTCTTAGTGTTTCTATGATGTTTTTAGATCATGTGCTTATGTTGATGACTTGTTTTGCTTGTTATGATTGCCATATTGTTGCTAGTTTTGAGTAGTGAGGCATGAGATATGCTTATGGTTGTGTGGATGTTGTTGATAGTTCATGTTAAATGTTGTGGACTTATCTCTTGATTCAAGTTTTGTCTAGTTTGCTATGGATGTTATGATTCTTGATACTTTGATGATATGAGCATTTTGATATGATATGAGTCTTGATCACCTATTACCCGTGAGGTTTGAGCCATTTTTGCCCGTTTCAATTTTGAACGGATGATATTTTTTATGTGAGTTCCACACACATACATGTTACTCTAGAACTTGGCTTTGGTCTTATTTGAGGCTACATTAGATGAAGGATTTCACATGATATGATTTGAGGCATTTTCTTTGATATATATTGAGCTACTTTGCCCTATGAGCCTACCATTGATATGATTATTCATTGCTCACCATTTTGTGCTTATAGACCTTTCATTTGGCTAACCACACTTTAAACCATTTTCCTTCCTTTTTGGAACCCTCTTGTCCTTATGATTAGTAGAGTGAAAAGAAGGAAGGAAGATTGGTGATATGATGAAGAAATTGGTGGCCAAGGTGGAAATAAATTCTATGCATGGATTGTTGTGAAAAGAAGGTTCTAAGGCAAGTGCTTGTAAGGAATGAAAAAGGTTGACTTTTTGCAAAATTATGGTCAAGTTTGACTCTTGTGTTGTGAGTATGATCACAACTTGTCAAAAAGGGAAGAATGATCTTTGGAAGTGTGATTTTGAAATAGCATGAAGATTGTGTGAAAAATCGCATGAAGAGGTGAGCGATCTCTACTTTGATTCTTTCTATACTTTACTAATCATACTTAGTCACTTTTATCCATATGTTCCTTCCCTACCAAAGAGCCAACACTACAACCTTATGAAAGTCCTCATTGATGTGTGAATGATTTATCATTTCAAGTGGTGGAGAATGTAGATTTGAGCCAAGCTTATGGTAGTATCTGTATGTGTTGTGATGATTGAGGAAGCCTAAACACTTGAGGGTTGAGCTATAAACACTTAACATGTGAGGATCATGACTCATTGATTTGATATCTTGCTTGTTGATTCATTGTTCATGGTTGATTAGATGAGATTGCATGCTAGACTTGCTTGATATTGAGTGATACTTACATGGCATTGGACTTGTGCTTGATGCTTCATTGATACAATTATTCCCCTATCTTATCGCTTCGTTGCTCTAGGACGAGCAACAATCTAGTCTGGGGGTGTGATTAGGATCATAATTGCATCTTTTTGCATCCATTTCTATATGGTTTTGATGTGCTTATATTCATATTTAACCCTAAAATTCTATACTTTGTGCATTTAACCCTTTTTGGCTAGAAAGTTGTGTTTTGTAGTGAAAACGAGCAAAACTAGCAAAAGATGAGCAAGTTCGTAAAATTTTAGAAATTGTGAGTTGATCCAATGGAGGCAAATGATATACCATGTCGAAGAGTTTGAAGAGAGGGTCGCAGCGCAAAAAGAATCGAGTCAATCGGAGCTCTAGAACTCAAGATATGCAGAAAACAAGAAGTCGAGGATCGACTGAACGGGATCGTGCGAAAGCTCCCTGGTTCGTTCAGCCAAGGTCCGAACGAGTCCAAGCACGATCCAGATCATGCGGCCACCTCCACGGGATCGTGCGAAAGCCCAGTGTTGCACATTTTCGAGGGTTGTTTCGTCTTTTCGCGCGTTTAATGAAGGGCACTCTGGACTAAACATTGTGGGCACTATAAATACCTCAAGGATCAGATTTTCAAGCATAATTCCATCATAATTCCAAGTTCATAGATTAGTTTAGAGAGAGAATTAGATAGTTACTTAGTGGGTTCTTAGTTAGATTCAATCTTCTTTCTTCCATAACTTTTGATCCGTCCGTCGGATTTTAGATCCGTTTATTCCTGCATACTCGTAGTGATTAGAGCTTTATTCCTGCAGTTCAATTTTTTATTTTGAGCTTTGGATCAAGAGTTAGCATTTGGAGGTTTGTTGCTTGTATTTCTATTCATCCACTTATGGTAAGATTTCCTTTAATTCTCTTGTTTTAGTTACTATTCATGATGCTTAGATTGTTAATTGTTGATTTCCAATTCCAATTAGCCATGGGCTAATTCCTTGTTGCATGGTTGTATGAATACTATGGTGAATTTAGTCTCTTGTTAATCCTATGCATGAATTAGTGATCTTGATGGATTAGTTCTCTTATTAATGACTTGTATGAATGTTTGGGATGTTTAATTGGATTGTATGGCTTATATGTTTTAGTAATGAAATGAGAATTGAGCTATAAGGACTTTATGCATACCAAGTGTTTGATGTTTGGCTTGTATGACTAATGAGAATTGCATATTAGTCTAGATCTCTTAATTGGAGTTTTGGAAGTTGTAGAGCGATCTAGACATCCAATAGAGCCCTTATCTTGTGTTGTAGAGAGATCTAGTCACTAGTTGGCTTGACTAAGACACCAAGAGACCTTTTACATGCTAGGATGGATAGGACACTAAAGGAACCATAGTAGGATTACTTCCATGCACTCACACCACATTTGCTCACTTCTTTGAGGTGATAGTTAGCTTTTACTTTGCTTTGTGAAGTAGATAGAAAACATGATCTTTTTCTTGCTTTCCTAGCTATCCACCTTTGTGGACACTCAATACTTGCTTGATATCGGATTGTTTCCCTGTGTTTGATATTTAACTTGGTCAACTTGCCACTACAACAACAACCACGTACACTTGCGTGGAAATCATACAAGATTTTGGCAAACAACCATGTCCACGGCGAGATACAGAATACACACAGAACAATGAAATAATTATAAAAACATGTATTTCAACTCTCAACCAAGAACAGTTCAATGGGTCAGAGATTTTTTCTACATGTTACCAAACCAGTTATAAATCATGATACAATGCCCTTTCCTTACCTATATTTATAGTACGATACACATCCTAAGTATAGAATGTCAGGATGGTATAGCTCAGGATAGTTTTGGTTAGAATAGATTTTCTATTCACATGTATCCAGTTCAGGGGGAACGCACTGAAGAGTGACTGAGACGTCCTGAAGATCCCAAGTCTGAAAGGTGTTAGTCCTGAAGGTCAGAGTTCATACTGAAGATAATTCAAGGTATCTGACCTAAAGCTGAAACCTGAAGAACCTGAAGATCAGTCGTGAAGACGGTAGAAGACAATCCTGAAGGTTCCCACTGATGATGTTCCTACTGAGTACTCTTAGCATACTCAGGTCAGGACTCACTCAGTGAAGGCAGACGTAGCCTGAGTAATCAAGCTGAGTGATATCTTATTGACACTCTTAAGTTCCTGAATGAAAAAGGCTACTAAATTAATGGGGACTTAGCATTTATGCAAGTCAACTGAGGACAAAAAGAATGTCAACAGCTTCGAATAAAGACAACATTAAACCTGAGTAAAGAACAAGATACTCAGATTCTTAATTGTACGAGAAAGCATAAAATCACATCAACTTTCTAGCCATTTGAAGAATAGCACATAGGATGTCAAAACGTATGTACAGAGATTGTGCTGCATTTAATGTTCCTCAGACCTGCAGGCAGCGGACCAGAGAATTTTCCATTTAAGTATGGTGAAAAGTGAATCAAGTACAAGTCAGCCTGCACCTACCTAATATAGAAAGATTCGAAAAGATCTCCTTTAACTGATCTATTTTGAATCTCCCTATAAATACAGAAGACCTCGCAAACATTCAAGGTTACAAAAAATTTCCAAGCATTGAAATTATCCAAGAATCTAAGAGCTCAAAGCATACCTTAGGCAACACTCTGAATATTTAAATTTCCCTAGTGTTGTAATAGGATTCTTTATTCTGTATTTTCTTAGAGTGATAATCCTTATCCTTAGCATTGTTTAGATTGCAAGGATTATCACAACCTTAGTTGGAAACCCGAAAGCCAAACCCCTCAGTTTGTGAGTTGGTTGGTGAGAAAGACTGGGATTTGTAAAATACCCTGGGGTCGATTTACTAAGAGAGGGAGGAGGCTACTAGTGCACCTTGTCACATTAAAATACAGTACCAATTTTCATGGGAGAATTGCTTCCTGTTAAATCAGGCCGTGGACGTAGGAGTTGGTTATCTCCAAACCACAATAAAAATGTGTCTGTGTTCTAATTTATTTATTGCTTAGGAGCATACCTGTCATCATATTAAACTGAACATTCAACATTATTTTACATTTAGGAGAAATCAATTCTTTTGACCCTGAACTTGTGCACCTTCCTTAAGCCCTATTTCTAAGAAAAATGGAAAACAGTTTTCAGGACATAAAAATGAGTAGAACTTAAGGGCTCACACTTCTGCACGTAACTCTAGCTTACTAAGATAGCCATCCAAGTGACTAGCTACTGAAGCGGTAAGTAGGTAGGTTATCTCTACTGAGCTTTCAAGAGCACAATACTCAGAACTCAGCTTTCTTTGATTCCTGACTGATTCGTCCCTGTTGCCACTGATACCATCAGTTCAGTCAGTACCCTCAAGATCTTCCTGACTGAGTTTTGAAAGAGCATTTTCCTGAGATTCAGAAAATTTGACATCAATGTATTCCCCCCATACATTGTTTATACTCATTTCGGGACCAACAAGTGGTATTAGAGCAGTGGTTCAAAAAGACCACTGACTTTGAATACCAATTGTTTCAAGAGGTGAAACTTTTGGTGGTCTACCTAAACTAGATCTTTATTTTTGAAAACTGCATTATCATGGCATCCTCTTCTAAGCGTTTTAAGGCTAGCCTCCCTGAGTTCTCGGTTATTAACTATGATTATTGGAAATTCAGGGTCCTTGCCCATCTCTATGCTATTCATGATCAAATGTACAGGGTGATCAAAGAAGGACCTATCATGTTCATGATCGATCGATCAGTTACCTAGCCTGTTGCTGGATCAGTACCAGTTTCACCTACCAGAGCCGAGTTAGTGGAGAGGTCCGCACTTACATCTAATCAGATTAAGTAAATTGGACTGGATAATGTTGCTAAGAACATTATACTACACATTGTTCCTTTTGAGGATTCAGTACGACTCATGCATCTGAAGATTGCCAAAGAGAATTGGGATACCCTGGTAGAGATGAGTGAGGGGTCTGAGAAGATTAAAGAGAATAAGAGTGATTTGGCCATTCAGAAGTTTGAAAGCTTCAGGATGCTGGAACGCGAGTCGATTGATTAGATGGAGTCTTATTTCATGAAGCTGATGAACGAGTTGGCAATCCTTGGGAAGGAGGTTCCCAAGAGGGTGGTGCCTCAAAAATCCTGAACTGTCTCCCTAAAAGATGGGATACAAGGGTCATCATGTTGAAAATCACTCAGGTTCATACAAGTGTCTCTACTACTCATCTTTTCTCTGAGCTGAAGGCTCTAGAATTCGACCTCAATAAGAGAAAGAAGAAAAATGAGTCCAGTGAGGACACAAGTGAGAAGAGGACGCCTGAAAAGGAAAAGAGCCTAGCTCTTAAGCCACTCCTAAGCCTGAGGCTGGATCTAAGTCCTTGAGAAAGATGAGCAAAGACGACCTGGCTGAGGAATACAGTTTGATTGCCCGAAGGTTTGAAAAGCTCAACTCACGCTTTGGCAGGTATAAAAAGTTTTATTATGATTCCAGGAGGTCTAGCCCCAAGAGAGAAGAAAGAAGGGGCTCAGACTCCAGGAGGGAATGTGATGAACCTGAGCGCCAGAGAAAAGAAAGAAGGTCCAGAAGGAGAGATGATCAGTATCCCAGAAGATCCAGCTCCAGACCTCGAAGGAGTTTAGGGAGCAGGAGGGAGCTTGAAGGTAAGAGGTCTATTGATAAATCGGGTCTAGTGATGCAGATCAATGCTATCAGTGCAAGAAGACTGGACATTATCAGTATGACTGTTCGGAGCTCAGTGCTCGTGAGCGAGAGGATAGGAGAGCTAAAAGAGATCTAAGGGCGTCAGATCGGAGAGATATGCTTGTTGACGAATCATTAGATTCAGATGGCCCAGGACGCCGATCCCCTGATCTCTTCTCCGATGAGGAGTATGATGACATCTGTCTCATGGCATGATGGGGTATGCTTTTCTGCCTCTTCTCCTGAACACGCACCTGAGCCTAGCTCAGACTCAGCAAGGGAACTCGACCTTCTCTTTAGAGCAATTGATGGTTGACTTCTCGAGGTTGCAAGAAACTCATACCCACACAGTGGAGCTGAATGCACAACTGAGTGCAGAGAATTCTCGCCTCACTGCGATAGTCAAGGTTAAAGATACTAATAATGCACTGATGTCGGTGAGACTGAATGAAGAACTCCTGAAAGCTCGAAATGAGTTCAAAGAAGCTCAGATTAAAGTTGAACGACTAATAGCTCTCAATACTTCCCTTACTGAGAATCGAGATGCTGAGCTGATCGTACTTCAAAATGAGCGCACTGCTGAGCCAATCGCTCGTTAGAATGCGCATCATATATGCTTCGCTGAACTTGAGTGCCTGAGAAAAACGAATGAGTATCTGACGGATAAGCTAGAGAAATTACACCAATCAGCCCAAGCGGTTGAGAGGTTAAATAAGATCTTCCAGCGATTTGACGATGTTAAAGTAGGGTTGGGTTACAACCCGGAGTCTTCTCATGGCCAAGGAGGAGATGCTTCAGGAAGTAACTCTGAAACGATGTTTGTCCCTTCCCAGTCTGATAACAAAGGCAAAGGTATTACTCATCAAGCTAGTGGCTCAAGGAAGGATGAACAACCCTCTGAACCCATCAGGCAACTAACTGAGGAACCTAGGCCAAAACCTAAGGAAAAGGCCCAGGCAACTCATCAAGCGCCAAGAAACAAAGGCCAGAGTAAACCTTAGGGTCAGCCCAGGAATACTCAGGGTCTAAGGAACTTAGGTTTGAGTAGATCTCAGGCTCAGCCTAGAAATACTCAGGTCCAAGGGAATTCAGGATAGAGTAAACCTCAGGCGAAACCTAAGGACAATCAGGTCCAGAAGCCTCAGGCATGGCGCAGGACCTATCAGGAACAACCAAATCCTAAAATGAGGAGGACAAACGGGGTAGTTCCTGAAGGGCAACAGAATCCTAATTCTGTAAAAGCTCAAAAACCGACCTCATGTGCCTAGAGGTCATAGACGAGCAGTTCCTTTCCAGGACACACCAAGGCCCACTGCACCCAGGCCAAGGAGAAACCGAGGCGAACCCCCAAGAAGAGATCCAGGGCCTCCGTACCTCAGGCTGACACCCATACACCCTCGACTTCCAAGGTACAAAGGAAGAAAATGACAGTGTATGTAGATGCTTCTGGGAGACAAATCTATACATCTGATGCTATCAGGGTAGTAAGACAGATTTGGATCCCAAAGGGTACTGCTGACACGATAGGACCAAATACAAGAAGAGTACCTGAATCCTAATTCTTTTCAGGTTGTTACGGGATGCAAGAAGAAGAAGGAGGATCAAAGAAAGGAAGTCTGGTATCTGGACTCAGGATGCTCAAGGCATATGACTGGCTTTTGTGATCTCCTTCAGGATTACACAACTCAGGACGGCCCGCAGGTTACCTTTGGTGATAACTCTATGGGTTTCACCAAAGGGTTTGGTACTCTAGTTATAGGCTCAGTCTGTGTGCTTAATGTATCATATGTTGAGGGCCTTAGACATAATCTGCTCTCTGTTATTCAGTTATGTGACAGAGGATATAGTGTAGAGTTTACATCGAATATATGCCTTGTTAAAGATAAATCTACACTGCTGGTTCTAATCACATGTGTCAGGAGAGAATGTATATTTTCCTGACTTTAAGAACAGCTCTCCTGAAACCTGCTTAATTGCTTAAAGTTCTTCGGAACTTAGTTGGTTATGGATTAAATGCCTGAACCACCTAAACTTCAAGATTATTAACAAAATCTTTCGACTTTCTCTTGTAGAAAGTCTACCAAATGAAGTATTTAGCAAGGATCATGTGCACGGAGCATGTCAGGAAGTCAAGCAAACAAAAACTTTATTCTAGGACAAAGATGCCTTCTCAACTGACCGAGTGCTTCTGCTCCTGCACATGGATCTCTTTGGTCTGATTACTCCTGTCAGCATTAACGGTAGAAAATATACCGTTGTTGTAATCGATGATTATTCCAGGTACACATGGGTGATTTTCTTGCTGAACAAGAAGGAGACTCAGGTGAAGCTTCCAGAGTTACTCAAGAAATTGAGTACTGAACAGGGTCATATCATAGTCAGGATCAGATCAGATCGTGGAACTGAATTTATTAACTCTTACAAATCTGACTTTTGTGCTGAAAATGGATTTGCTCATGAGACTTTTGCAACAAGAACTCCTCAGCAGAATGGAGTTGTTGAAAGAAGGAATCGTACCCTGAAGGAAGCTGTCAGGACCATGTTGGTGGAGTCAGGATTGCCCAAGAAGTACTAGGTTGAGGCAATCAACACTGCGTGTTACACTCAGAACCGCTCCATGCTGAACAAACAATATGCTCAGACACCATACGAAACGTGGAAAAAGAGGAAGTCTCGTTTCTCTTATTTCCATATTTTTGGGTGTAAGTGTTTCATCCTGAACAACGGGAAAGACCAGCTAAAGGCTTTTGATAGCAAATCTGACGAAGGGATATTCCTAGAATATTCCTCAGTTAGTAAAGCTTTTAGGGTCTACAATTGTCAGACCCTTGTTGTGGAGAAAACACCTCATGTTGTGTTTGATGAGTCTGCATCAGTGCATAGGAAGCAGGTTCTTAGTCCTGACACTGAGGGGGTCACCAAGAGGATGAAAAGACTAAGCCTGAAGAAGAATCTTGAACCAAAGATCAAACTCGTGCACGCACTCCCATGGGATGAGATGATGATAGTGAGGATCAGGATGGCACTCAGGCCCACCCTCAGGAAGTTGCTGCCTCAGAACAAGTTGAGTCTCAGACAGATGCACAGACTCAACAAGAGGTAAGAACTATCGGTGATGATGTTTCTGCACCTGAGACAAGAGGTTAGAACTATTGGTGATGATGTTCCATGGAGAGAGCGCCTTGTTCTGTTGCTTCCTGTCTGATCAGGAGCCTAAGAACATTGAAGAAGCTCTTGCTGAATTGATTAGGGTCATAATTGCATCATTTTGCATCCATTTCTATATGGTTTTGATGAGATTATGTTCATATTTGACCCTAATATGCTACACTTTGTGTTATTGACCCCGTGTTGTCAAGAAAGTGTGTTTTGTAGTAAAAAACGACAAAAAATGAGGAGTTCATGATTAGAGAGGAAGAGTTGATGTGTTCCGAGCATGTGGAGAAGTTCAAATGACTCAAGGGAAGACCCTAGGAAGCTCGGATGAGAAATTGGATCGAAAATGAGGAAGTCGGAGATCGGACGACAAGGACATGGTCTGGTCGCGCACCAGAAAGCTTATTATCGCGCGTCATCTTTCTGACTCGAGCGCCCATGCACCACGCGACCAGGCGCGCACACAGAGTGATTGCGCATCCTCCGGTTGTTGGTCGCGCGCCTCTGCGAAATTCCAGCTCAATAAGGGCATTTCCGTCCTTTTGCGCATTTAATGAAGGGCACTTTGGTCTAAGCATGAGGAGCACTATAAATACATCAAGTTTCGGATTTTGGAGGGACTTTTTATTATTCCACTTTCATTAGGGAGGTTTTAGAGAGAGATTAGATAGTTATTAGTGGGTTTTCTTAATTCCTTGCACTTCTCTTTAAGAATTCTTGCAATCTAGCCATTAGATCTTTCATCCGTTTATATCATTAGATTCGTCTTGTCAAGAGCTTCATTCCTAACGGATCAAGAGTTGGATTTTCAAGGTAGTAGAGTAATCTTTCAATTTCATTGTAATAGGTAATTTTCTTGAAATCTCTTTACATTTTTGTATTAATCATGATACTAGTGTACTTACTTGTTGATTTGATTACCCAATTAGCCATAAGCTAATCCCTTTTATGCATTGGTGTATAATCCTTATGTAGTAATTTGATGTTCTATTATTCCTATGCATGTTTAGTGAAATTGATGGATTGATTCTCTTAATTGATGATTTGTATGAATGCTTGGAATGTCAATTGGATGTTTAGAGCCTAAGTGGATTAGCAACAAATGAGAATTGAGCTTGTTCATAGAAGTTCTTGATTGAATATTGTGCATACCAAGTGTTTGATTAAATGCTCTTAAATCAATGAGAATTGTTTATGAGTAATGACCTCTCAATTCTTAACTTCCAATGTAAACAGTCTCATTTATTGAGGAGTGTACTGTGCACATGAGACTTACTCTAACAATGATATGACTCATCGTTTCGCTAGGACATTTGAAATTTTCTCAAGCCTTTATTATTGGGTTATGTCTCAAACTATTGTGGATGACTTTTTTGATAAATTTTATTACTATATTTCTTAATTTATAAACTATATTTTGTTTTCAAAAAAAAAAAGAAGGTTCGAACGCATTATTATTTCACTCAAACTTGTTTAAGATATTTTTAAATCTTGGGTATTAAAATTTTCTAAAAAAATATTACGTTTCCTACGTGACTTATTATTATACTACTAAGAAGTGGAAATGAGTTGGAATTTCATATTCCCTCAACTATGATTGGTTGAATTTCGTGTGAATTAATTTTTATTGTGTAATTAATTTGCATTTTATATAAATTTTTAATTGTACTAATTATTTTAATAAAATCTATTAATTATTTTACTATAAAATAATAATTTTAAAATTAATGTGTGATAAAATAAACCTACACTGGACAAACTCAATGTAATTTATCTTGCAATGATTTTTTATTACCCACGTGTCCGTGCCTAAATTTTGACTTATTATACTGTAATAATAGAAGGGAAAAAAAGAGAGAGAGAAATTTATACTCTCTATTTTAAAATAAATGTTGTTTTGAAAATTTTATATTAAATTTTAAAAAATAAAATTCTAACATATATGTTCCTCTATATATTGCTAAAAGATCAATTATATATTGATTATTTTGAAAAGATATTTTACATGCTAATATTTTCTAATTAAAGATCTCCTATATTATAAGTTAAGATTCTAACAAATTAGAAAATACACAAATTCTAGTATAGCCATGTGCATGGCATGCACTTAAGTTTTTAAGTTTAATTTTAATTTTTTCAAAATACAAAATATACATAACACACATTATTTTTTTTTTTTCAATTGATGTATTATTATCACTTCTTGGATATTACTGATTACCAATTGGATTAGTGTTTTTTAAAAGTGTGTATCATGCATAAGGTGCATAGCTCAATGAGTTACACAAACTCTAATATGTATATGGTGCAGTACATGCTTTTGGATTGTTAAACTTAACTTCTTAGGGTATTTTTTATTACCTCTTAGAATATTACTGATTATTGATTGAAGTAATTTTTTTTTTCAAAATTCAAGAGCACATTATGCATATGATGCATACTAGAATGGCTCAAATATTGAAAAAAACTAAAACAACATTTATTTTGAAAAAAAAAAAATCAACTCTAAAATGACCCTTTATATTAATGAACTGAAGGGAGTAGTATTAAACGGGCTGATCCTAAATCATTAAGATAAATTTTATAGGGTTACAGACTGTTGATGGATTTCGTTAATTAAAGAATTAATGGCTATTTAATCTTGTGAATCCACCAAACAATAAACAAGGATTAAGTTGTTCTTGAGTTATTAGTATAGAGAGAGAAATTGTGAGAGCTAGTGAGAGAAAGTGTAGTTTGTATTATGAGAACTTAGAGAGAAAAATGTGTACAAGAGAGCTATTTATAGGTTTACATGTGAGAGGTGACACTTTGTGAGCCTTCTTGGCTTTAGGTGCTGACAATTGTCCTTGATACTTGTCCTTACTCACTGCTATGCTACCTTTACATTGCTTTGTCCTATTACATCACTACATGCTTCTTATACAACTAACGTCCTTGCTTTGGATCTAGGCGAGCTTCCTGGCGAGCTTCATTACCTCGTGCTATTTTAGAGTAGTGTGACGATGGACTTCAGCCTGGTCTTCTTGGGTTTAGATGAGCTCTTGGGCGAGCTTCTCTATGAGGAGGCGAGCTACCCTACGAGCTCCTCTCTCTTGGTCTAATCTAACCCTTTTGACTTGGTTGTAGCTCATTCGGGTGAGCTTCTCTAATTGTTGGGTGTCTGGGCGAGCTTCTCTATTGTTGACTCTGGTCAAAGCTGTTGACGTGTCTTCTGAGCAGATCAGCGACCTACTTAGCCTTGGTCAAATAATCTTGGGATTAACCTCGAGTAGTTCGCTTATCAACATTTGCCCCACAGCTCGTCCACATCATGATATTTCTAATGTGTGAGCGAGCTGACTTACCTCAGTGGGTGAGAGCTCGAGTGTTGGTGAGAGCTCGAGTGTTGGCGAACTACCTCTTGGTTTGGTGTTGAGCGTCCTGGCGAACTATGGTATGGTGGTGGGCGTGCTGACGTGGTGCTTAGATCGAGGCATTGTGCATGCCTTTTCAGGTCTCATTTCCTGCATCCATGGGTCCTTGGGCTTCTTGAAAACTACAGCTCGCCCATGTGTCTATAAATACGAGAAACCTTCCACATTTATCACTTTCACACTTCCGATTTTCAGATCAATTTTTTCGGTGATTACTTACCCTTGCATCCAACGGACTTTTAGCGATTCTTAAAGGTAGAACACCACTTTTTCTTCCTTCTTTTCTTTCTTTTGCAGATTTTCTCTTGTCCTTTTCATTTTCTTCGAGTTTCTGGGAATTTCGAACGTTTTCGGTGACTTTTCAAAATTTTCGACCATCTTCATCCCGAAACTCCAGCGACTGAGACTTTGTAAAAACTTAGAACATTTAAGACCTCGCTCCCTTAATCTTAAAAATGTCAACCCAATCTTCAAGTAAGACGCTTTCGAACCGTAATTCCAAAAAACGGCCCATGACTGAAAACTCCCCCATCCCTCAAATGACCCCGATCATAATTGAATCTGGATCTGAGGCGGGTTCAGTAGCTCGCCCGAACTCTGGCGAGCTTCTTGGCGAGGTTCGATCCGATTCAGGTGAGAAAGCCACCAGCTCCGTCTACCGCTAGGTTTGGGGCGACGATGAGGAGGTCACCCCTGAAGAAAGAGTTGCCGGTGGTAACGATGAGGTTGCTGAGGGCGAGGAGGAGGTCGCCGAAGGTGATGAGGAGGTTGCCGAGATGAGTGAGCCAGAAGGTGACCTCGAAGAAGTTACTGTTGACTATCTTCGCTCCATCGGCTTCCCAGAACCCCAACTTCTTGAGCATCAAGTCCCTGATGACGTGGTTCATGATTTCAATTGGGAGGAGTATGTCGCCGAGTACGTGGCGAGCTTCCCTTTACCCGGGCGAACTACTCGGGATGCCGATGGCCAGTCCGATTATAAGGCGAATGAGGTCCAGAGTATTATCAATGAGTATGCTCTTTCCCAATCTCACGAGAAATATCGAATTCCCCTCGATATCTTCCTGTACGCTCCGGAGAAGAATGAGCGAGCTGATATGCCTCCGGCCGGGTTGACCGCCATCAATGTACACACCCTCGAGGCCGGGCTTACATTGCCCTTGCACCCGATCATCGGCCAGTTTCTTCTAGACAACAACCTCGCCATCACTCAGCTCACTCCAAACGCTTGGAGTAATCTACTGGCGACCTTGTCCATCTTTGGGCTGGAGGGATATGAGAACCGACTGACCTCGGTGGAAATTAATGAATTATTCACCGTGAACCGGCAAGGAAAGGACGGTAAGGGATACTACTATCTCAAAGCTTGCCCGGGAGAGAAGTTCCTAAGGATCCTTCCCAATAAAGTCCACGACTGGAAGGAACAGTTCGTCTTGATGGGCGGTGACTGGCGAGCTTCCACCAATTACTCTAGATGGGGAGGGCGTATTTTCTCTCCCGAGGAATACGGAGAAGCTAGCAGTAGGTCGCCCGTTTCAGTGTGTGTGGGTCGAATTAGATTTACTAATCTAATTTCTCTTTTCCTGCAGGTTTAAAGTGTCATAAGTCCAGCCGCGGCAAACCTGAAATTTAAATCGAGTTTGACTTCGTACGAGCTGTGTGCTATCTGAGGAGTGAGAAGGATCGGGACGTCGCCCACTTGTGTAAAAATCACTGCCTCAGACTCGTCGGGGTTCTGATGTCGCCGCATCATCTAGTTGTTCAAGGTCCTGGACTTCCAGGTTGGCAACTTATTAAAGCTCGCCGAGGTTCTTAAGTAGTTCGCCAAGATGCTGACTTAGATGTTTTGATTTTCCTTTGTAGGTGAAGGTGTGGGAGCTACCTTACCCCCAATCAAGATCCCCGAAGCCTACCACACTTTAGCTCACCGATAAGCGATGGGTCCACCTTGCCCCAACAAACTGGGTTTGCCATCCACCCTTGCGCTGGAGGCCAAGAAGGTGGAGATCGCTTCAAAGAAGGGCGACATTGGGGGCTCCGGAAGTCAGAAGGCTCCCCCAAGGCCCCGGTGAAAACCCCAGCTCCTGCCAAGGTCGCCAGGACCAATAGAGGAGGGGGGCGAACTGGCTCCACGCCCGAGCGAGCTTCTCAGCATCAGAAGCGAGGTCTCCATCGAGGTAATGGGTCCAAGGTGGGCGAGGAAGATGCTCAAGGTCGCAAGAGGACCAAATTCACTCTTCAAGACGAGGCGTCCGAGCAAGTAGTTCGCTCAGGATCGGGCCATGGTGGATCTGCCCAATCTACTGCTCCTTTGCCACTTGCCCCCACTCCAAGGTCGCCACCCTCACAGTCTCCATTCGGAGTTCAAGTGGTGGATGACACAATTTTGGGTTGGGACCCAAGTCGTGTTCAGTAATTAGCTCGCCAAATTCACTAGTTCTTTGCGTTATTTTTTTTTCATTTACTAATCCAAGTGTTTTGACTTCGCAGTTACACTTCCAGCGCCTTACCTCATCGACACGAGGCTCTCCACTCGTATGAGCGATCTCGCTCTCTCACTTCAATGCTCAAATTTCCAGCCGGCCTTGCGGTTCATATCGTCAGCGAGGTTCCAAGATATTGGTCAACCCCTCAATTGGCGACATTAGAAAGATAGAGCCTGATCGAAAATGCCCAGCTCTCGATGCACTATGCGAGTGGGCTATTGCTTGCCAATCAGAGGGTAATCGATCAAGTGACCCAACAAGAGGCAGGTCGCCAAAAGAAGAATGCGAACTATATCAAGATGGCTGAGGCTTTGGATAAGGCAAAGAGGTCGGTCTAGCTCACCAAGGTGAAAGCATCTGCATCCCTTGCAGCTGAGAAGAGTGCCCTTAGCCAGCTCAGCGAGCTCCAGAAGAAGTTCACCGCCATCCAACGGAACACTGATGCCCAAATTCGTGCCAAGGAGGAGGAGTTCGCGGGGAAGCTCGCGAGCAAGGATGGCGAGCTCACTGTGGTTAGAAGAGAGCTCGAGCTGGAGCGAGGTCTGTCCAAGGGTGCTGATGTGGAGTGCTCCAGGCTGAGAGAATAGCTTTCGGCCAAGATAAACGAGGTCGCCCAGTTGCGAAACAATGCATCCTCCGCAGCGAGCTTGGATGCCTTGAGAGCTGAGGCCTCTGACAAAGGATTCGTCCAATGTTATTCAGAGGTGATCAGGTCTATCTGGTGGGCGCGAGCTCACAAGGATGATGAGCTGGAGGCGGTGGTGGGCGACCTCAAGGATTGCCTTGAAAAGGCCAAGTCGGATGATGGGAGTGAGCTAGACATCGACAACCTAGCCCAACTTGGTGTCCCCCTCGACTTTGTTTCGGCGCGCTTCAATATCATCCACACCGTGCCAGTTCCGGAAATCAATGTCGCCGAGGAGGAGTAGGCCGAAGGAGAGGAGCAAGTTCCCCCACTACTGAGCAAATGCAGGAGGTCTGCGGAAATATCATGATGGACACCAACGACCTTACTGGGAACATCACTGAACTTCCTGTACTTTCTCCTCCGATTGGTGGTGGTGGAGTCCCTCATGAGGTCGCCCAAACTGAAGCCCCTACTGATGCCCCCACTACTCCAACTCCAGATGCTCCCGCAGCTCCCCAGACTTGAAGCTCTTTTACTCTTCCTAGCTTAGCTTTTTCCTTTTGTTTCTTTTTGTTAAGTGGGAGTAGCTCGCCGGGCTCGTATAGCTCGCCCAGAAGGAGCTTTTGTAGTTCAGAGATGGCTAGCTGTTGGCCTTTGTAACTAGTACCACTTCATATACTTAGAAAATTTTCTAAGTATTTTTTGTTATGAACATTGAACTTTTTACTTCAACTTGTCCTGCTTTATATTTTTGTACGTTATATCTTTTATTAGCTCATTTTTATATCTTTAGTACCTATTTGTTCATCTTATTCCACTTTGGGAAGTGAATCATTCATCTTACGTCGCTTTGGACCACGAATTGTACTTTTTTTAATTAGTACGTATTTTTCGTCTTACACCACTTAGGGTCGCGAATCACTCGTCTTAAACCGTTTAAGGAAGCGAGTTGCACTATTTTTAATTCACTTGGGCGATTGGGTTTCAAGAATCTTGCCTTAGACGTTTTAATCGTCTTATTGTGAATTTTTCTAACTTAGGGCAGTAGGCGCTTAGTGATCCTTTAAGAAGGACACCTTCGCTATCCTTGGGCGTTTCGGCCTTTGCCTTGAGCTTTTAGATTATAACATTAGTGTCCTTGGTCCTTATACAACACGAGGCTTCGAGTAGTTGACATTCTTGAAAAATTCTAACTTTATATAGCAACATAATTTACACTGGTTGCTATCAACATTTCCGATGCGAACCTTCGACTAATCTATTACAAAATTTTGTTCCATCTCCTTCTACTGGTAAAATTTCTTCAGATGTGCTGCGCTCCATGTATATGACGAGGCCTTCCCTTCCATATCTTCAAGGTCGTACGTCCCGTTTGCCCAAACTGCGGTAACTCGGAACAGTCCTTCCCAATTTGGTTCGAATATACCAGGTGGAGTTGCTAGCTTCCTTCTTAGTACCAACTCCCCTACTTTGAACCTTTGATCTCGAACCTGGGAATTGTAGTACTTCTCCGCTCTTTGTTTGTAGGTGGCATTCTTCAGTTCCTAAAAAGCTCTAGTTTCTTCGAGCAAGTCTTTTTCTACTGCTAAAGCTTCGTCGTTCTTCTTCTCTTCATATCCTACCACATTCCAAGTCTTGTCCTGAACTTCCACCGGTACAACTGCTTCCGTTCCAAAAGCTAAGATAGATGGTGTTTCCTTGGTACTTGCTCGGTACGACGTTCTGTAGGACCACAGCACTCCTGGCAACTCATCCGCCCAACTTCCTTTCTTATCTTCAAGACGGATCTTCAACACGTGCTTCAAAATTTTATTTACTAGCTTCTACTTGGCCATTCGACTGTGGATGGTATGGAGTTGAGTAGTGTTTCTTTATATTCCACGAACTGCAAAAATCTCTCAACTTTTGACCGTCGAACTGTCTTCCGTTATCCGTCATGATCGATTGCGGGAGTTCGAATCGACAAATTAGATTCTTCCATATGAAACTGATCATCCTCTCTTGCCTCACAGTCGTAAGTGCCTCGGCTTTAGCCCACTTAGTGTAATAATCCACTGCTACCACAACGAATTTTACACCGCCTCTGCCAGGTGGGAATGGGCTGATCAAGTTGATACCCCATTTTGCGAAAGGTCATAGGCTGAAGACCGATTTAAGTTGAGTAGCTGGAGAGTGGATATTAGGTGCGAATAGCTAGCACTTTTGGAACCTTCGAGCGAAGCTGATGGCATCTTTTCTGAGGGTGGGCAAGTAGTATCCCTGCCTGATTGTCTTGTATGCGAAAGCTTGCCCCCCAGCGTGACTCCCACAAATTCCATGGTGGATTTCTTCTAACACCTCGAACCCTTGCTTTTCAGATAAGCATTTGAGTAGGGGTAGAGAGAATCCACGTTTGTAGAGTTGACCATCTACCAACGTATATCTGGCTATTTGCTTCACTAGCCGACTAGCTTCCCACGCATCTTCGGGAATCGATCCGTCCTTCAGGTATTTTTGGATCGGAGTGTGCCAATCTTCGCCATCTTCCTTCCCCCCACTCGAAGTCTGGTTTACTTTGTAATCAGACGTCTAGGGGTTCTTCAGCTTGGTGACGACGACCTCCGTCAAGTCTGCTTCGCCGTTACTGGTAGCTAGTCGGGCTAGTGCATCAGCTTGTGTGTTTTCCAGCCTTGGAATCTGGTTGATGTAAACTTGCTTGAACATTGAGATCAGATGTGCTACTATCTTTTGATACATCATCATCTGCTGGTCCTTAGCTTCGTATTCACCCCAGACTTGGGATATTATTAGTTGGGAATCTCTGAAAATCTGAAGATTGGTTGCCCCCACAGCTAATGATAACCTAAGTCTGGCTATTAGTGCCTCATATTCTGCTTCGTTGTTGGTTGCTATGAAGTCGAACCGGATTCCTGAGGTGAAAACTTGTCTGTCTGGGCTTATTAATACCACACCAGCTCCTACTGCCGTGCTGGTTGATGATCCGTCAACGTAGAGGTGCCATAGAGCTATACGCTCCCTCGTCGAATCTTGTGGGAAAGTTAGCTCGACGATGAAATCGGCGAGTGCTTGTCCCTTGATCGCTGTTCGGGTTGCGTAGGTTATACCGTATTGGCTAACTTCTAGTGACCATTTCAACAAGCATCCCGCAGTGTCTGGTCGGTGTAGTATTTGTCGTAGTGGGAACGTCGTCAACACCTCTACTGGATGATCAATGAAGTAGGGCCGCAACTTTCTAACACTCATCACCAGTGCATAGGCTAGCTTCTCTGTTGGGGTGTACCGCAACTCAGCTTCGTGTAAGACTTGGCTTACGTAGTACACTGGTAGGTGTGTTTTTCCCTCTTCTCGAACCAAAATCGAACTGATGGCAACCTCTGACGCAGCTAGGTACAGGTACAACTTCTCACCAGGTACAGGCTTTGACAGGATTTGAGTATTGGCCAGGTATGCCTTTATATCTTCGAAAGCTTTTTGGTATTCGCTCGTCCATTGGAAGTCGTCTTTGTGCCTAAGTCTGTTAGCTTTAATTACTTTAAAGAATGGACGACTTCGATCACCGGACCTGGAGATGAACCGATTCAAAGCTGCCAAACATCCGGTCAACCTTTGAACCTTCGGTACTGAATCTGGCGCCTTCATCTCGATGATGCACTTCATCTGCGTCGGATTAACCTCGATTCCTCTCTGGCTTACTAAGTGCCCCAAAAACTTTCCCGAATGGACACCGAAGCTGCTCTTCTTTGGATTCAGTTTCATGTTGTAGTGGCGTAGTATGTCGATGGTTTGCTTAAGGTGGTCGAGGTGATCTTCCTTCCGCAAACTCTTGACTACTATGTCGTCCACGTACACCTCCATGGTATGGCCAATATGTTGATCAAACATTTTGTTCACCAGGCTTTGGTAGGTAGCTCCGGTGTTGATAAGTCTGAACGGCATCTTCTCCCAGCAATACATGTTCTTATTTGTGTAGAATATCGTGAGCTCTTGATCATCTGGGTGCATTGCTATCTGGTAATAACCAGCGAACGCGTCCATGAACATCATCATCTCGTGGCCCGTGGTGCTACCAACAAGTTGATCAATATGGGGCAGTGGGAAGTTGTCTTTTGGGCACACCTTGTTTAGGTCCGTAAAGTCGTTGCATAGTCTCCATGTTCCGTTGGGCTTCTTGACCAAGACCGGGTTCGCAACCCACTGTGGGCACAAGGCTTCCTTGATCAACTTGTTGTCCAATAGCTTCTTGACCTCCGTGGTTAGAGCTTCGTATTTATCTGGTTCGTATTTCCTTCGCTTTTGGCGGACCGGTCTCCTTATCGGGTCTATGTTGAGTAGGTGACATGCATACTCCAAAGGGATTCCCGTCATATCTTCGTGGGACCAGGCAAATATGTCCAGGTTGGTCATAAGGAAAATCTCCATCTCTGATCTGTATGGCTCTAGCAACTCGGAACCTATAAAAAGTTCCAAGCCCCTCTTTGGGTCCACCTGGATTGTTGTTAGTTCCTCCATGGGAGTGGCCTTCCTCTTTTGGTTCTTCCATCTTGGGTCTTTTAGGAATTCTTCCAGGTTCTCCTTCACCGCTGGTTCGTGACCTATTCGAGGTTCAAGGTCTTCGTCACCTTTATCAACTTTGGCAGGTTGATCAACTTTTTGTGCTTCTTGAGGAGTTTGATTGGATGACCCCTCGACAAGGGTTGATTCTGCAACCTGGGGAGCTTGATCAACCTCCATTAGCACTGGTTCCTGATCTCCCGCAGGTTCTCCTCCTTGAGCATCGTTGACCACTTCCATGGGCGCTAGTGTGAGTCTTGCACAAGTTCTTGCAGTTGGTCGACTTGAATTTCTTCAACTCCTTCCATGAGCGCCGGTTGTATGTCTCGCGCAGGTTCTTGCACTTGGTTAATTTGAGTTGTCAACACCGGCAGGTCGCCAACCTCCATTAAGTCAGTTTCAACCGAGATAATGTCTAGGATGTTGGGCTCATCTGCTGGAATTTGGACATCGTCTTCAAGTATGTGAACCTGCGTTAAAGACTTTTTTACTTGGCCATCTTTAATTTGGAGCAAACATTCCCTTGCCTTTTTCTGATCGCCCTAAACAGTTCCAGCACCTTTAGGAGTTGGGAATTTCAAACAATAGTAGTAGGATGAACACGCCGCTTTGAATTCATGAATAAAGGGGCAGCCAAGGAACCCGTTGTAGGTAGACTGCTGGTCAACGATAAGGAAATCTACGAGCCTAGTCAGTCTCCTCTCGGGGTCCTCGGCCGATACAAGTTGGACGCTCAATCTAATTTGGCCTACGGGGATGGTTACAGCTTCTCCGAACCCCACTATCATAGCGTTACTAGGTTCTATGTACTACTCAAAATCACCTAACGCATCTAAGGTGGATTTGAAGAGAATGTTGGTGAACGTGCCGGTATCCACTAGGAGTCGGTGAACTCGAACGTTCATGGTAAGTACTTGGTTGAGTTTTTCCTTGAACTCATCTCCGTCGCCGAAAGCTTTTAAGTTTCGGGGAGCTTTGTATGTGCCCCCGGACTTCTTCCCGTGCTGCTTCTTTTCATCTGAAACACCGACTTCTTTCAGTAGTGCCTCCTGCATAGCCACCTACACCCCAGCTTTGTGTCGAAACTCGGTGTAGGTGTTCAGGCATGCAAGGTGCATTTCCTTCCAAAGTTCGGTGCCTTTCTTCAACCCGGCCATTACGGCTACAATCTTGGTGTCCTCACTCACCGGCTCACCTTTCAGCAGTATTTTATCAAACCTTTCAAGGTATTGCTGGTCAGTTTCATTTTCTCCTTGATGGATGTTGGCGAGCCGGTGCTTCTGGGTCAAGTAGGACCCGTATCCAGAGAAGTGGGCCAAAAATTCCCGCGTGAGTTGGCCAAATGACTGGATTGACCCCGGGGCGAGTGAGAAGAACCAGCGGTGACCTCGGTCCCAAAGGGTCAGCAGGAAGTTCCGGCATTGTTTGGCATCTGTGGCACCTACTGAGATCATGTAGTCCGCATATTTGGCGAGGTGGACTTTCGGATCAGACTCTCCCTCATATGCGGACATCACTGGGAATTGGATCTTCTTTTGTACCGGTGCAATTAGGATGGCAGGTGCCAATGGAGATGCTGGGAGCGAGGTGGAATCAAGTCCGCCAGTTTTGGCAGCTACTTGCATTTGTAGCTGTTCCACGGCCTTCTTCAATATGGCCAGCTCATCATCGTGAGCTACCTCCTATGGAGGCTGTTCAAAGGTCGTGCACCTCGTGGACGCACATCCCCGCAGTCCCTCGCTCTGGGGTAGCCCTTCTGTGACGGGCTGGAACTCTCGGCCACCATTCGGGCCAACTGTATCGGCAGCTGGCCTTCTTAAATGATCGTGTGCGGACCTACGTGGACGTAGATCCGATTCCTCCCTTCGGGATAAAGCAGGGGCCGACACTTGTTCGACCTCTTCTAGTCTGGGACCCAACCTGCCCCGGAGGACCTCCCTTTCCCTGGATTGGTGGATTACCGATGAATCTGTATAGGTTGTAGCTCGCCCGTCTTGCGAACCCAGCCTATCAACCACTTTGGCCTTTCCGGTCCATTCCCTATGTTGACGAGCTCTTGTGGAGCTCACTTCTTGCTCGACCGGGAGCTCGCTGGCCTGCCCCCTTGTCTGGGTGGCCTGAGTTGGCCTAGTTGTCTGCTCCCGGACTTCATTGGCGGGAGCTCGCTGAGACGCCTGAGCGAGCTCGCCATGCTGTCTTTGCTGCAGCCTTTGCAGAGCAGCGATTGTTCACTGAAGCTCGTCGGGATCATTGGCGATGTCCCTCAGGGCAGGGTTCAGTTCATCTTGAGCCACAATAGCTCACTGGGGGGGTACGCCCATTCCATCTCCTCGTGGTTACGGAGGTATTTTCCTTTGACATTTTTCAAGTTTTAATGAGAAGCTCGTCAAGGTCGGCATTTTTCAGCAAGGGTCAGTTTGTTCAAAGTCCGTTCTAGTCTTGCATGCAAGCAAATTGTCCAAAATTTGGTTTATTTGTCTACACACATGCGTTTAGGGTCCTTTTTGTTGTGTTATAGGTCCAAAATTCTGGGAATCTGACTGGAAATTTACAATTTCAGTGTATCTTCAAAGTGTTCTTGCCTTTAGTCAAGAACACCTTCAAATCTTCTTAACACTTTCACAATCTTGCCCTCAAATTTGAATGATCGAAGGTTCGAGCCCCTTCCTCTAGCGCCAAATTGTTTATGGATTTCGTTAACTAAAGAATTAATGGCTGTTTAATCTTGTGAATCCACCAAACAATAAACAAGGATTAAGTTGTTCTTGAATTATGAGTATAGAGAGAGAAAATGTGGGAGCTAGTGAGAGAAAGTGTAGTTTGTATTATGAGAACTTAGAGAGAGAAAGGTGTACAAGAGACCTATTTATAGGTTTGCATGTGTGAGGTGACACCTTGTGAGCCTTCTTGGCTTTAGGTGCTGACAAGTGTCTTTGACACTATTCCTTACTCACTGCTATGCTACCTTTACATTGCTTTGTCCTATTACATCACTACATGTTTCTTATACAACTAACGTCCTTGCTTCGGATCTAGGCGAGCTTCCTGGCGACCTTAATTGCCTCTTGCTATTTTAGAGTAGTGTGACGATGGACTTCAGCCTGGTCTTCTTGGGTTTAGATGAGCTCTTGGACGAGCTTCTCTATAAGGAGGCGAGCTACCCTACGAGCTCCTCTCCCTTGGTCTAATCCAGCCCTTTTGACTTGGTTGTAGCTCGTTCATGCAAGCTTTTCTCATTGTTGGGTGTCTGGGCGAGCTTCTCTATTGTTGACTCTGGTCAAAGCTGTTGACGTGTCTTCTGAGCAGATCAGCGACCTACTTAGCCTTGATCAAATAATCTTGGGATTAACCTCGAGTAGTTCGCCTATCAACACAGACGTAAATGTTTCACGATCTTAACAATTCACTACAAACGGGCTATTTATGGTTGGGGACTAACTTTAACTCTATTACTGATTGAGACAATTTTTTTCAAAATTTAAGGACATATTATGCACATGGTGCATAGTAGAATAACTCAAATATGAAAAAAAAATGACACTTATTTTGAAAAAAAGTTAAACTCTAAAATGACACTTTATATTAAACAAAAGGAAGTAGGGGTGGAGCAAATATCTAAAAAAGCTAGTATACCGTACTTATTATATAAAAAACACCGAATTTATTAAAAATTTTGATAAGGTATCGGTATTAATATTTTGAAATTTTTGGTATAAGCGGTGTATACTGGTATACCAAAATAATTTTGGTATATACTAACTTATACCATAGATATTTCGGTATATTGATATGAAGGTATATATCGTGTCGATAATTTAATATTATTTTTATTTTAAATAAATAATTAAAACCTACTTTAATTATTTCAGTATGGATCGTATTTGTATTTCGATATGAACTGGTAGTTCAGTATGAATTTGTGTACACTAAAATATTGATACGATACAACATACCAAATATTTGGTACGGTATGTGGTATACTTTTTTGTTATACCAAAATTTGGCATGATATGCGGCATGGTACGTATGACCGTGGTATGAACACACCTAGAAAATATTAAACGAGCTGATATAATGATCAGTTTTACAGGGTTGGAGACATAAATATTTCAAGATTTTAGCAATCCACTCTTACTGGGGCATTCATGGTTGGTTTCTAACATTAACCCTATCGGTTTGCTGCCTAACAAGCCACTAATGAATTATAGAATAAATTCTTTTTAAGAATTAAATTAAAATTAAAATTTAAAATTTAATTGATTAAATGTGTTGAGGAGTTAACCCTTGACCTTTAAGAATCGGTTCTATAGGATATAAGATTAAACAATATGAACAAAACTATTTTTTTTTTTAAAGGAAAAGATCTTTTATAAATATAAATATTGAAAGTACAATAGATCCATTTCCCAACTCCCTGACCACATCAACCAAGGAATACAACTACTCAAAACCAATCGAGAGGATATAGAGAGTACACAAAGAGATAGACGCTAACAATTTTTAAGCCCTATGGCAAAAAAAGAAAAAAAAAACACACCCTACACTAAGGTGATTTTTCACCATCTAAAATCAGCATCCATCTCTAAGTAATCAGGCACTTCAACAGAAAGTCCTGCAGGATTCAAAATCATCTGGCACACTACCGGATTTGAATCCTAAATGCAACATCAAGGTAGAAGCACCAAAATAAAATAAAGAAGACACCACAATGGGTGTAGACAATCTCACAGCAACTTAGAGTAGGAGAAGGAAACTATTATCTAAAAAAAAAAAAAAAGACCAAACTGCAGAAATCTAAAACAACAGAAATAAAATAAAAAATAAAAAATAATTTAACGGGTCATCCCACCAATCGACACTGTAACTACGGTACCGTTGGAAAGGATGAACCCGTTAATCCACTGAAACAACAAGAGGACAGACGAAATAGTTTTACAACAAGAGGAGACAAACGAAATAGATTTACCATCGGAAAAGCCTAGATCCGGCAGCTTCTACAGATCGACGATAAAACCTTTAACCGACAGCCATGGCGGTGAGGGATGGGCCAGATTTATGTGTGTGTGCGTGAATAAAAGGATGTGGCGGATAGGTGCAGCGCCGAAGGAAGGAGGGCGGCGGCGTCCGGCAGTCGGCGCAGAGGAGGCAGCCGGCGACGGTTTGACGGCCAAAAGAAGAGGCGGCGGCTTTAGGGGTTTGTTTGTAGAGGCTTTTCCCAAATTTCATATGAGCTAAACCGCTTTGATATAACGGACTAGAAAAGTATACGACCTAAACCTTAATTTTTTCGATTTTAACGGGGTAGTACAAACTATGACCCTTTTAATATGTTTACATTTGAATTACTAAATTATTAAAGAAGAAATCATTTTTATTGACCGTGTAAATTCTCTGAAGTGTTATACCACCCCACATAATATGTTCTTGCAATTTGCATTTTAAATTTTTTATAATGCAAATTCAATTTGATGAAATGCGTTTTGAAAAATATATATAGTTATGTATTTATTTTAACTATGGGATAATAGTTATGTAATTATTTTATAAATATCAATTTTCAGGCAAGGGGCAAACTGCACGAAGTTTGAATTGTAAAAAAAATAATGTGGTGATTTATTTTGTAAAAATTCTAAATTTTAGATTAAATTGCAAATTTTGAAAAGATGGTGATTTAATATGCAATTAAGCCTTAATATAAATATCTCATCTGATGATTAAAATATTTGTTCATTATACTTTAAATTGCTATCATAAATTCACCAATTGGTCTAGGATTCAATTTTTATAATTGTTAAATTTGCGAGAATTTTATATTGAATAAAAAAATTATTTTAAAAATGGGTGGTTTAACATAATTTTAATCCAATTTTATTGATTTCAATATAAATTGTTTTATATTGTGCATCGGACCAATACCTTAATCGATTTTTAATTAAACGTCCAATCGAATCTGTGTATCCGTTTTGATTTTAAAAACATTGAAAAAAACCACAGAAGTATAGAACTCCTCAATTTAGGAAGAAGAACACTCACGTGAAATGTTTCACGCCGTGAAATGGGTAAATTTAAAAAAATTCACGGATCCTACCGGGTCAGGTCGGATTTGGTTTTTTTTTTAAAAAAAAAATTCGCAACTATGATTTCAGATTTTTTCGCTCCCAGATATGTTACTATTTAGCCAAATTCATGTTACTAATAAGCAAAATGTGTGTTACAATTAGATTAAATGTTGTTTTCTTTACATATATTTATTTGTTTTTGTAGAAATAACATTTTTTCATACAATTTAATAATAAATGTGTGTTACTACAAAAAATACTATTTTTTTCATAAATACTTATGAGAAAATAATATATTTTCTTATTTTCGCTCCCAGGTATGTTACTATTTGGCGAAATGCATGTTACTAATAAGCAAAATGTGTGTTACAATTAGATTAAATGTTGTTTTCTTTACATATATTCATTTGTTTTGTGTAGAAATAACAATTTTTCATACAATCTAATAATAAATGTGTGTTACTACAAAAAATATTATTTTTTTCATAAATACTTATGAGAAAATAATATATTTTCCTATAATAACACACATATTGCTTTTGTGTTATATGAAAAAATATTTATTATATAAAAATAAATGAATATATATATAAAGAACAACATTTCATAAGATTGTAACACATATTTGCTAAGATTGTAACACACATTTGCTCTAATAGTAACATATATTTGATCCCCCAATTTGTGTTACAATATGGGCAAATATGTGTTACAATATGGGCAAATACGTGTTACTATAAGAAAAAATGTACTTTTATAAGAATAAGTATATGTTTTTTAATTTAATCACCATTTTTTTAAATCTAGGTATATTGATTCATATATTAATATTTTTTTTTACTATTTTATATGTGTTATTATGTAAAAAATAATTTTTTCTATACCAATAAATAAATATTTATGAAAAACAAATATGTTTTCTTATAGTAAAACACATGATTTTTCTCTTATATTATGTTAAAAACTATTTTTTCTATAAAAACAAATGCATATATGCAAAATAACAACTTTTTATAAGATTGTAACACACATTTGCTCTAATAGTAACATATATTTGCGCTCCAAATTTGTGTTACAATATGGGCAAATGTGTGTTACAATATGGGCAAATACATGTTACTGTAAGAGAAAATGTACTTTTATAAGAATAAGTATGTATTTTTTAATTTAATCATCATTCCTTTAAATCTAGGTATAATGATTCATATATTAATACACTTTTTTATTATTTTATATGTGTTATTATATAAAAAAATAATTATTTCTATACAAATAAATAAATATTTATGAAAAACCAATATGTTTTCTTATAGTAACACACATGATTATTCTCTTATATTATGTTAAAAACTATTTATTCTATAAAAACAAATGAACATATGTAAAATAACAACTTTTTATAAGATTGTAACACACATTTGCTCAAATAGTAACATATATTTGCTCCCCAATTTGTGTTACTATTTGGGCAAACATATGTTACTATAGGATAAAACGTATTTCTTATTTAAAATTAATTTCTTATTTATTTATTTTTACTATTTATAATACCTCTCTAATAAAATAATAATAAAAATTATGCTTTGGTATTGGGCCTCGTCTGTACGTAGTAAGCCTTGTAGTCTTGGGTTGCATCATTAATCTCTTTGATGTCGCAATACCCGCAAGTTTTTGTATGGAACCCATTTAACAATATGGTATCACTTCACACCGGGAAACGTTTCATATAAATTTTTGTCATTTAGGAATAATTGTACTCGTTTAAATTATTTTTATCATTGTTCTTTTTTTAAATCTCTTAGAAAACCTTTTCTCAGTGTGCTTTAGCTGCCCTTCACGTCATTATGCTTGTATTTTTTTTTCGCAAATTCTAGTATGCACGCTTGTGCATACTATGCACCTTGATTTTACTTAATTTTGAATTTAATTTGATATGTCCAGAAACACACAATATACGCCGCACTGTATGTTTTTTGGTATAACAAGTTGTTCTTGGGGTATTGCAAAGATTTGTTTTTTTAGTATAGCAAGTTGTTCTTTGGGTATTAAAGAGTTGTTCTTTGGGTATTGAAGTGTTGTTCTTCAGGTATGACAAAAATACTGTCTCTTCTTCTTCAATTTCCTAAACTTCACAGAAACAAAGGATAGAGTTCATTCATAGATAATATAATTAATATCCAAAGAACTGCACACAACACAACACAATCATCCACCTGTGCTTATTACAAAATTAATCATAATACAACAAAGGCAAAATTTGTTACATACCTAAGGTTTTTCAAGCCCCACCACATATATTAGTATAAATATTTGAATTACATATTCCTTAAAAAATCATTGAAAACCCATAGAAAAAGAAAAGAAGAAAACCTGGAAGAGAAGTTAGGAAAAGAAAGGAAGAAAACCTGGAAGAGAAGAAAGAAATGGTGAACTCCCCTTCTGTTAAAGAGATGATTTCCTCTTGAAGCTAACCCCGGTGTCATGAACCAGGTCTATCATCACTCATTTTCTATTTGCGTTTCTGGTTATTATTTTTATTTTTAAATTAAGAATCAACCTAAGTGATTTTTTCCCTAGTTTAAGGAGTTGTTCTTAGGGTATTAAGAAGTTATTTTTTTAGGTATAACTAATTTGTTCTTCGGGTATTCGAAATTTGTTCTTGACAAGCCTCAAGCCCTATCCAAGCAAGCATTGACTGATCAAATGTAAGTTGAGAAATAGCAGGGCATAATGATTTATTCTTTTCTATGGTTAATTTTTTTTATTATGTGTACGTTCAGGGGTTTAAAATCAATCACAGATTGGGAGGTATGCTGCTTTATGATCTCTTGCAAGAACTCTACCAACATCGACCAGGTCATTGATTGGCTGGTTAAGCATTCTAAGTCCAAGAGCTGAGTAATGAAGTCTGTGTTGTGTTATAGATATTTTTTGAGAAGTGGATGTGGAGTTTGTTTATTATTGATGACCAGAAGGCACATTTTTTTCTTTTGGCAATGGAACATGGATTGCTGCTTTTCTGAAAACTTGTTTCTGTATCATATTAATGTCACTTGTTTCTGTTTTTCTAGCTTATGGGAGTTTCTTTGAAAACTTGAGATATTAGTAATACTCAAACAATAGATAATAAATACCCGAAGAATTCTTTGGTAATACCCAAACAATAGATAATAAATACCCAAACAATAGATAATAAATACTCGAAGAATTCTTTAGTAATACCCAAACAATAGATAATAAATACCCGAAGAATTCTTTAG
>JAPKLY010000162.1:289948-303087 GCA_026898435.1 Prunella vulgaris | reverse complement strand
AAACAATAGATAATAAATACCCGAAGAATTCTTTAGTAATACCCGAACAATAGATAATAAATACCCAAATTTTTTTTCACCAATACCCATATAATTGTTGAGGAGTTTTGCAGAAACCGCCTCTGCTCACAGCCGCAAATATGGTTGTAACAATAATATTCCTCAACAATCAACAGAGTTTTATTTTTACAAGAACTTGGTTACATTTTCCAATTTTTTCTCCTCCCTCTTTGCCGTAATGAGTGTACATATATATAGCAAAGTTATAAGCAGGAGGTGGCATATATTAATGCCACTCGCCTTTGACCGGAAATTACAAAGCCGCAACACCATCGCGTCGCCTCGCCGGAATCGCGACCTCACTGCAATTTGTCTCCGATGCAAACCACAGCAGCCGCTCAACCACCATACTCGTCACCGGAAATTCTCCACCCTCTGTTCCCGAAGCCACGATTCGAACTCACCTGCAAACCGTCACAACCCACTTCGTTGATTGCTCGCGTCGAAGCCGACGCCTGAAACCGGCATTCTCGATTCGCCTCTGTTGAAGGTGAGTAGGAAATTGGGCCCAGTTCTTTATTCTCGATCCGGAGTTTTGCAGGGGAGTTTTGTTGAAAAGATTGTGATGATTACGAAGCTTTCTGGAGGAAAAAAAAATTAATCTGGAAATAGTCAAAATTAAAGGGTGCATGCTATGCACCCCTGTGCACACCAGAAGCACTCATATTTTTTTTGGCTATATGATGATACCACAGCTGACAACTTTTTGTTTTCCAGTTGGAATTACAAAGTACATTCAATTTCATATGAATTTTATTTAATACTCCCTCCGTCCCTTAATTATTTTCACACTTTTTTTATCCGTCCTTTCAACAATTATTTTCATACTCTATAAATGAAAACTATTATTTTAACTTTATTCTCACAATTCAACTAATTTCATTATTTTAATAATATAATTTTACACAATACTCTACTTTTCGTAAATATTGTGTCATCCCAAAAGTGAAACACACCTTTGGGACGGAGGGAGTATATTTTAATAAAGTAGATTCATTTTATAGTTGACTAATGTTCAATTTTTTATTAGTTTCAATTATTCGTATCAGAAACACTGTTCAAATTAAAAGAAAAATGCATCTATCATCAAATCAAATAAGTATTTGGTTAATTAATTAACAAAAAATAGAATATATTTTGTTATAATATTGGCGGAAAATGACTTTGGTTAATGACATACTTGATAGGTTTGCTTGTTTAATTGTTTTTTGATCAAATATATTGCAGCATCATCATCTTTATGTCTAACCAATTCCCTCATTCAAAAAAAAAAAAAAAAAACACCACAATTGTTTTATTTATTCATCTGTGAAAAATATATTTATTCTTCTGTTAATAAATACAATTACTTAATCCTCTCGTTTCATTTACTCATAAATAGTTATTTTAATTTATTTATAAATAAACCCCATCAACTCCTATACTCTCTCTTTTTCTCTAAAAACCCATCAAACAAAGGTTTAGAGGGCAATGATTAATTGGAATACCAAAGTGTGTAATGTACAGTTCTCCCTCTCCCTCTAACCCATTTTATTTGTCGTTTGAAAATATTCTACATAAATTAAAAAGTATAAATAACGATATATATATATAATATGACTATTTTATCTTGAAATAATATCATATTGAAATATTTTTAAAGCACTATTTTTAAATTTGTACAAAATTTTTGCATAATAGAGTAAAGATGAGTTGAATAATAATTTTTTTTGTTTATTATATCAATTTAAAAATAGTGCTTTAAAATGTATCATTTTCTAACTGCCCCTATTTTTGTATTTATTTAAATGATTACATACTATATCCTAAATGATAAGGAGAAGGATTCAATTAGAATATAATATTTAATTTTACTTAAATTAGTGAAATATGAAGATTATTTTTTAATAAAAAATTCTACTCTAGAATGACAAGTAAAATTGATTGGGTACTAAATAAAATTTTGATTAGCAAATTTGTAAAAAATTAAAACATATTTGTTAGCTGACACACACACTCTTGTGAAATATTCACATGTGAAATGTTTGTAAAATAACATAAATTTAATAAATTTAGGTCATAGGTAAATCCATATCAAAGTCCGTGAATCCTGCGGGGTCAGACCAAGTCAAATAAAATTTCTAAGAAAAATTCGTACAAGGCTTATTTCATAAATTTTGTTCTCATGCTGTGTTGATATATGGATAAATATGTGTTACTGAAAGGATAAAATGTGTGTTACTAATTTTTTTTTTTTTTTAAAGTAATTATAAAGACAATATTTATTTTTACAAGAATTAATATGTGTTTCTTAATTTATTTTTTTATTCTTCTTATTGATTCTATATTATTGATGAAGTAACACATCTTTTAATACTATACATTTGTTATTATAATGATAATATATATTTTTCTTAGGATAAATAAATATTTGTACGTATAATAATACACATTTGCTCTAATAAAGTGTTGGTCCCGAAACGAGTATTATCAGTTGGGGGGGGGGGGGAGGGAATACACCGATGTCAGTTTTTCTGAAACATAGGAAAATACTCTTACAAAACTCAGTCAGGAAGATCTTGATAGTACTCACTGAACTGATGGTCTCAGGCGCAGCAGGGACGAATCAGTTAGGAATCAGATAAGTTGAGTTCTGAGTGTTGAGCTCTTGAAAGCTCAGTAGAGATAATCCACCTACTGACAGCTTAAGTAGCTAGTCAGTTGGATAGCTATCTCAGTAAGCTAGAGTTATGTGCGGAAGTGTGAGCCCTTAAATTGTACTCATTCTATGTCCTGGAAATTAGTTTTTAGAAATCGTGGTTAAGGAAGGTGCATAGGTTCAGGGTTAGGAGAATTGATTTCTCCTGAATTGTAAAACAATGTTGAATGCTTAGTTTAATATGATGACAATTATGATCCTGAACAATAAAATAAATTAGCACACAGAGGTGTTTTTAACGTGGTTCCGAGATAACCAACTCCTATGTCCACGGCCTGATCAGGAAGCAATTCTCTCCTGAGAATTTGTACTTGCGTTTTAACGTGCCAAAGTGCACGAGTAGCCTCATTTCACTCTCAGGAAATTGACTCCTGGGCGTTTTACAAGTCTAAGTCATTCCCACCAACCAATTCACAAACTGAGGGGTTTGACTTTCTGGTTTCCAACTAAGGTTATGATAATCCTTGCAATCTAAACAATGCTAAGGATAACGATTATCACTCTAAGCAAATACAAAATTATTCCCACTACAACACTAGAGAAATTTAATTGCAGAGTGTTACTTGAAGTATGCTTTGAGCACTTAGAATCTGGGATATTTTCAATAGCTTAGAAATTTCCCGTAACCTTGAATGGGAGCAAGGTCTTCTGTATTTATTGGGAGATTCAAAATAGATCCATTGGAGGAGATCTTTTCGAATCATACTATTTTAGGTAGGTGCAGGCTAGCTTGTACTTAATGCGCTTTTCACCATGCTTAAATGGGAAATTCTCTGGTCCGATGCCTGCAAGTGTGAGGAGCATTAAATGGGGTGCAGTCTCCGTACGTGCGTGTCAACATCCTATTGGCCATGCTTCCAACGACTAGTAACGTGATGTGACTTTATGCTTCATCGTACATTTAAAACTCTGAGTGTCTTGCACTTTACTCAGGTTAAATGCTTATCTTATTCGGAGATGCCAACATTCTTTTTGTTCTCAAGTGTTAATATAAATGCTAACTCTCCATTGCGTCACCAGGCTTTTCATTAGGATTTATAATGTATCAGTATGGAAGATACTTAACCTGGTTACTCGGGTCACATCCGCTCTCACTAAATGAGTCCTTACCTTAGCATGCTTAGGGTACTCAGTAGGAACATCATCAGTGGAAATCTTCAGGATCGTCTTCAACTGTCTTCAGGACCGATCTTCAGGTTCTTCAGCTTTGAGCTTCAGGTCAGATGTCTTGAGATATCTTCAGGTCAAATGACTTGGGATCTTAGGACGTCTACATCAATCTTCAGTTTTCAGTGCGTTCCCCCTAAACTGAACACCTATAAATATAAAAACTATTCTAACCTGACTAGTCCTAAGCTATATAATCCTGACCAACTATATCAAGGGGTTTTGGGATCTGAATCAAAATACTCAGATTGTATCCCAACAATTTCCCCATTTTTTATGATGTCAAAACCCTACACAAGTTCCTAACCATCTATACAACAAATTGATACGAATCAGTATATTCAGTTCAGTAACCTCTAACACATGAGGTACTTAGTCTGTAAGATTGAAACATGAAAAGGGTCAGTACAATTCTTGATAAGATGCAAAAAAAATAAATAAGGAGTCAATGAGTTGTTGATCTCAAATATGTAATATGTTTCATTAATTTTCAAAGGAGTACATGGGTTCCTGAAACTATTACATTGATCCTGAGTAGCTCTGGAAGCTTCACTTGAGTCTTCGTCTTGTTTAGCAAGAAAATCACCCATGTATACTTGGAATAATCATCAATTACAACAGGGGTATATTTTCTACCGTTAATGCTGGCCGGAGTGATGGGACCAAAGAAATCCATGTGCAGGAGCTGAAGCACTTTGTTAGTTGAGAAGACATCTTTCTCCTTTAAAGAGGCTTTAGTTTGCTTGCCTTCTTGACATGCTCCGCACACGTTGTCCTTGCTAAAAACTTCATTAGGAAGATCTTCTACAAGAAAAATTCGAGAAATTTTATTAACAATCTTGAAGTTCAAGTGGTTCAGGTGCTTATGCCATAACCAGCTGAGTTCTGAAGAACTTTTAGCAATCAAACAAGTTTCAGGAGAGCGTCTCTTAAAGTTAGCAAAATATACGCTGCCTCTCCTGACACCTGTAATCAGAACCTGCAGTGTAGATTTATCTTTAACAAGGCATATATTCGATGTAAACTCTACACTATATCCTCGGTCACAGAATTGACTAACGGATAACAAGTTATGTCTAAGGCCCTCAACATATGATACATTAAGCACATGGACTGAGCCTATAACAAGATTACCAAACCCTCTGGTGAAACCCTTAGAGTTGTCACAAAAGGTAACCTACGGGCCTTCCTGAGCAGTGTAATCTTGAAGGAGATCATGGAAACCGGTCATGTGCCTTGAACATCCTGAGTCCAGATACCAGTCTTTCTTCCTTGCATCCTCCTTCTTCTTGCAGCCCGCAGCGACTTAAAAAGAATCAGGCTTCATGTACCCATTTTGTATTGGGTCCTATGGTGTCAGCTGTACTCTTCTGGATCCAGATTTGTTTAACAATTTTGATGCCATCAGAAGTGTAAACCTGTCTCCTTGAAACATCTACATACACCGCTCTCTTCTTCCTTGGTACCTTGGCAGTCGAGGGTGTATGGTTGTCAGCCTGAGGTGCGGAGGCCCTAGATTTCTTTTTGGGGGCCGGCCTCCGGTTCCTCCTTGGCCTGGGTACAATGGGCCTTGGTGTGTCCTAGGAAGGAACCACTTGTCTCTAACCTTTAGACACATGAGGTCTGGTCTGAGTGTTTATGGAATCAGGATTCCGTTGTCCTTCAGGAGCTACCCAGTTAGTCATCCTCCTTTCATGATTTGGACGCTCCTGGTAGGTCCCCTGCCCCATCTGAGCCTTCCGGACCTGAGTATCCTTAGGCTTCACCTGAGATTTTCTCTGGCCTGAATTTCCTCGGTCCTGAGTATTCCTAGGCTAAACCTTAGGTCTATTCTGGACAGAGTTTCTTCGGACCTAATTATTTCTGGGCTGAGCTGTCACACCCCAATTTTCATAAACAGCGGAAGTCTTTAATAAATATTGAAAAGAAATTCTTTGGGTGTGATCTAACTTATCATGAAATAAATATTTCTTTTTCTTTAAAGCTCTTTGAATTAAAACATAATACTTTCACATAAATCACAAAATAAAATCTCAACATAATCTACATGCCTTGAATAATAATAATTATTAAACATAATAATAATTCCCAAATAATTAAATCTACATGCAACCTAAATAATTCCAACTTAACATATCACATAATATCAAATCATACTTATAAAATCACATAAATATTCGTGTACAGCTGTAGGACATATATTTTCCGAAAACAGACCACTATTTTTCTAGGAAATCATTCTTTTATCAAATCTCCTATTACCAATTAAATAATCACGTCTAAAACACTTAATAAATTATATAATACTGATAAACATATATTTTTAACGAAAACTTCTTAATTAATACATAAAAGTCACATATTAGGTAATTAAAGGACCAAATTCAAACCCTAGACTTCTACTATTGATAAAATCGTGAAATTTGGTTTACATGCATAATTTTTCATAGCAAATATACTGTAAAAATTTCAGAATTTATGGAGTTGTAAAACGTAAATTCTCTTCATGCAAAATTAAGAACTCTAATTAATATATGGGACCATAAATCATATCTTTTCATATGCAACTTAATTCCCAACATATAATCACATAAGACACGACATATTACTGCCCTAAAACGTGAATATACTGATTAATTAAATTCTTAATCAATTAATACTCTAATACATGATTAATCTCTAAAATAATCCATAAATCTTCACATACAATAAATCATAACAATTATCAAATCTTTTCAAAAGTCTAAATATATAAAGAAAACGTCTAAGCAGCAGATTTGTCTCAAACTCATAAATTCAAATTAGATCCTTCATGCAAAGTAATTAAAGTACCGAATTTAACTAAATTTCATAAGAACGATTTAAACGTCAAACTTTCGTGTGAAATCATCTTTTCATATCTTCTTTATTCTCACATCCACACGCCTCCTCCGTTAGCCACCTCGTCCCTTACTCGACATAATCTGACAAATAGTTTGGTGAAAGGGGTGAGAATTATAAATAACTCTCGGTGGGGACGTTAGTTCGAGATCTAAATATAATGGACATGCAAACATGAAAATGTACCAACCATATACATATCTTTAAACCTTGATGATACAACTAAATTGTATAGACACCACAAGGGCGCCCATCTCTTTTTGCTATCCCCGAAGAATATCGACACCACGTAGGTGCCCATCTCTTTTGATACTCCAAACAAGTATCGGTACCACAAGGGTACCCCTCTAAAAGTTAGCATATAAACATATAAACTCATCAACAAAACATTTAAAAATTGAACTAATAAATACCACTTTTTCAACATGAATCTCCACCTTGACTTCTTTGAAAGAGAAACGGTTTGTGTGTGTACGTCCGACTTTCTAATCCTTGGATCGATCCTTCAACTTTCTCTTCCTCAATTGAAACTCGAATCCTCACAATTATAACTCTAGGACTTTCGGATATATATCTCCCTCTCTCTCTAATTCTAAAAAATTATAAGAAGGTGTAGATGAAGATTGATGCCAATAAGGGTCTTATATTTATAGGATGGAAAAGATATAGGGCTTAATATAATGTCTTGATGAATATATGAAGATTAATGAATATTACGGGCTGTTAATAAGGGCTGGACGAAATATGGCTTGGGTATTATGTATCTTGGCCGAAATCTTGGTGTAGGGAAGGAAGATATATGGTTCATGAACAAATCTTGAAGATATCTTGGAAATAAAATATTTTAACTTGCAATAGGTGTGGAAATCCAAAAATTTGTAGGACCATAACAATAAAATCTTGGTTTAAATCTTTGGAATAATATCTTGGATGGAAAATAGTGAATTTGGCCGAAAATATGAAGATGTGGAATATATGGCATAACATATCTTGGAACATTCTTGGGAAATCTTGGTAATCTTTCTAATATCTCCAATATAATAAATTAAATACCTTAAGACCTCAAATTAATTAATTCCTAAGGCTAAAATTTCGAAATTAATCCCATTAAATGTAATCATATCTTTCTTAATCAAATATTAGGACTCTAACTAACTCTAAACCTTGATTCTTCCAAAATTACCCTCATACTTGTAACAAACTTTGTATTTCCTCTCTCCTATTAATACATCTCTTAATAAAATTCGAATTTCTTAAAGGAGATAAATTCTAATCCCAATTAAATCCTAAATTCTAATTAATACTAATCTTAAAGGACTAAAATTCTAAATATCATTAAAGCCTAATAATTAGAACTTAGGTATTACTTCTAAATCCCAAAAGTATCACAACTTAAGTTCTAAAGGTCTTCTAATACTAAAAGGATTAAGAACTAATACTAAACAAAAGAAAAAAAATACTAAAGCATAAAACTTAAGGGACTAAACTAGGAACCTACCTAAGACACGCCTAAGAGTAAAAGATAAGGGACAAAAATCATGCAGCTAAACCTTGGGTGTTACAACCAAACTTCATGCAACATTGATGCGAGATAAAGGTATGCGTAGCTCCGGTATCGAACAAGGTAGTTTTTGGTGTCGAATTTAAAGTGAGCATACCTTCCAACGATTCCGAAGGAGATTGATCCTCATTCGGCTCCCCCGTAAGTGAGTACACACGTGAATGTGCCGCGTCCCGCGGTAGACTTGGGCATTCTGATGCTCTATGCCCCTGTTTGTGGCATCGGTAGCAAACAAACTTCCCCGCGAGGCATTCTCCTCTATGAAGCTTTCCACACGTTGTACATGCCGGTGTCGTTATTGGGCCTACTTGTCTAGGCCTAACTCCTTGTGTCGCTCCTTGTCCTTGCACTCCATGGTTTGGCATTTTCCGTGCTCGATCGGGTTGTTCCCATCTCCGTTTATTTTCCCGGGACCTCCTTTCTGCTTCCTCCTTCAAACATGCCGCCATTTGCTCGGCTCTTTCTAAGACTTCGGGAAAAGATAGGTTTCCCAAGGCCACTATCACATGTTGAAGCTCGGTTCTAAGCCCTTTGGTGAAACAAAGGACACTCTTTTGCTCGGTGTCGACTAGGTGGTGAGCAAAATGTGCTAGTTGGCTGAAATTTAGCTCGTACTCCGCGACCGTCATATTTCCTTGGCGAAGATCTAGAAAGTCGCACTCCTTCCTATCCTTGTAGGACTGCGGGTAGTAACGCTCCATCAAAATCTCCTTGAATCGTTCCCAAGTCAAGGCTTGCCTCTCTTCAACCGGGTGAATCCTCCAATGGCTCTCCCACCACTGATCGGCATCTTGAACCAACTGGAATGCTACACAAGCAATCCATTGAGCATCCGTGCACTCGATCAACTGAAATATCCTCTCCATCGAATGAAACCATTCTTCAACAGCATCCGGTCCATCTCGTCCGTTGAAGGTAGCCGGTTTGTACCTCCTAAACTGCTCGACTACTTGCGCGGTATTGTATATAGGCGCAACATTGTTAACCACGGGGTTAGCTCTAGGGCGACCCGGGCCCCTCTCCTCGGATGTTCCCTCCGGCATGTCACGAGTAGCGTTGTAGTGTGTATCACGTCCGCGGGCCATCTAAACTACGAAAAAGGGCCTAACTGGGGTAAGACTACCTAAACCGATCTAAACAATTCTAGGAACAATCTTATGAGCTCCTATTCATATCTCAATGTTACTTATAATCCATAACTTAAATCTATTCATGCGGGGCGTGACATGAGCCTTAGGTGTACTCTGGTCAGTATTCCCCGACGCCTGATTAGGTTCCTGGGCATATTCCTCAGGTTCTGGCCTAGGTTCACCAGTTATTCGCCTGATGGGTTCAGCGGGCTGTTCTTCCTTCCTTGAGCCACTTGTCTGATGAGCAATATATTTGTCTTTGTCATCAAGTTGAGCAGGGACAAACTCCGTTTCAGAGTTGCTTCCTGAAGCATCTCCATTTCAGTCATGAGAACTCTCAGGGTTGTAACCCAACCCTACTTTAGCACTGTCAGCTTGTTGGGAGATCATGTTTAATCTTTCAACCACTTGGGGCTGATTGGTGTAATTTCTCTAGCTTATCCTTCAGGTACTCAAGTTTAGCTTAGCGTATATGACGTGCATTCTGACGTGCAATCAGCTCAGCTGCGCGCTCATTCTGAAGTGTAGTTCGCTCAGCTCGCTCAGCATTGCGATTCTCAGTATGGGTAGTATTGAGAGCTCTTAGTCGTTCGACTTCAATCTGAGCTCCTTCATACGCATTTCGAGCATTCGGGAGTTCTTCATGAAGTATCACCGATATTAGTGCGTCATCAGTATCAACGTCTTGAGCCATCTGAATATGACGATTCCTCAGCAAGCATAGCTCTCTGATCTGATGCCCTCAGATCTTTTTTTACTCTCCTATCTTCTCGCTCACGAGCACTGAGCTCTGGACAGTCATACTGATAGTGTCCGGTCTTCTTGCAGTGATAGCATTGATCTACATCACTAGCACCTGGTTTATCAATATACCTCTTACCTTCAGGCTACCTCTTGCCCCCTGAACTTTTCTCGGGTCTAGAGCTGGATCTTCTGGGATCCTGTTCATCTCTCCTTCCGGAGCTTCTTTCTTCTCTCCAGTGCTCAGGTTCATCACGTTCCCTTGTTGAGTCTGAGCCCCTATGTTCTTCTCTCCTAGGGCTAGACCTCCTGGTGCTGTAATTTCTTCTCTTGTCCCTAGAGTCATTATAAAACTTTTTGTACCTGCTAAAGCGAAGGTTGAGCTTTTCGAACCTTCAGGCTGTATTCCTCGGCCAGCTCGTCTTTGCTCATCTCCCTCAGGGACTTAGATTCAATCTCAGGCTCAGGAGTGACCATAAGAGCTAAGCTCTTTTCCTTCTCAGGCATCCTCATCTCACTTGTGTCCTCACTGGCCTCAGTATTCTTCTTCCTCTTATCGAGGTCGAATTCTAGAGCCTTCAGCTCAGAGAAAAGATGAGTAGTGTAGACACTTGTAAGATCTTGAGTGTTTTTCAATTTGATAACACCTGTATCCCATCTTTCAGGGAGACATTTCAGGATTTTTGAGGACACCTTCCTCTTGGTAACCTCATTCCCAAGGGTTGCCAGCTCGTTCATCAGCTTGATGAAATGAGACTTCATCTGGTCAATCGACTCTCCTTCCAGATGGTCAAATTCCTCTTGTTCTCCTTGATCTTTTCAGAACCATCACTCATCTCTGCCAGAGTATCCCAATTTTCTTTGGCAGTCTTCAGATGCATGAGCTATACTAAATCCTCGAAAGAAACAGTGTGGAGTATAATGTTCTTAGCAACATTATCCAGTTCGATTTGCATAATCTGATCAGATGTAAGTGTAGACCTCTCCACTAGCTTTTCTCTGGGTTGAGGAACTTGTACTGATCCAAAAACCGGCCAGGTGACTGATAGATTGGTCATGAACTTCATAGGTCCTTCTTCGATCACCCTATAAATCTGATCATGAATAGTATAAAGATGGGCAAAGACCCTGAATTTCCAATAATCATAGTTAATAACTGAGAACTCAGGGAGGTTAGCCTCAAGACGGTTAGAAGAGGATGCCATGGTGATGCAGTTTTCAGAAACAAAGATCTAGTTCTGGTAAACCACCAAAAGTTTCACCTCCTGATTTTCAAAGTCAGTGTTCTTTTATACCACTGCACTGATATCACTTGTTGGTCCCGAAATGAGTATAATCAGTGTATTGGGGGGTATACAGTGATATCGATTTTTCCAAAACTTAGAAAAATACTCTTAAAAAACTCAGTCAGGAAGATCCTCATAGTGCTTTGAGTAGTTGCTGTAATTTGGTGCATTGCATGATCTTTACTTCACTTTTGCCAAAGTTTTTAAACCTATGGTCCAAAAAAGTTTGGGGGGGTGTGTTCGTTTTGCAAATATCATTGCAATGCTATGCTTAGATTGTTTTTGGTACTACTATTATGCCTTGATGCCTTATGTTTTGAAGATGACTTGTTTTGCTTGTTAATTTTTGAGATTATTGTTGCTAGCTTTGAGTAGTAGATGCTTGACATATGTTTATGATTGTGTGGATGAGTTGAAAGTTCATGTTAGGTGTAATGGATTTATCTCTTGATTCTTATCTTGTCTTTGATGCTATGGATTCTATGATTCTTGAGATTTCAATGATATGAGCATTGTTGATATGATATGAGTCATGATCACCCTATACCCGTGAGTTTTGAGCTTTGGATGCCCGTTTCAATCTTGAACGGATGATATTCTGTGATGTGAGTTCCACACATATCTCTAGAACTTGGCTTGGGTCTTATTTGAGACTACATTAGATGAAGAGTTTGCAAGATATGATTTGAGGCATTTCTTTTATCTATATTGAGTCACTTTGCCATATGAGCCTACCATTGATATTATGATCCATTGCATACCATTTTGTGCCTATAGACCTTTCCTTTGGCTAACCACACTTTAAGCCATTTTCCTTCCATTTTGGAACTCTCTTGTCCTTATGATTAGTAGAGTAAAAAGAAGGAAGGAAGGTTGGTGATTTGATGAAGAACTTGTGGCCTAAGTGAAAGATATTCAAGAAATTCTATGCATGGATTGATGTGCAAAAGGAAGTGCTAGCAAAGTAAAAGAAAAAGGTTGACTTTTGTTGAAAATATGGTCAAGTTGACTTTTGTTGTGAGTATGGCCAAAAAGTTGCAAAGAAAGGGAAGAATGATCTTGAAAGTGTGATTTAGAAGAATGTTTGCCCAAATGGTGTCCACACGCAAGTGTACGTGATCGCTATATCGTCGTGGCAAGATTGACCAAGTTTAATATTTATCTAACACAGGGAGATGGGGATTTGTAAGGAAATTTGTTGTTTCAAGTCGATAGCTAACAAAGCAATAAAGGGGAAATGTGTCTATTGTCTACTAATGCGTCAAAAGAGTAAACTACCTATCACCTTAGGTTGCAAAGTGAGCAAATGTGAGAGATATGTGCTAGTGTACTATCCTATGTTTCACATGGTGATGTATCCCTTAATCATGCAATGAGGTATTGTACAATCAATTGGCAAGCCAATCTAACATGTAAAGGTCTCCTTAGATACACATTAGAGCCTCTAATTGTTCTTCCAATTCACTAAAGATAATTCTCACTGTCTTAGGAATTTAATCAAACACTTAACATGCATTGGCCTAATAACAAGAAGATTTAGGAAAAATAGCCCAACTCTCGTATGAGACAAACTCCCTAGTAGCCCTTATGATCAACTACACATGTAAAGCATTCAT
>JAPKLY010000162.1:208168-269948 GCA_026898435.1 Prunella vulgaris | reverse complement strand
ATGAATGCTTTACATGTGTAGTTGATCATAAGGGCTACTAGGGAGTTAGTCTCATACGAGAGTTGGGCTATTTTTCCTAAATCTTCTCGTTATTAGGCCAATGCATGTTAAGTGTTTGATTAAATTCCTAAGATAGTGAGAATTATCTTTAGTGAATTGGAAGAACAATTAGAGGCTCTAATGTGTATCTAGGGAGACCTTTGCATGTTAGAGTGGCTTGCCAATTGATTGTACAATACTTCATTGCATGATTAAGGGATACATCACCATGTGAAACATAGGATAGTACACTAGCACATATCTCTCACATTTGCTCACTTTGCAACCCAAGGTGATAGGTAGTTTACTCTTTTGACGCATTAGTAGAGAATAGATATCTTTCCCCTTTATTGCTTTGTTTGCTTTCGAATTGAAACAACAATTTTCCTTACAAATCCCCATCTCCCTGAGTTTGATAAATATTAAACTTGGTCAAACTTGCCATGACGATATAGCGATCACGTACACTTGCGTGTGGACACCTTTTTGACTAAACATGACTCCAAAAGAACTGACTTCTTCTTCGGACCAACAGCCTTCTTCTTCCCTGCACTGGGCTCAGGTTTCTTTTTCTCAGACTTCTATTTCTCCTTCAGGGCGTCCACCTGTCCCTGAAGTCTCTCAATCTTCGAATCCTGGCCTATCACCTTCAGTGCAGTTTCGATCGTCAGCTGCTTTTGCTTCTTCCTTGCCTCAATCAACGGATCACCAGGGAAACATTGTTCTTTGCATTCCTCCATCAGTTCCTCAACTTCTTTAGCAGTTGCCTGATTTCTCTTTTTCTGATCCTGAGTGGGAGGCTCAGTTTCAGAGGCCTTCCTCTTCTTTGAAGTGTCGAACTTAGGATTTTTCTTCCCTTCCCAATTTTTGGCAGCATCAGGGGAATCCTCTTCCTTATCCAGCTTGGCTTTTATCTCGTTAATCAGGATCCCCTGGGAAGTAGCCTGCTCACCAACTACCTTCAGCTCAGAAGCCAATAGATTAGTCCTTTCTGCCCTGACTATACTCTCGGAGAGATGATTGTCGAACTTCTTATGTATAAAAGACAACTCTTTCTTCTGATTGGAACAGTCTGTCATCAGAGTTGTGAATGATTCTGCCACACGTCATCAAAGCTCTTCAAGTTCTCCTTGATCTTTCCTAAGAGAACCTTATCCTCCGATTTGGCTACTGCCTGAGCCACCTCTCTGACCTGGGCCTCCTGCCCCTTCATTACTTCAGCAACCAGTGCCTTGATCCTGTCATCTAGGCCACTGAGTGCTGAGTTGATAACACTTTGCACTTGGCCATATACCGTTGTGAGCTCAGTTGATCGCTAATTCTCAATGCTCAGGAAGCGTTCAGAATCTTCCTTCCTTGCATTAGAGAACGCATTCGCCAGATTTTTGTGCTTCTCCTGCTGACGTACGATCTTGCTGATAATGCTCCGGCCCATCAGTGAAACTCCCACTGAGATGGTCCAGCTCTTCCTCTTCCTCCTTGTGGTCTTCCCAGAAACCACAACTGGGGCCTCTCCTTGAGCCTCAGCAGTCCCGACCCCAGGGAATGCGTCATTGGCCGGTGCAACTGGTCCTGAGGTTGCACCTTCAGCAGTGGGAACAATGGCAAGTGTCTGATCTGGGTTGTTTTGCCCGACCACTCTGATGAAATCTTCAGTGCGAAGGACTTGTGCATAATTTCTGATTTGGAACCTGTCGCACAATATCTGCTCCTGATCCCGCAAGAAGTCCAGCCCCTTCAGTTGGATCATGGATGCAAGCTCAGGGAAGGAAGCTCTACGTATGATCACAAAGGTTCTTAGCCTGACCACCTCCTCCTAATATAAATCCTTCAGCTCTGGCAGGTGTTGACAGACAAACCTGATTGCCTGTGATCTTGCATCTAACTCGAATGCTGTCAGACTGACTGTCTTGGGGGCAATTTTGTGGGCAGACTCAGACTTCCCAGAGTTTTCAAGCACCGACTCGCCTTGACCTTCAACCTTCACCTCGCCACTCTGGTGCTCCTCCGAGCCATCAGACTCACTACTTTGCCCCTCCTGGGTCCTCTCATCATCTTCTTCACGCTCCTCCTAAGCTTCCGCACTGAGCCCTGCCTGAGCCTCAGTCTCCTCAAGGTCTCGAACCACCTCCATCACTTGGTCCTCATTGACTTCCTGAGCCTTCTCAGGCTCACCCTGTTCCCCCTCAACCTGAGTTACCTCCAGCTGAGGAATCTTCTCAGTACTCGGAGCCACTACAGGCTCTGAAGAGGGAATTTCAGCAGGTGCCACTGATGAGATTGGCACTGTTGGATTGGCAACAGTCACTGACCTCTGATCAGGATGATCTGACTCAGTTTTATATCCGTCCCTTAGCAATGACTTCTTCTTAGTGGGCTTAGTAATCTTGATGCCCGTCACCTTCACCCTCATGGGCGCAGTCTTGGCTAGCTCCTCCTGAACCTTCGAGCCAGTGCCCTTGCCCTTCCCCTTAGAGACCCTTTTGATTTCAGTATCGTTCATCTTCTTCACAGTGTCAGCAGCATTATGAAAGAGGATGTGTTTGTCCTTGAAATTGATCAGCCCATCCTGATCGATATCTCCAAACTGAAGACTCTGAAGCATCACAGAGAGTCTTGATCCATAGTTAGGGTTCTTCGAAAAGAAGATCTGATCTTCTTTCCTCTCCACCTTCTTGGCCTCCTGAACCAACTTCTGGAGAAAGTACTCCTCCTAGTCAACCTTTGCATTCTCTACTACCGCGGCCATTACCCTGCTCTTTGGCTATTAGACCTGCTAAAAGCCACCTACGAAGCCCATGATGCTTTGGACCACCACTTTAAACATCAACTTGTAGGCCAGCTTTAGCAGTTTTTTGTTCATTTTCCCAAAGATTTCCTGGGCCTCGATTAGGTATGTGTCAGCACACCCCTGCTCATTTCCGGACTTGTACATAGATGGGTCTGACAGTTGCTCTTCATCAGTGGAGTGGGGCAACTTGTAGGTCTTCCTGATCACTTCTCTGATGTTCACCTTCTCAAAGAAGTGCTGAACGTACCTCTTGCTGTCCTTCTCCATAGTCCTCCTGAGGGGAATCACTGATTCCTACTCTCCTTCATCATTCTGGGTCAGATTTGCATAGAATGCAACAATCTGATGGGCACAAGTCTTAGCAGGCTTGATGGAGATGAAGTCGAGGAGCCCTGCAGTCTTGATCGCTCCATAGACTTACCGGAGTTCCTGGATGGTTGATCGGTTAGAAAAGTCAACCAGCCATTCGAAGGTAACCTTGGATTCCACAGAAGAGATGGCAGTGTGGAATTTCTTGGATTCAGCAACGGTCATAGTTGAAGGAGCATGGATGCAGAGCTTGAGAAAAGTGTTAATTGTATAAAATAGGAATGTAAGATAAATTTGAGTGCGTAAAGGATGCACAATGAATGAACTTCTCTTTTATACCCAAAACTTTAGTTTTAATGGACGGTGTGGATTAATGGACTTTTAAAATTCAACGGATTTGATGAAGGGGTGTATCCAGAATAATTTTTTTTAACAAAGGTCGGTTTTCAAAAGTAATGATTCAAACACTTCATCGAAACCTGTTCCCGCCCATTTGCATTTAATGCGTGTCAGAAGAATGTCAGAAATAAATACCCATTTTGCATTTAATAAAAACTGAAAATTAAATGAATGGCTGAGGATTTGAGTTAAAACCCTTTGATTGATGTGGTGTCAGACATAATCAGAGATGAGATGTGCAAGACAAGAAAAGAAAAGATTCACGAGTGCATACCAGTCAGTCAAGTGTAGAAACTTGACTGATACCTAGTGAGACCGATCAGGGTGACAAGCCCTAAAATCTGTGTCCTGAACTTAAAACTATACTGATCCTGAGGATCCTAAATTTGATGTCCATTCCCCCTAGAAGCCATCCATCTTTCTGCAACCTGATCCTGAGTTAGACATCCCTCCTGACCACCTTGTTCAATCCTGAACTAGGATTCATACTGAATCCTCTACACCTGGGTCAAGAGGTCCTAACTCTACTGACAATTCAACAAACCTGGTTTCAGGCAAAGCCTTAGTCAGGATGTCAGCTCTCTACTTGTCAGTAGGGATCCTCTCCATCCTTATATCCTTCTTCTCAACATGATGTCTTATGAAGTGATGCATGATGTCTACATGCTTACACCTTGTGTGTAAGACTGAGTTTTGGGATATGGGTATGGCATTGTTATTGTCACAATAAATTGGGACTTTAGTGGCCTCAACTTGGTAGTCTCTCAGTTGTTGCTTCAACCAAAGGATTTAGGAGCAACAACTATCTGCCGCCATATACTCAGCCTCAGTAGTAGACGTTGCAACACTTGTTTATTTCTTGGAAAACCAAGAGATCAGTTTTATTCCCTAGAAACTGACATGTGCATGTAGTTCATTTCCTATCAATCCTACAGCTTCCATAATCAGCATCAGAATAACCTGTCAGTTCTAGGTTGTCATCAGAGGGATACCAAAGTCCTAAGTTGACTGTACCTTTCAGGTATTTGAGAATCTTTTTGGCACTCTCTAGATGACTCTTCTTAGGATCAAACTGATACCTCACACACACTCCAACTGCATAGGTGATGTCAGGACGACTTACAGTCAGGTACAATAACGAACCAATCAGTGCCCTATATTCAGTCTGATTTACTGAGGTCCCCTCCTTGTCAAGATCCAGCTTCTCGTTTGTGTTCATGGGGAATACGTGAGACTTTGCTGGACTGAACTCTAAACTTTTGAATAAAATCCCTCGCATACTTAAACTGATTGATAAAGATTTCGGAGTCAGTTTGCCTGACCTGAAGACCTAATAAGAAGTTCATCTCTCCCATCATTGATATCTCAAACTTCCACATCATCAGCTTTGAGAATTTCTCACAAAGCCTCAGGTTTGGTGATCCAAAAATTATATCATCCACATAAATTTGGACTAAGAGAATGTCCTACCCTTCAGATATCCTGAAGAGGGTCCTATCCACTGTTCCTTTCACGAACCCATGGTCTATCAGGAATTGGAAGAGAGTATCATACCAAGCTTTAGGAGCTTGTTTCAGGCCATAAAGTGCTTTCTTCAGGTGATATACCTTGTCACCAACTTCGAACCCAGGAGGTTGCTCCACATAAACATCCTCGTTCAGAACTCCATTCAGGAAAATGCTATTTACGTCCATCTGATACACTTTGAACTTCTTGAACTTTGCATAAGCCAAGAACAGCCTGATTACCTCTAATCTTGCGACCAGAGCGAAGGTCTCATCATAGTCGATCCCTTCGGCCTGACAGTAACCCTTAGACACCAGTCTGGCCTTGTTCCTGACAACAACATTCTTCTCATCCCTCTTGTTCTTGAAGACCCACTTGGTGCCAATAACATGTTGTCGCCTAGGTCTCTCTACTAACTCCCAAACCTGATTCCGCTCAAAATGATTGAGCTCATCCTTCATGGCTATGATCCAATTGGGGTCAGTAAGAGCTTCTTCTATCTTCTTAGGTTCCTGATCAGATAGGAAACAACAGAACATAGCACTCTCGCCATGGAACAACCTTGTCCTGACCCCTCATTGATATCACCAATGATATCTGCCAATGAGTGATCAGCTAGCCAATGCCTCCTGCTGACTTGAGCGCTGGGAGCAGCTGCTGACATTCGCTCGCCTAATCCTGAAACGTTAGTCTCTAGAATAACAGACAAAGAAGCAGAACGAGCAAGAACAAGGGACACTGAGTCATTCCGTGAGGGTTGTCCAGTGTCAGGGACATTGTTTCCCCCTACAGAGTTGGACTCAGTAACTGTCCTAGGTGCAGAAGCATCATCACTGATAGTCCTTACCTCAGGTAGAGTCTGTGAGTATGAGTCTCCTGTAGCCTTGAGAAATCAGCCATCAATAGCTCTAAAGTGAGCTGAAGGTCGAGATCTCTTGCTGAGTCTGAGCTAAGCTCAGGTGCGTGATTAGGAGAGGAGGCAGAAGAACATACCTCATCAACTGCCATCAGGCAGAGGTCATCATACTCCTCATCGGAGAAGAGTTCAGGATATCGGCGTCTGGGCCATCTGAATCTGAGGAATCCTCAGCAATCATCGCTCTCCGATCTGATACCCTGAGATCTCTCTTGGCTCTCCGATCTTCTCTCTCTCGAGTACTGAGCTCCGGACAATTATACTGATATTGTCCAGTTTTCTTGCAGTGATAGCACTGATCTGCATCGCTAACACCCGGTTTATCAGTGTACCTCTTTTCAGCTGACTCCCTCCTGCTCCCTGATGATTGTTCAGTCTTGGAGCTGGATCTTCTGGGCTCAGCATCATCCCTCCTTCTAGAGCTCTTCTCATCTCTCCGGTGCTCAGGCTCATCTCTTTCCCTCCTGGAGTCAGAACCCCTCATTTCTTCCCTCCGAGGGCTCGATTACCTGCGGTCACGAGAGTCAGTATAAAACTTCTTATACCTGCCGAAATGAGAGTTCAACTTCTCGAATCTTCGTGCCATCAGGCTGTACTCCAGGGCTAGCTCGCCCCTATTCATCTCCTTCAGGGACCTCGAACTAGTTCCAGCCTCAGGCTCAGGAGTACCTTTAAGAGCCATGCTCTTTCCCTTCTCAGGTGTCTTCTGCTCAGTCACGTCCTCACTGACTGCACCCTTCATCTTCCTCTTATTGAGGATGAATTCCAGAGCCTTTAACTCTTAGAAGAGGTGAGAGTAAGGAGCGTTCGTAAGATCCTACGTGTTCTACAGCAGATCACTCCTGTATCCCATCTTTCAAGGAGACATATAAGGATTTTAGAAGACACCTCCTTCTTAGGAAACTCCTTCCCAAGGGTTGACAGCTCGTTCATCATCTTAATGAAATGAACTTCCATCTGATCGATAGATTCTCCATCAAGCATCCTAAATGCCTCAAACTTCCTGATAGCCAAATCATGCTTGTTCTCTTTAATCTTTTCAGAACCCTCACTCATCTCCACCAGGGCATCCAAGATTTCCTTTAGCGTCTTCAGGTGCATCAGCCTTAACAAATTCTCGTAAGAAACAGTGTGGAGTATAATGTTCTTAGCAACATTATCCAGTCTGATTTGCTTAATCTGATCAAATGTAAGCTCGGACCTCTCCATATGCTCATCTCCGGCAGTAGGAACTGGGGCATTTCCAGACACGGGCCAGGTGGTGGATCGATTCGTCATGAACTTGATAGGGCCAGTCTTGATCACCTTGTTCATCTGGTCATGAATTGAGTAGAGATGTGCAAGGACCCTGAATTTCCAATACTCATAATTGTCAATAGAGAACTCAAGAAGATTGCCCTCAAGGCGCTTAGAACCGAATGCCATGATATGCAAGTTTTCAGAAACAGATCAGTTCAGTTGACCACCAAAAGTTTCTCCTCAGAAACTGTTGGTAAACAAAGTCAGTGGACTTTTGAACCACTGCTCTGATACCACTTGTTGGTCCCGAAACGAGTAAATCAGTGTATGGGGCGGAATACACTGATGTCACATTTTCCTGAAATCACAGGAAAATGCTCTTTCAGACTTATTTAGGAAGATCCTGATGTGTTCAGTTAAACTGATGGTCCTCAGGGGCAGCAGGGACAGATCAGTAACGAACCAAATAGGCTAAGTCAGAGTGTGCTCTCAGAAGCTCAGTAGAGATAACCCACCTACTGACAGCTCGAAAACAAGTCAGTTCGATACCTATCTCATTAAGCTAGGGTTAGTGCGGAATGTGAGCCCTTAAGTTTCTACTCTTTTTTAGTTTTTGAAAACTTTATCAGTATTGCTTAGGAAAACGTGGTTAAGGCTGGTGCACAGTTTTAATGATCAGGATGAAGATTCAGTTTTGGTGGGTTGAAAACAATGCAAGTATGCTTATTTTAGTATGAAGACAATACAATCCTGAGCTGGTAAGTAAATCACCATAAGGGGACGTTTTTAACGTGGTTCGGCGATAACCAACTCCCACGTCCACGACCTAATTTAACAGGAAGCTACCCTCTACCACTGAGGATTGGTACTTGTTTTTTACGTGCCAAGGGACACGAGTAGCCTTCTTCCTTTCTAAGGAATCTACCCCTTGGCGTTTTACAAGTCTCAGTCCTTCCTACCAACCAACTCATAGACTGAGGGGTTTGGTATTCACGTTCCAACTATTGTGTGCTGATCCCTCTAAACAAAACAGTTCTAAGGATGGGATCTACACTCTAAGCAAAATACAGATATGATTCCTACTACAACACTAGGGAAATTTCGAACTTCAGAGTGTTGCTTCAAATTTGCTTTGAGTGCTTGAAATCTTGAGAATGCTTTCGCTTGGAAATTTCTCGTTAGCCTTGAATGGGTGCAAGGCTTACTGTATTTATAGGGAGGTTTGAAATAGATCCGTTGGAGGTGATTCGTTTCAAACCTTCCTATTTTAGGTAGGTGCAAGGTCCTGGTTGTCCTTGTCTGACAAAACCCATACTTAGTATGGTAATAATCTGATCCGTCGCCTGCACCTCTGAGAAACATTAAATGTGCCGCAGTCTCCGTACATACGTGTCGTCTCCTCACTGGTCATTTGTTCAGCAGCTAGTTTGTCGACTTTGGCTTTACTTATCCTCGTACATTTATAACTCTGAGTTTCTCATTCTTTACTCAGAATAAATATTTGTCTTATTCCGGAGACACTGACATTCCTTTTGTTTCTCAGACTTCCATTGCACGTGTAACCTTTGGGTCTCAGGACTTACAAGTATCTGGTAAACTGATACTAGGCCCAAGTCAGGACTTATGAACATCAGTAGGACGTTCAGCCTAATCAAGGTTACATTGTGCCCTCACTGATGGAGTCGTATCCTGAGCATGCTTAGTGGACTCAGTTTGGACCTCAGCAGTGGTTGACTTCATGATGGCTTCTACGCAGCTTCAGGACTCTTTCCAGGTTTCTCAGGTTCAGCTTCAGTTTGATCATCTTCAGGATGATCTTGACCTTCAGGGTTGGAGATGCTTCTGACTTTAGACCTTTGGGACGTCACCAACAGTCTTCAATCTTCAGCACGTTCCCTCTGAACTGAATACGTGTAAATAGAAAACTTTATTCTAACCTGACGATCCTGAAACTAACATCCTGATGAACTATACTTAGACAAATTCATCAAGGGGTTTTGGGATCTAATCAAAACATTAAGATTGTCCCAAAAAATGGTTACGAGCACGAGCAAGACACATGTCTGCAAACATGAGCAAGACACATGTCTGTGAGCACAAGCAAAGCCTGTATCTATGAGCACGAGCAAGATCATTTTTCACAAGAACGAGCATGCTCTAAGTCAACACACCAAGAGTAATTATTGCAATCTTGCCAAATGTGTAGCATAATTAGAGTAGATCAGAAGCCATGCATGGAAGTTTCCATTCATTATGGGGGACTTTTCATAATAAATTTTGTAATGATTTAGTTGACCAGCAGAGAGTAATTGGTGCACATGCCTTATTTAAAATTCTTTATAAATATGGCATTATGACCATCATTGTAAGGATAAAAAACTTTATACAATCAATAGACTATATTTAAGTCTCAACTCTTGCAATATAAGATCTGGGCAAATCTTAATGTCATTTACATATTTTCGCACAATTATTCAAGTATTTTATATTTTTGTTGGGGAATTAAATGCGGATCTATTCGGGATTTACACTAAATACAAATTTAAGTCCACAATTAATATCATGATTTAAACATAATGAAATTAAATAATTATATACCCAACAACAGGTTTTACATGCAAAACATATGAATATATAATATCACGTAAAGCCCTAAACATGCGGAACTAAGGGATTTAGTGAATTATACCTCTTGGAGAAAAGGAAGTTTCTGAGACAAAAGACGTCCTTTGTTCCCTTGGTGAAAGGCACTTTCTGAGACAAAAGCCGTCCTCTTGAGATGCCTTAGAGCCGAGTAGTATTGATTGAGATCAAAAGCATCCTTCTTGAGATCCTCAGCTTGATTAACCCAAAAGCCTTCTCAAGTATTCCCTTGTCCTTATTCGTACACCCGGTGGGAGGCTACATGAATAATTTCAACACAAGGAAAAAGAATAATTTTGTTGCCCAATTTCTAGTAATTTTTGAAAATTACCTTGATCATTTGAATGAATAGAAGTCTTGTATCATCTCATATTTATAATGAGAATACAAGATCTTGAATATATTGAATATCTAATATTTCAAATCTTGATTATCATGAATATCAAATATTCTAATCTTGATAATCTTGAATACTAAATATTCAATTCTTGATATTTCTTTTGTTCATGTAATTTTCGAAAATACCATGTATATTTAATTCCATGAGATCTTGATTTTATTAGATATTCTTTTATTCAAGATACATATCTATTTTCCATAAAATCTCTCATTTATTTAATATATACATATATTTTCAAAATTTTACAATTAATTTGGGCCAAAATTATTATTTTTATTTTAAACACCTTATTCATTGTTGGATATTTAATTGGGCTACTTGAGGGGCCTTTAGGAGAATTAAGATTGGACCTCCTAATGGGCCTTGAATTCTAACATTGAGCCCAATGTCATTCAACCCATTAACATTAATCTCTCTCCACTATAGGATTAATGTTGCACTATCTGTCTTAACCCATATTACAATCATATGGCTCCCGGTCATTATTTCCCGTGTTTAAGATTCTCTTGTCCGTTAATTAATCAAGCCACTGAACGCTTTAATTAATTTAACATCTTAACCTTGGAGTAAGGACAACTTTTCTTTATCATCATACCGGAAACAAATTCCACTTGCAAGATTTAGTGTGACGAACGGTTATAGCCCACAAAGAAAACTAATCATGCAAGACTCTCCAAGCACACGTTCATCTGTGTTGGTCCCGAAACGAGTATAATCAGTGTATTGGGAGGGGAATACACTGATGTCAGATTTTTCTGAAAGACTCAGAAAAATGCTCTAACACTCTCAGTCAGGATTCCCTGAATTACTCAGTATGCTGAAGGTCCACAGGGGCAGCAGGGATAGTTCAGTAACGAGTCAGATAAGCTGAGTGTGAGTAATGTGCTCGGAAGCTCAGTAGAGATAACAAACCTACTGACTGCTTGGAAGCGAGTCAGTTGGACTACTATCTCAGTGACTAGAGTATGTGCGGAAAGTGAGCCCTTAGTTTCTACTCGTTTTAGTTTCTGAAAACATTTTCTCTGAGTTTGCTTAGTAAATTGGTGGTTAAGGCTGAGTGCACAGTATTAAGATTCAGGATGATTGATTCAATCCTGAATATAAAAACAATGCAGAATGTTCAGTTTAGTATGATGACAGTTATGATCCTGAACAAGTATGTAAATCAGCACACAAGGGTCTTTTTAACGTGGTTCGGAGATAACCAACTCCTACGTCCACGACCTAATTTAACATGAAGCTATCCTCAAAACCCTGAGGATAAGTACTTGGTTTTTACGTGCCAAAGGACACGAATAGCCAACTTCCTCTCTTAGGAACTGCGTTTTACAAGTCCCAGTCCTTCTAACCAACCAATCTCACACCCTGAGTGGTTTGGTATTCTTGGTCTCCAACTAGGATAGCTCTAGCAGTACAAAGCAATGCTAAATATTACAGCTATCAATCTAAGCAAATACAGAGAGAATCCTACTACAACACTAGGGAAATTTAATTGCAGAGTGTTGTTCAAAGTTTGCTTTGATTGCTTGGATTCTTGAGAGCTTTCGCTTGGAAATTTCCCGTTAGCCTTGAATGGGTGCAAGGCTCTCCATATTTATAGGCAAGATTCAAAATAGATCCGTTGGAGGAGATCAAATCAAATCTTTCCTATTTTAGGGTGGTTGCAGGCTAGAAGTACTGTTTGACCTAATCACCATGCTTAATCTGGCAAGTTTGTCCCGCCGCCTGCAACTCTGAGACGCATTAAATGCCGCATTAAATGCTACACAGACTCCGTACATACGTGTCGACAGATCATTGGCTTTCTGTTCTAACGGCTAGTTGACCTTCAGACATTTGTCCTTCCTCATACATTCAATACTCCGAGTCTCTTGTTAATAACTCAGTCTGAATGTTTGTCTTATTGGAGTCTTACTGACATTCTCTTTGTCTCTTGTCCCATAGCATAAATAACCTCTTTGCTTTGGACTTACATGATTCAGGTAAACTTAACCAAGGCCTAAGTCAGGTCTTATGTGCGATCAGCACAGCCTGATAGGTTATTCAGCCCAGTATGTGTAACCTTTTTGCTTTGGACTTACATGAGTCAGATAAACTGACTCAAGGCCTAAGTTAGGTCTTATGTGCATTCAGCACAGCCTGATAGGTTATACTTACTTTTCACTGACTAAGTTCTGTCCTGAGTATGCTTAGAGTACTCAGTAGAAACATCAGCCAATGGTACTTCAGGATAGTCTTCAGGACGGATCATCAGGCTTCGTTCTTCAACTTCAGTTCAGGCAATCTTCAGCAAGACTGACTCTGACTTCTTGAGGATGGATTGCACATCATACTTCAGTAAATTGGGTCGAGTCCAATATTCTTCAGTCTTCAGCACGTTCCTCCTGAACTGAATTCCTCACTATCCTGAACTATACAATCCTGAACAACTATACTTAGGCAAATTCATCAGGGGTTTTGGGATCTAATCAAAATACTCTGATTGTCCCAACAATTTCCCCCTTTTTGATGATGCCAAAACCCTTAAGCAAATTCCTATTCATTTATACAATCAGCTGACTTAGTCAGTGAAAACAACTTAGTACCACCTGACAAACTAGGTACTTAGTCTATAAGATGAAAACAAGGAATGGGTTAGTACAGTTCTTGATAAGGATACAAAAAAGTACATTCAGGATTCAACAAGAAGTTGTACTCAGGAAAATAAAATAACTTCATTGATTGATATAAGAGTAACAGTTATCCTGAAGCTATTACAAATTCCTGAACAACTATTTCCTGATCTACTCTTCATCCTTATTCCAAGCAGCTTGAGGAATTTCATACATCTCCAAGACTCGGCTCAGGACCTCCTTCATCCTGTTCCGATCACCAACGGCCCCGGCAGTGAGTCCTACCCTGACGACTTCTTCAGATATTGTTTTCTGATCCAGTTGCTTGGAGTTCCTGAAGAGTGGAGGAGGATACTTAATGAATTCCCGGGGAGCGATCTCTACACCTTCTGTGTCAGCATGTCTGATGATTTCAGCCCATAGATCCGGATGCTCATGTGCCATCAAGTGATGGAGTATGACGTCTTTATCTTCAGATTGATCGTCCCATAACCCCACCACACAGAATAGGTAAGCCCACCTATTCCGGATCGGAATCCATACCTCCAACATCTCTATCGGAATGAAATCCTCTACAAACTAAAGTGGAGGAGGACTTTGACCTGGGTTGATCACCATCTTCCTCTGAGTCTTTGTTCGAGATCCAGAAGGCACAGTTTTCTGCTTCTGAACCTGCGAAGTCAGGTACTCATTGGACTCTTTCAATCATTGGATCTGACTGAGTAGCGAAATCTCCTTCATCTTCGCTATCTTCTCCGCCTCAGTCATCACCATCTTCTTCTGAGTGATCATCCCAGGGTGCATTTGTTCCTCCATCTCCTTATACAAAGGTTCCAGAGCGGGATCCTCAGAGGACCTCAACCTCTTCGGATCTGAACCTTCAGCAGCTTCGATGGCGGCTACGGACCTAGTCCTTTTTCTGTCCGCAACTTTCAGTTCAGGGGAAAGTTCTTCTTCTTGGCTTTTCCAGCAGTGATTTGCTTCTTCCCTTCCCCCTTTTTGGCATCATCGTCGTTGCTTCGGCCAACAACCTCGTTTACTGACTACGCAAATAGAGTGAACTGACTGTCCATCTCAGTCTGCTTTGCCTGCAATTGCCCTATCTGCCCTGCCATCACTCTCAGATCAACACTGAGTTTATCAACAGCTGAATTATGTTCATCCTTCAGCCGTTCTTCGAAGCTTGTCATTCGGTTTTCCAGGGCAGAGGCAATCTCCATTTTCTCTTGTGCGGACATTTCACCCAGCAGCTCCTCCTTCAGTTCAGCCTTCAGCTTGGCCAGCTTTTCATCAACCAGTTGATCAATTCTTTCAGGTAGTTGTTGATCAAGAAAAGTGGCAATCTTATTCTCCTGCTGAGTTTGCGCATCAGAGACCATTTGATTGCAGCTTTGAATGACCCATTTTGCTTGCTCAGTAATAACAGTGAGATCTACTGAGTGTTGTGTCCGAACTTCTCAGAGAAGATCGATTGCAGCATGCATATCCGATCCCATCTCGTTCAGGTCTTGATCCAGTCTATGCATCTTCTTATTCAGAACTTCGGAATTTGAACCAACCCGACTTGTTTTTTGCTCGACGAGGATTACCCTTCTGTGAAGATTGGCAAGAGCTCGTGAGGAGTTCTGAACGTATAGCGACTCTGGGGTGATCCATTTTCCTTTGACTCGGATCAGACCTGTTGGACCCTCTCCTGAAGCCTCCGCAGTCCCGGGTCCCGGGAGTGCTTCATCGGCCGGTGCACTAACCCCTTCAGTGCCACCTTGCTGAGCGTCATCAGCAATCACAACTACCTCCCTCTCAACTTCCTTCTCCTTCTCTACTCTCTCTGGCTCGGGCTCAGGATAGATACGTCAGACGGTTTTGATAAAGTCTACCATCTTAATTAGGTGATGTAAAGAGTTTTCGTCAAAGTGATCAAAGAGAGCAGCTTCAGATTCAGCCATTTTGTCCCATCCTCTCGACTCTCCGAGCTGACTGAGTTCAGGCCAGGTGGCATTCCTGATCATGCCGTAGGTGCGGAGTTGCACAACCGCCTCCTTCTGATCAATTTGGTAGTCTCTCAGTTGCTGTTTCAGCCAAAGGATCTGAGAACAACAACTGCCTGCCGCCATATACTCAGCCTCAGTAGTAGATGTTGCAACACTGGTTTGCTTCTTAGAAAACCAAGAGATCAGTTTACTCCCTAGAAACTGACATGTGCCTGTAGTTGATTTCCTATCAAGCCTACAGCCTCCATAATCTGCATCTGAATACCCAGTCAGTTCTAGATTGTCATAAATTGACTGTACTTCTCAGGTATTTCAGTATCTTTTTTACTGTACTTCTCAGGTATTTCAGTATCTTTTTGGAACTCTCTAGATGATTCTTCTTTGGATCAGACTGATACCTTGCACAAACTCCGACTGCGTAAGTGATGTCAGGACGACTTGCAGTCAGGTACAATAAGGATCCAATTAGTACCCTATATTCAGTCTGATTTACTGAGACTCCTTCTTTGTCAGGATCCAGCTTCTCATTTGTGTTTATTGGAATACGTGAGACTTTGCTAGACTGAACTCCGAATTTCTGAACCAAGTCCCTCGCATACTTGGACTGATTTATGAAGATTTCGGAGTCAGTTTGCCTGACTTGGAGACCCAGAAAGAAATTCATTTCTCCCATCATTGACATTTCAAATTTTTTAGTCATCAGCTTAGAGAATTTCTCACAAAGCTTCAGATTAGGAGATCCAAATATTATGTCATCCACATAAATTTGAACTAAGAGAATGTCCTCTCCTTCGGATATTCGGAAGAGGGTCCTGTCCACTGTTCCTTTCACGAACCCGTGGTCTATCAGGAATTAGGATAGTGTATCATACCAAGCTCTCGGAGCTTGCTTCAGGCCATAAAGAGCTTTCTTCAGGTGATATACCTTATTCCCAACTTCGAACCCTGGAGGTTGCTCAACATAGACCTCCTCGTTCAGTACACCATTCAGAAAAGCACTCTTTACATCCATCTGATACACTTTGAACTTCTTGAATGTTGCATATGCCAGAAATAACCTGATTGCTTCCAACCTTGCGACCGGAGGAAAGTCCTCATCATAGTCTATTTCTTCGGCCTGAGAGTAACCCTTTGCCACTAGTGTGGCCTTATTCCTGACAACAACATTCTTCTCATCCCTCTTGTTCTTAAAAACCCACTTGGTGCCAATAACATGTTGACGCCTAGGTCTCTCAACTAACTCCCAAACCTGATTCCGCTCAAACTGATTGAGCTCATCCTGCATGGCTAGGATCCAGTTGGGGTCAGCAAGAGCTTCTTCTATGTTCTTAGGTTCCTGATCACTCAGGAAACAGCAAAACATAGCGCTCTCGACAAAGGACAATCTCGTCCTGACTCCCTCATTGATATCACCAATGATATCAGCCAATGAGTGATCATCTAGCCACCGCCTCCTGCTGACGAGAGCACTGGGAGCTGCTGATGTTCCCTCGCCTGAACCTGAAACATTAGTCTCTACAATAACAGGCAAGGAAGCTGAACGAGCAAGAACAGGGGATACTGAGTCATTTCCTGAGGGTTGGCCAATATCAGAGACATTGTTTCCCCCTACAGAGTTGGACTCAGTAACTGTCTTAGGTGCAGAAGCATCATCACCTACAGTACGTACCTCAGGTTGAGTCTGTCCCTCCGTCTGAGACTCAACATTCTCCGAGGCTGGGGCCTGCTGAGGGTTGGCCTGAGGTCCATCCTGATCTTCATCATCATCATCATCCCATCCTTTGGGAGCACTGACAAGTTTGATCTTGAATTCAGTATTTTTCAGACTCAGTCTTCTTACTCTCTTGGTAACCCCCTCAATGTCAAGACTCGGAACCTATTTTCTACGCACAGATGCAGTCTCATCAAACACAACATGAGGTGTTTCTTCCACACAAAGAGTCCGACAGTTATACACCCTGAAAGATTTACTGACTGAGGAGTATCCTAAGAAAACTCCCTCATCAGATTTGCTATCAAAGGCTTTCAGCTGGTCTTTCCCATTGTTCAGGATGAAACACTTACACCCAAAAATATGGAAATAAGAGATGCGAGGCTTCCTCTTGTTCTAAGTTTCATAAGGTGTCTGAGCATGTTGTTTGTTCAGTATAGATCGGTTCTGAGTGTAGCAAGCAGTATTGATTGCTTCAGCCCAGTACTTCTTGGGCAGTCCTGACTCAGCCAACATGGTCCGGGCAGCTTCCTTCAGGGTTCGATTCCTTCTTTCAGCTACCCCATTCTGCTGAGGGGTCCTAGCTGCAGAAGTCTCATGAGCTATACCATGGTTAGTACAAAAGTCAGTTATAATAGAGTTTATAAACTCAGTTCCCCGATCTGATCGGATCTTGACTATGCTCTGACCCTGTTCAGTACTCAATTACTTGAGTAACTCCAGAAACTTGACCTGAGTCTCCTTCTTGTTCAGCAAGAAAATAACCCATGTGTACCTGGAATAGTCATCAACAACAAGGGTATATTTCATACTATTAATTCTGACAGGAGTAACTGGACCAAAGAGATCCATGTGCAGGAGCTGAAGCACTCTGTCAGTGGAGAAGACTTCTTTCTCTTTGAATGAGGCTTTAGTTTTCTTGCCTTCCAGACATGCTCCGCACACGGGTCTTTGCTAAAAACTTCATTTGGTAGACCATCTACAAGAGAAAGTCTAGAAATTTTTTTAATAATCTTGAAGTTTAAGTGACTCAGGCGTTTATGCCAAAGCCAACTGAGCTCACAGGAGCTCTTAGCGACCAAACAAGTTTCAGGAGGACTGCTCTTGAAGTCAGCAAAATATACATTGCCCCTCCTGATACCTGTAATCAGAACCTGTAGTGTAGATTTGTCCTTTACAAGACACATATTAGATGTAAATTCTACATTATATCCTCGGTCAAAGAACTGACTGATCGAGAGTAAGTTATGTCTTAGTCCCTCAACATATGATACATTCAGTACATGGACAGAGCCAATAACAAGGGTTCAGAATCTCCTGGTGAAACCCTTAGAGTTATCACCAAAGGTTACCTGCGGGCCTTCTTGAGCTACATAATCCTGAAGGAGATCACGAAATCCGGTCATGTGCCTGGAACATCCTGAGTCCAAGTACCAGTCCTTCATCAGATCCTCCTTCCTCTTCTTGTAGCCCGCAGCGACCTGAAAAGAATCAGGCCTCAGGTACCCATCTCGTATTGGGTCCTACGGAGTCAGCCATACCCTTCGGGATCCAGATTTGTTTTACAATTCTGATAGCATCAGAAGTGTAAACCTGTCTCCCAGAAACATCAACATACACAGTCTTCTTCCTTTTTGCCTGGGAAGTTGAGGGTGTATGAGTGTCAGCCTGAGGTTCAGGAGCCCTTGATTGGTTCCTGGGGGCGGGCCTCCTGTTCCACTTTGGCCTGGGTGCATTGGGTTGAGTTTGATCCCGAGAAGGAGCAGCTCGGGCCTGACCTCTTGGCACTTCAGGTCTGGTCTGAGTGTTATCAAAGTCAGGTCTCCGTTGCCTTTCAGAGGCCACCTGGTTTGTCCTTCTCCTTTGAGGATTGGGACGCTCCTGATGGGCTCTGCGCCCTGCCTGAAGAATCTGGGCCTCAGTAGTCCTTGGCCTTGGCTGAGGCCTCCTCTGACTGGATTTCCTTCCACCCTGAGCATTTCCAGGCTGGGCCTGAGAAGTGCTAGGAGCGGAGTTCTTCCCAGCTTGAGGATTCCTAGGCTGAGCCTTAGAGTTTCCTTGGTCTGTCTTCCATGACTCAGGATGAGGAGCCTTGACCTTTCCCTTAGGTTTTGACCTTGGTTCCTCAGTCCTTTGCCTGACAGGTTCAGCAGGCATTTTCTCCTTCCCTTCGCCTTTATCCTGAGGAGCAACACTTGGGCTCTTGTCATCAGTTTGGGCAGGGACAAACTTCTTCTGAGAGTTGCTCCCTGAAGCACCTCTCTTCATCTTGCCATTTGGGTCTTTTGAGGCATCATAGCCTAACCCAGCTTTAGCATCATCGGTCAGCTGAGAGAAACTTGTTAACTCGTCAACCACTAGGGAAGATGTGTGTAACTTCTTCAGCTTAACCTCAAGATGCCCATTTGTCTCTTTCAGGGCCTCAATTTCAGTGGTGTATTGAAGCACCAACTCTTCATGAGCTTTCTCTTTTGAGATCAGCTCAAGATCCCAAGCAGTTTGCTCAGCACAAAGGCGAGCTTGCCACTCAGTTTCGAACATCACTCTTAGAGCAATTCGCTCAATCATCAGTTGTTCCTGAGCGAGGAACAGATCAGTGTCACGAGTTTCAATCAGCGAGCTAATTACACCCTTTAGTCTTTCCACCTCCAGTGGAGCTTCATCATGCTTGTTCCTAGCATGAAGCAGGTCTTCCTGAAGATTTACTAATCTGAGGGCTTCCTCAGTATCTCTCACTCTGAGAGACTCAGTTAACCGATATTTATCCCCACTCAGTTGTGCATTCACATCCACTGTGTGAGTATGAGTCTCCTGCAGCCTTGAGAAGTCAACCTTCAATTGCTCTAGAGCCAGCTGAAAGTCGAGTTCTCCTGCTAAGTCTGAGCTAAGCTCAGGTGCGTGATCAGGAGAAGAGACAGAAGAACATACCTCATCATCTGCCATCAGGCAGAGGTCATCATACTCCTCATCGGAGAAGAGTTCAGGGGACCAGCGTCCTGGGCCGTCTGAATCTGAGGAATCCTCAGCAAGCAAAGCTCTCCGGTCTGATGCCCTGAGCTCTCTCTTGGCTCTCCGATCCACTCGCTCACAAGCACTGAGCTCCGGACAATCATACTGATAATGTACGGTCTTCTTGCAGTGGTAGCACTGATCTACATCAGAAGTAAACTTCTTGTCAGTGTACCTTTTATCAGATGACTCCCTTCTGCTCCCTGATGATTGTTCAGGTTTGGAGCTGGATCTTCTAGGCTCATCATCTCTCCTCTTCTCATCTCTTCGCCGCTCAGGCTCATCGTGATCTCTCCTGGAATCTGAACCCTTCATTTCTTCTCTTCGGGGGCTCGATCTCCTGGGGCTGGAGTACCTGCGATCACGGCTGTCAGTATAAAATTTCTTATACCTTCCGAATCAAGAGTTCAGTTTCTCGAAACACCGCGCCATCAGGCTGTATTCCAAGGCCAGCTCATCTTTGTTCATGTCCTTCAGAGACATAGAACCAGATCCAGCCTCAGGCTCAGGAGTAGCTTTAAGAGCTACGCTCTTTTCCTTTTCAGGAGTCTTCTCCTCACTAACTTCCTCACTGACAACACCCTTCTTCTTCCTCTTATCGAGGTCGAATTCCAAAGCCTTTAACTCTGAGAATAGGTGAGAGTGAGTAATGTTGGTGAGATCCTGAGTGTTCTTCAACAAGATCACTCATGTATCCCATCTTTCAGGGAGACAGTTCAGGATTTTAGAAGATACCTCCCTCTTGGGAAACTCCTTCCCAAGGGTTGCTAGCTCATTCATCATCTTAATGAACCGAGCTTCCATCTGATCGATGGACTCTCCTTCTAACATCCGGAAGGCCTCAAACTTCCTGATCGCAAGATCTCTCTTGTTCTCCTTGATCTTTTCTGATCCCTCACTCATCTCCCTCAAGGCATCCCAGATCTCCTTTGCTGTCCTCAGTTGCCTGAGCCTGACCGAATTCTCATAAGAAACGGTGTGGAGTATAATGTTCTTAGCAACATTATCCAGTCCGATTTGCTTAATCTGATCAGAATTAAGAGCGGACCTCTTCACTTCTTCATCTCCGGTGGCTGGAACAGGAACATTGCAAGCAAGGGGCCAGGTCATCTGAAGATTCCTCATGAATTTGATCGGACCTTGCTCGATCACCAATGGCATCTGATCATGGATGGAATAGAGATGTGCGAGTACCCTGAATTTCCAATAGTCATAATTATCAATAGAAAATTCAGGAAGATTACCCTCGAGGCGTTTAGAACCGGATGCCATGATATGCAGTTTTCAGAAACAAGATCTGTTCAGTGGACCCCCAAAAGTTTCTCCTCAGAAACTGTTGGTAAACAAAGTCAGTGGTCTTTTGAACCACTGCTCTGATACCACTTGTTGGTCCCGAAATGAGTATAATCAGTGTATGGGGGGAATACACTGATGTCAGATTTTTCTGAAAGACTCAGAAAAATGCTCTAACACTCTCAGTCAGGATTCCCTGAATTACTCAGTATGCTGAAGGTCCACAGGGGCAGCAGGGACAGTTCAGTAACGAGTCAGATAAGCTGAGTGTGAGTAAAGTGCTCGGAAGCTCAGTAGAGATAACAAACCTACTGACTGCTCGGAAGCGAGTCAGTTGGACTACTATCTCAGTGAGCTAGAATACGTGCGGAAAGTGAGCCCTTAGTTTCAACTAGTTTTAGTTTCTGAAAAGGTTTTCTCTGAGTTTGCTTAGTAAATTGGTGGTTAAGGCTGAGTGCACAATATTAAGATTCAGGATGATTGATTCAATCCTGAATATAAAAACAATGCAGAATGTTCAGTTTAGAATGATGACAGTTATGATCCTGAACAAGTATGTAAATCAGCACACAAGGGTCTTTTTAACGTCGTTTGGAGATAACCAACTCCTACGTCCACGACCTGATTTAACAGGAAGCTATCCTCAAAACCCTGAGGATAGGCACTTGGTTTTTACATGCCAAGGGACACGAATAGCCAACTTCCTCTCTTAGGAACTGACCACTGGGCGTTTTACAAGTCCCAGTCCTTCTAACCAACCAATCTCACACCCTGAGTGGTTTGGTATTCTTGGTCTCCAACTAGGATAGCTCTAGCAGTACAAAGCAATGCTAAATATTAGAGCTATCAATCTAAGCAAATACATAGAGAATCCTACTACAACACTAGGGAAATTTAATTGCAGAGTGTTGTTCAAAGTATGCTTTGATTGCTTGGATTCTTGAGAGCTTTCGCTTGGAAATTTCCCGTTAGCCTTGAATGGGTGCAAGGCTCTCCATATTTATAGGCAAGATTCAAAATAGATCCGTTGGAGGAGATCAAATCAAATCTTTCCTATTTTAGGGTGGTTGCAGGCTAGAAGTATTGTTTGACCTAATCGCCACGCTTAATCTGGCAAGTTTGTCCCGCCGCCTGCAACTCTGAGACGTATTAAATGCCGCATTAAATGCTACGCAGACTCCGTACATACGTGTCGACAGATCATTGGCTTTCTGTTCTAACGGCTAGTTGACCTTCAGACATTTGTCCTTCCTCGTACATTCAATACTCCGAGTCTCTTGTTAATAACTCAGTCTGAATGTTGGTCTTATTGGAGTCTTACTGACATTCTCTTTGTCTCTTGTCCCATAGCATAAATAACCTTTTTGCTTTGGACTTACATGAATCAGGTAAACTGAACCAAGGCCTAAATCAGGTCTTATGTGCGATCAGCACAGCCTGATAGGTTATTCAGCCCAGTATGTGTAACCTTTTTGCTTTAGACTTACATGAGTCAGATAAACTGACTCAAGGCCTAAGTTAGGTCTTATGTGCATTCAGCACAGCCTGATAGGTTATACTTACTCTTCACTGACTAAGTTCTATCCTGAGTATGCTTAGAGTACTCAGTAGAAACATCAGCCAATGGTACTTCAGGATAGTCTTCAGGACGGATCATCAGGCTTCGTTCTTCAGCTTCAGTTCAGGCAATCTTCAGCAAGACTTACTCTGACTTCTTCAGGATGGATTGCACATCATACTTCAGTAAATTGGGTCGACTCCAATATTCTTCAGTCTTCAGCACGTTCCTCCTGAACTGAATTCCTAACTATCCTGAACTATACAATCCTGAACAACTGTACTTAGGCAAATTCATCAGAGGTTTTGTGATCTAATCAAAATACTCAGATTTTCCCAACAATCTATATTAAATCTTAGCAACTGTCATGTTTTCAATAGCGTCACCCAAGATGCAAAGTATTGAGTCTTATTGACTCTTTACCCATAACAAAATAAAGTGCCACGAATGGATCACACATAGTCCTATTTAAGGGACAGAGGTTTAGAAATAAACGACCACTGAGGTCTAATTCTTCATCCCATAAATCAGTACGAAAGAATTACCTCTCTATAGGTCATCTTCAATGCATCATCATGCACTAGTGCAATCCCTTGATCAAGATAAGTCAATCTGAGATCTACACATCAACCGTATACCAATGGGGTGTTCAAATCCCATCTAGGTTGTGAATTTAGTACTTGTTACAAGAAACTGATAATGTGATCTTGCTGTGAGTTATCCGGGGTTCACCACATTTATCTATAATGTAACTTGTACTATTATATGAACGTATTGCAATAGACAAATAACATTCATATTATCTAAAGCACAGTGATAAAAGATTTATTTAAGATAAAGTTCAAAGATTCAGTTTAGTTATACAAAGTAAAAGCATACTTTCAGTATAACCCTAACAATTTTTTGTTATTCTGATCCAAGCCACATAAGAAAATAATCAGGTAATAACAAGTAACACACATTTGCTCCCAATTTGTTTTACTGTATGGGCAAACACGTGTTACTGATAAAATATATTTTTATAAGAATAAATATTTGTCTTTTAATTTAATCATCATTCTTATACATCTAGGTATATTATTTCTTATAGTAACACATTTTTTACTATTTCACATGTGTTATTATTATATGAAAAAATAATTATTTCTATCAAAATAAATAAAATTTGTGAAAATTAATATTTGTTCTTATAGTAACACATATATTGTATAAAAAAAAGTTATTTCTAGAAAAATAAATAAATAAATATAATATTTAGTATGAAAGAAACACATATGTTGTCTTATAGTGACATGAATTTTTTTATAACACAAACCGAAAGTAAAAAATTTGGAATTTATCTTGCGTGAGATTTTAGGGAAAATTTATGTAGATCTGACCCAGTCCGTCTATGATCTACAAATTTTTTTAATATAGATTATTCTATAAATTCTATATCTGTAAAGTATTTTATGTGATTTTGTATTGTTAACTATATGATAAAAAAAAATATCAACAATAATAGAGTTCTAAGAGACATCCTTCAGAGTAAAAGATATAAAAATCCTTGATGTAGAAATGCCAAAATATTTTTGTATTTCATTAACTATATAAGAATATTAAAAGTAAGCATAAATTTCAACATATTTCATTGAATGTATACAAATCTCCTTGTGTTGCATATAAATATCCACAAAACTCTCATTTTATGTTTCAGTAAATGTATAAAAAATTTTGTGTTTGGTAAAGATATGTATAAAATTCTCATCGGTCACTCTTAACACATTCATGTGTATATATTTTGTGTTTTGTCTGAGTCTGTCTACATGTATTATGTGATGAGCACTAGGATTTGAACCCAATTTCAAGTATAGGACAGACCTCAAAATTATAGGCAAGAAAAGAACATGGTTTATTTGGCCCGGTTCAATATGATATTTTTATATAATACTTTTTTATGCATCTTTTCTATGTTCTTATGAGTTATACAATTTTTATTTTGAATTTTTTTCTTTGAATTTATATTCTTTTTAATAGTTTTAATGAGTATTTTATTTGTATAAATATGGTCAAAGAATATCAGCATCTTCATTGAAACTTTATCAAAAGATATTTTTAATCAAAAAATATTCTCTCAATTAATTATTAATTAATTTGTATTATTATAATATAGATTAGATAAGACAATACTTTATTCAAAATATTATTTAATTAGAAGTTCCTACGTTTGTTAGTATGAATTATAATTCAAACTTGTTAAAGAGACGTTGAATTAGTTGTTTAACTTTTTGTTTTAAGAATTTGAGTTTATAAAGGATTGGTAGAAAATTATTGCTTGAATTTATTTTTTTGAATTATAGTTTATTAAGATTTGTTGAATTATTGTTGTTTAAATATCATTTAGAAATTTGAGTTTTATTTTGATTATTAAATTATTTTTGGCAAATTAAATAAAATTTTATGACTATTTGAGTAGTATTTCTATACAAAATTACCAATTAGTAAAACAAATATAAAAATCAAATGTAATGGTAATATATTAAAAATTAAACAAAAATACAAAAATTTAAAAATTGGGTCTGTTTGGCCTGGTGGCCCATTTTGGGCAAGGACGAACTTGAAAATATGTGTCCGAAGAGAACCTAGCTGGGCCTGAAAAAACACCACGGTCCGATAACTAGGATACAAGCAAAGAATACTTTGAATATTTCTAGAGTAGTCTAAATATAAGCGTTCTAGATGGGGGTGATCATGTTTGGTTCTTCTTAACTTGTCTTCATTCACACATCTTAACCTCATTTTTTTTCTTAACTGTTTAAGATGTATTTATAGTGTGAATTTGAATTTTACCATTGGACAGAGTAATATTCAAATCCAAACTATTCTAGGAGTGTTCGCTTTTTTAGAGTTGCCCTGGCCTTTTTGTCATACTTACCGCCTTGTTTTCATTAGTCCAAGTAGATTAGTGTGGTACTTGCTTGAAATTTATTTGCTTAATTTGTCTAATTTAATTGAATTTCTTGCATTATTTATGTTAATTGGATTAATTGAGCTTATTTATTGAAAAGTGTGTTATTTTGCTTTTTTTTAGGAAATTAAGATTATTGAGCAAATTGATGCCTATATTTTGATTAAGAAAATTAAAGGAATGCCTTGGACTGAAATCAGAAAATTATTTGAAAGAAGCCTAATTCGGGTCCAAGGTGTAGGTAGTTTATTTGAGCCCAAATTGAGAAATGAAGAGAGGACTCAATTTAAAATAATTAGCTAAGAACGCAAATCCACTATTTAAACTTTTTCCTTCAACCAATAATTAACTTCCTTCATACTTTCTCTTTCTAAAATCAAATTCCCTAGAAGGCGTTGTCTAGGAAGTTGGAGCTCATCATTCTGCCGGAGATCTTCAAATCTCTGGCCGGACCTACTCAGCCAGTTAGAGCTTGAGTTGATTCAGCTTCAGTCAAGCCTTCCCCGACAAGAGAGGAGCCTGTGAGCCTCCCAAAGCGCTGATTTTGCTTCTCGCAGCCCTTTTATGGCTATTTATACCTCTTTCATAGGGTTTTACTGGAGTATACACAAATGCACAAATCTTTATCAGAAGCTTACCTGGTGGGAGCCTATGGCGGAGAACCTGAACGAGATGCTTAGCAGAGTCTCACTATCGGAGACGGAGAGCACGAAGATCAACATCAGAGAAGAGGAATTGGTGGTTGGGAGAAACGCCATCGTGGGACGTTTTGTGATGAGGAAGATGATAGGGGCACCGGAGTTAGGGGTGACCCTTAAGAAAGTTTGGCGCCTCACTCACCCTCTTAAGGTAGCTGCACTTGGAGAAGGAAAGTTCATTTTCGAATTCGGGGATAAAACAGAAATGGTGAAAAGTTTGCATGACCAGCCATGGAGTCTGAACAACATCTTATTTGTGTTGAAGAAGCTTGCTGATACCGACAGAGCTACGAAGGTGCAGCTGAACAGGGTGCCTTTCTGGGTGCAGATGCACGGGTTGCAATATCGTTCGTTGACAGAGGCGGTGGGCTAGAAGATAGGGAAGACTCTCGAAGAGGTTTAGAAGGTCGTAAGCCTAGATGGGGGAGTTAATTGGGGCAACTATCTAAGGGTACGAGTGGTGCTCGACATAACAAGACCCTTGAATAGGTGGACTACGGTGGTCATTCAAGTGGAGAAGGTAAGGGTCTTCTTTCGATACGAGAAGTTAGGGGCTTTCTTCTATTCCTATAGGGAAGCTAGACCACACGGAGAAAGATTGCCCAAAAGCGCACATGGTGGGGGATGGAGCTGATTAGGGTCATAATTGCATCATTTGGTATCCATTTCTATATGGTTTTGATGAGTTTATGTTCATATTTAACACTAAAATGCTATATATTGTGCTATTGACCCCGTGTTGGCTAGAAAGTGTGTTTTGTAGTGAAAATGAGCAAAAAAGAGGAGTTCATGAATATGATGAAGAAGACGAGGTGATCCGAGCATGTGGAGAAGTTCAGATGACTTAAGGGAAGACCCTAGGAGGCTCGGATAAGAAACCGAATCGAAAATAAAGAAGTCAGAAATTAGACATCACGAGCAAGTTGGAGTCGCGCGCCTAGCAAGCTTGAGTCGCGCGTCCACTAGGCCAAACCCGCGCGCCAATTCCCCGACTAGAGCCCAATGGCACAGCGCGCATAGGCGCGCGCATTGCAGGTCGCGTGTCCGTCAGCTCAAGGTCGCGCGCGAAGGCAAATTTCTGGATTTTCATGGGCAGTTTTGTCTTTTGCGCCTTTTAATGAAGGGTATTATAGTCCATGCATGGGGAGTACTATATATACTTGAAGCATCAAATTTCAAAGGAAAAATTGTACACACTTTCATTCATTTTCTTAGATTCTCAATTAGATTAGGAAGTTAAAAGAAGTTACTAAGTAGGTTCTTAGATTTTCTTAGTCTTCAATCTCCAATTACTTTTAATCTACCCGTTGAATCGATGATCCCTTTGTTGTATTAGCTTAGTCATGATTAGAGTTACATTTCTACGGTTCAGTTTTCCGTTTTGAGTTCCGGATTGCAAGTTGGATTCCAAGGTAGTAGACATCACTTTCATTTCCATTGTTCTTGGTAAGAATTTTGTAATCTCTCTTTATTCTTGTCTTGATAATGATGTTAGATAGCTTAATTGTTGTTTTGTTGACTCAATTAGCCATGGGCTAATTTTTATATGCATTGGTGTATGAATCCTATGTAATAGTTTGGTAATCCTATCAATCCTATGAATGCTTTGTGATATTTAATGATTAATTCTCTTAATTGATGTTATGAATGAATGTTTAACATTGCCAATTGGATGTTTAGAGCCCTAGGGAATTAGCAAGTGATTAGGGTCATAATTGCATGTTTTAGCACTCATTTCTATATGCTTTTGGTGATATTATGTTCATATTTGACCCCATTATGCGATACTTTGTGTATTTAACCCATTTTGGCTAGAAAGTTGTGATTGTAGGTGAAAATGAGCAAAACGAGGAAGAAACGAGCAAGATCGAGAAAAGTCCGAATTTCGGAGTTGAGAAAAATGAAGAAATTAATATTCCATGTCGAAGATCTTGAAGAGAGGGTTACAACGAAAGAAGAATCGAGTCAATCGGAGTTCTAGAGCTCAAGATATGACAAAAATAAGGAAGTCGCGCATCGACCGACACTAAGTGTCCTGCTCGATAGGACCTCTTCATTGATAGGCAGCCTTCGCACGAGAGGATCCCTGGATTGGCAGCCTTCGCGTGACTAAGCGCGCAACCATGGTCGACAGCCAGTAAGGTCTTGGTCGACAGTAGTGAAAAATATCCAAAATTTCAGGGCTATTTTCGTATTTTCGTGCGTTTTAATGAATGGCATCTTAGTTAATGATCCAAGGGTACTATATATACTTCCATCTCAGATTTCTAAGGAGACTTTTATCATTTTCTTAGATTCACATACATCATCATATTCTCTCACTAGATTAGGAGAAGTTAGAGGTAGTTTCCAATTGGGTGTTCTTAGATTTCCACTTACGATTTCTACGATTACTTTCGATCTACCGTACGGATCTTCAATCCTTTTTCTCCTGCATTCTTAGCATAGCTAAAGCTACAATTCTACCGTTTGAATTTCTATTTCTATTGTCGGATCATTTTCAAGTTTCTAAAGGTAATTTTGTATCTTCTCAATTTCATTGTAATAGGTAAATTCTTGTATACTCTTTACAATTCCTGCATAATGATGATTGTAGTTACTTCAATTTCTCTTTTGTTTACCAAATTAGCCATGGGCTAATTTCTTTGTGTGTTAGTGTATAACTCCTATGGAGTAGTGTGGTGTTCTTGTTGTTCTTATAAATGCTTGAGATGTTGTATGATCAATTCTCTATTTTGATGGTTTGTATGAATGCTTATTATGCATAATTGATTGTATGATCCATTAGGGAATTATTCTCATACGAGAGTTGGGGTATTTTCCTAAATCTTCTTGTTATTAGGCCATTGCATGCTAAGTGTTTGTTAAAATTCCTAAGATAGTGAGAATTTCCTTCGTGAATTAGTAAGACAATTAGAGGCTCTAATGTGTTTCTAGGGAGACCTTTGCATGTTAGTGTGGCTAGCCAATTGATTGTACAATACATCAATGCATGAGTAAGTGATACTTCACCACATGAAACTTAGGATAGTACACTAATACACCTCTCACACAACTTGCTCACTTTGCGAATCAAGGTGATAGGTAGTTTACTTGTTTGGCGTACTTGTAGACATAGTTACTAACTTCCTTTTATTGCTTTGTGAATTTGATTTCGAACAATAATCTTACCTTACAATCCGCCCTCTCCCTGTGTTCGATAAATAATAAACTTGGTTAAACTTGCTATTACAGTAACGATCGTTAAACTTGGTCAAATCAACATAGAGAATAATATGAATGAAGCTCGAGATGAGATAAGAGAAGAAGAACCATTGAAAGGACAAGTACATCAAGGAGAAGAGAATTTTGCTCAAAGGGAGGTTCCACTCCAACCACAACCTATACCACACCAATATCCACCATACCCACCGCCAAATCAACCTTATTACCCACCTCAATATCCCAACTATCCATCGAGAAGACCCAAATGCTCACCTTAATAACTTCATGGAGATATGTGACACGATCAAGTACAAAGGGATGTCGGATAGTGAAAAGAAGGTCTGTTTCTTCAATTCTACCATTGACTGGGAGAGCTAAAGCATGGATTCGATCTATGAATCCTAAAGATGCCACATGGGAGGAGTTGAGCTCCCAATTTCTTAAGAAATTTTACCCTCCATCAAAGATGCTAAAGGCGAGGGAAGAGATATAGAATTTCCTACAAAAGGCAAGAGAAACCATATCAAGTGCATGGGAGTGGTACCAAACCTTGTTGTTGGCTTGTCCTCAACATGGTTTGAGGGACGAAGATATACTTTTGACTTTTACCATTGGATTGAATGAAGGAGATAAGAATTACTTGAATTCTTGCGCTGGAGGTTCGGTTTGGACGAAGACAGTTCATTAAGTCAACGAGATCATTGAAAATATCGCTGCAAATGATGCTTTCCAAAGAGAAGCTAATCGTGGAACGGGTGATAGAGTTGCACTTCTTGAGGAAAAAATGACAAATGTGATAAATTTGGTTTATGGAGGCCAAAACCAAAACCAAACTCCAGCTCCTATGCAAGTAAGTGTTGTCGAAAGTATTCCTCCTCCTATTACCTCTACTCAAGAAGAAGTGAATTATATGGGTCGTCCTCAATACAATAATTATTTTCCAAATAATCAAAGGTTATATGTTGCTCCACCTTTTAGACAACAAGGAAGTCCATATCCGAATCAAGGAAATCCTCCTTACAACCCTAATAGAAGGCATGAGAATTTTTCGTACTCCAATCCTAAGGGGGAAATCCAATTGCCACCCGGGATTGATCCGCGGTCAAAGCCGCCTAACAATGAGGGTAAGGGGAGTGTGGAAGACACCTTGGCGCTGATTTTGAAGAACATATAAGATATGAGAGGGGAATTTAGAAAGATGAATAGTGAGACGAACAAAAAGTTTGATGACTTGTGTGCTTCACAAGGAAATCAAATCAAGAGCTTGGAATTTCAAATGGGGCAAATTGCTTCATCCTTAAGCCCACAAGTGAATAAAGGTAAGTTCCCCTCTACAACCGAAATTAATCCTCGTGAGCATTGTAATTCAATTTCGTGTGTGGAGGTTGCAAAGGAGGTTGTAGGGAATTGCCCTTTAAAAATGTTTCATGATGAGATGGTGGAGGAAGTATTTTATTGTGAGAATGCGAAATTGGTACAGAGTAATGAGACAGGCTTGGGGGTAGAAGATAGGGTGATGAAGAAAAAGAAGGAAAAGAAAGAAAAAATTAAGGGATTAGATAAAATAGGGGGTGTGGAAAGAAAGGTTGAAGAAGGGAAAGTGAAAAAGGAGGTGAAGGTGGAAATTTAAAAAGGAATGAAAGATAAACTTGATGATCGATTCAAAAAGTTCTTTGAACTTTTCAAGAAGTTATATTCAAAGATGCCTTTTCATGAAGCTATTGAAGAAATGCCAAATTATACAAGGTTCTTGGGAGATGCTTTGGCAAAGAAGAAGAAAGCAAAAGAATCGGAAATGGTTAAGCTCACTCGTGAGAGTAGTGAGTTGATACTAAATCATTTACCATAAAAGCTTAGAGATCCGGGGAGTTTCACATTGAGTTTCCATATTAAAGAGAGCAAGGAAATGAAGGCCTTATGTGATTTGGGCGCAAGTGTGAACATGATGCCATTATCTATTGCTAAAAAGTTGGGCTTGCATAACTTGAAGCCAACAAAAATGAATTTGCAAATGGCCGATGGTTCTAAAGTGAGACCAAGAGGAGTTATAGAGGATGTAGTCGTTCATGTTGGTAAGTTCGTTTATCCCGTTGACTTTTTTGTGCTAGACATTGAGGAAGATTTTGAGAGTCCTATCATTTTTGGGAGACCTTTTCTTGCGACGTCGGATGCTTTAATTAATATTAAGCGAGGAGAGGTTACTCTTGGAATGAATGGTGAGAAAGCCACTTTTTCGATCCATGGTAATTCCAAGAGTTCCCCAAAGAAGATTGCAGGAGAGATGAACAAAATCGTACGAGATGATATGACAAGTGATGAAAATGATAAGACAAGAAAAGTTGATCTCAAGAGTGAGTTTAGTGTTGATAATCCTTTTGAAAAGAAGAAAAAAGTGAATGAAGACAAGGGGGGTGAAACAAGTGGTGAAGAAAGCATATTTTTGGAAAAGGAAATTGAGTGATGTACGTCACTCAACTCTTATCGATCTTGATGTTACTTGAGCTTTACAGAGTCGTCCGGCTAGGGGACGTTAAATCCAAGCGCTAGATGGGAGGCAACCCATCCGTATCCTTTATTTATTTTGTTATTAGTTTTGACTTGATTGATTTTTGTGTTGGAACGGAAGCATGAGGTTATACGGTATTTTTGGTCATTTTCTTATGTTCATTGCTTGTTGATTTTGAGCTTATTTGATTAAGGAATAGATTGGGGAGTTAAGTTTTGATATAATCTTGATGAATACTTGGTTTTTTAGTTGAGAGTTTGTGATTACTTAGTTTTATGTGCTAGCATATTTGTAATTTACTACATTTCCAAACTTTATTAGGATTTACAATCCGAAAAAAAGTTTGGGGGGGGTGTGTTCGTGTTAAATTCCTTCAATTTGCTACCATATTTGATTCATCTTGTTGATATTCTTGTGATATTTTGAGTGTTAAGTGGAGTTGTGTAGGAAAAGTACAAGAAAAAGGGTGAAAAATTGAAAATTTTTGAAGTGGAAATTGAAGGCCCAAGTCGGCAGCACCCATAGCTGTGGTCGGCAGCTCACGCGCGACCACATCCCTGACTCGGCAGGTTTCGCGCAATTGAGCGCGCGACCACCTTGGTCGGCAGGCTTCAAGCTCGTGTGCGACAAGTTGCATCTCGCGCGACCAAGCTGCCGAGCAGCTTGGTCGGCAGCCTTAACACTTGTGGTCGACAGAGGGTCTGGGAGTCCGATTTTTGACAAATTTTGGTCAAACTTTGACTACAATTTCCAAGGTAAACCCACTAACTCTCTACACTTTTGAATACACTCTTACACACACAATCACACACTTAATCACAAGAGTCTTGCATCTCTCTCTCTCAAAACTCACGAAAAAGAAAAGAAGGAAGAAGAAAAGAAAAATTTTCCTTCTAAAATCTTACACTTCCTCTCGTTAAATCCTTCTACAGGTACGTTTCTCTTACTCTCCTCTATCTATCTCTTGCATTTTTGTAAAAATTCCATGATTGCATTGTCAAGAATTTGAAAGTGAATATCTAGGGTTCTTGAGTATGTAAATTGGGACTTTTTTATTTTCTTGAGTTTTCATGAAATTGATGATGCATTTATGCTACATTGTTGATGGGTAATCCATTGGGAGCCCAATTGCATGCCAATTTTGAGTATTATGAGCTTAATTGAAGATTGAAAATTAGAGGTAGACATAGTGATGGGATTGTAAGTATATTGTGCTTAAATTTGATTTCATTCATGACTTTGTGCATAACGCTATCATGTAAGAGCTATATTGATTCTAGAATTAGTCCCAATATGTTCAATCTATTCTATTTGGTGAATGAAGTTGATAATGACTTGAGTGTATTGTTCTTCCTTTGCTCATGTATAGAATTCTTCTAGGAAATGTGATGGTTGAGCTCATTGTTCATATATCTTGCTCATGCTTTACATCTTTTGTAGGCCATGCCTAAGAAAGGTAAGAATATTGCTTCAAGTTCGAGAAGGTATGAAGGTAAAAATGTGAATAAGAATGATTTTGGGATGGAAGAGGAATATTATGAAATTTGCCATGTCAAACCTTCGACATTGGGAATCTTCTTTGGATGTAATGTGATTTTTTATGTTAAATTCGGAAGATTCGTCAATATGGAGTTTCACAGCACAAGATACTTTCTAAAGGAGACCACTAAGTTCCTAAATTTTGGGAACGATGTTGAGGAGCTCTTTAATAATGTGGGATAGAGTGGATTGTTGAACATCAACAACAACTCGTACAGGAAGCTTAATATCGAGTTTCTCAGCACCTTCCAAGTCAAGAAGGAGAGTGGTATTCCTACTAGAATCTATTTTCAGATTGACAACAAAGCCCACTCATTGACCATGCAAGAGGTAAACCAGATCTTCGGTTGTGCAGAAGATGCTCCACCAAGTCACTTTTACAACAAGGGGAGGTTTGTGCAAGATCAAGCATGGTGGAGAGCAATTGCTAATGATGATGATATATTGTTAAGAGCCCGATACTCAAAAGCAACTCAAATTGCTAATCCAATTTTCACTTATGTGCAAAAGATCCTAGCAAACACAGTCTTCACTAGGAAAGACACAGAGGAAGTGCTCTATGAGGAACTTTTCATTATCTACTCAATGACAACTGGTTTAAAGGCTAACTTTGGAGCCTACTTTTGCATGAATTTATCCCATCTTTACTCTGAAGGAGATTGCTCTTTTGGGGGAATGATAGCCCATTTAGCAAGGAAAGTTGGATGGGAGCCAAGTGAAATTGGGATAGAGTGCTTATATCTTGATCCACAATACTTGTTGAGATCAAATGTTCTCACAAAGAAAGGAAACACTCACTGCATCGTTGGCTTACCATGTGTGGAGTGGCCATTTCCATTGGTGGATTATGAATCCCTCACCATTAAGAATGTAGTGAATTGGAAATTTTGCAGCTCATCACACTTTGAGATTGCAAGAAAGTTCCATGAGGGAAAGCAAATGGTGAAAAGAGCAAGGGTGGAGAGTCACTCGAGAGGAGGATCTAATAACAAGCAAGTGGGAAATGGAGAGGAGGATAGAAGACAGAGTGAAATCGAAAGGGGTCAAGAGTTTCAAACTCTTAGACATGAAGTGAATGTTCTCAGGGAAAGTCAGTTTGCTCTTCAATCTGTGTGACGGCTATCCGTGCTGATATGTCCTCTATTTGCAAGATTATGGCAGAGATGCAAGAGAGTCAAAAGAGGATGATGGATTGGTTTATTGATAAGAACCATGCTACTTCACCCAGTTATTCACCTTCGTGAAGTGATGATGTCAATCTAACTTCATAAGGAAGGGTATCAAGTGCTTATCCTGATCTTGCTTTCCATTCCACTTTTCTAGTTTATTTGTTTGATTTGAAATTATTAATGCTTTGTGGTATTTGTAAGAGATTGTTAATTTTGATGGTTTATTGTTTCTTGGTATTGATTTGATGATGTTTTTCTTTGGATATTTGATGATTGTTTATGTTTGAGCTTTATTGTGCATTGCATGATTCTTGTGTCCACTTCTTTGCAGAACTTTTTAGACCCTTGGTCCAAAAAAGTTTGGGGTGTGTGATCGTTTCGTCATTCTCATTGCAATGCTATTTTTTAGATTGATTTTTGGAAGTATTCTTATGCTTTGATGCTTAATGTGTTGATGAGCCTTTGTGTTGCTTGTTGATTTTTGGCCATATTGTTGCTTATTTTTTAGTAGTGAATGCATGAGATATGTTTATTGTTGTGTGGATGAGTTGATAGTCCTGATTAGTGTAATGGAATGATCTCTTGATTCTTGTTGATCTTTGATATGTTTGATTCCATGATTCTTGAGATTTCATTGATATGATATGAGTCTTGATCACCCTACCCGTGAGATTTGAGCCAATTTTGCCAGTTTCAATCTTGAACGGATGATATTTCTTGATGTGAGTTCCACACATGTGCATTATACTCTAGAACTTGGCCTTGGTCTTATTTGAGGCTACATTAGATATTGATTTCACATGAGATGATATGAGGCATTTTTCTTTGATTTATATTGAGCCACTTAGCCCTATGAGCCTACCACTGATATTATGATCCATTGCTCACCATTTTGTGCCTATAATCCTTTCCTTTGGCTAACCACACTTTAAGCCGTTTTCCTTCCTTTTTTTGGAACTCTCTTGTCCTTATGATTAGTAGAGTTAAAAGAAGGAAGGAAGATTGGTTATATGATGAAGAACATGGTGGCCTAAAGTGGAAGATATGAAGAATTTTATGCATGGATTAAAAAATTTTGTGCAAAGGCAAGTGCTAGCAAAGCTTTAAGAAAAATGGTTGACTTTTCATGAAAATTTGGTCAAGTTTGACTTTAGTGTTGTGAGTATGATCACGATTTGTCGAAAGGGAAGATTGATACTTAGAAGTGTGATTTGGAAAGAGCATGAAGATGAGATTGCTATTTGCATGAAGATATGATTTACATGATGATTCCTTCTATGCTTTACTAATCATACTTAGTTACTTTTACCCATATGTTCCTTCCATACCAAAGAGCCAACACTACAACCTTTAAAAGCCCTCATTGATGTGTGATTAATTTTTCATTTCAAGTGGTGGAGAATGTAGACTTGAGCCAAGCTTATGGTAGTATGTGTATGTGGTGTGATGAATGAGAGAGCCTAAACACTTGAGGGTTGAGTGAAACGCTTATCTTGTGAGTATCATGACTCATTGACTTGATATTGTGCTTATTGATTTGATTTAGATAGTTAATTGGGTGATATTGTATTTTAGATTTGCTAGATATTGAGTGATGATTCTATGGCATTGATCTTGTGCTTGATGCTTCGTACATATAATTATTCCCCTATCTTATTGCTTCGTTGCTCGAGGCCGAGCAACAAACTAGTTTGGGGGTGTGATTAGGGTCATAATTTCATGTTTTAAGACTCATTTCTATATGCTTTTGATGATATTATGTTCATATTTGACCATATTATGCGATACTTTGTGTATTTAACCCCTTTTGGCTAGAAAGTTGTGATTGTAGGTGAAAACGAGCAAAGCAAGGAAGAAACGAGCAAGATCGAGAAAAGTCCGAATTTTGGAGTTGATCAAAATGAAGAAATTAATATTTCATGTCGAAGAGCTTGAAGAGAGGGTTAAAATGAAAGAAGAATCGAGTCAATCGGAGTTCTAGAGCTCAAGATATGACAAACATAAGGAAGTCGCGCATCGACCGACACTAAGTGTCCTGCTCGACAGGACCTCTTCATTGATAGGCAGCCTTCGCGCGAGAGGATCCCTGGATCGGCAGCCTTCGCGCGACTAAGTGCGCTACCACTTTGGTTGGCAGACGGCCAGCTCTTGTGCGACAAAAGCGCACCTCGTGCGAGCAAGCTGTCGACCATGGTCGACAGCCAGTAAGGTCTTGGTCGACAGTTGTGAAAAATATCCAAAATTTCAGGGCTATTTTCATATTTTCGCTCGTTTTAATGAAGGGCATCTTAGTCAATGATCCAAGGGTACTATATATACTTCCATCTCAGATTTCCATGGAGACTTTTATCATTTTCTTAGATTCACATACATCATCATATTCTCTCACTAGATTTGGAGAAGTTAGAGGTAGTTTCCAATTGTGTGTTATTAGATTTCCACTTACGATTTCTACGATTACTTTCGATCTACCGTACGGATCTTCAATCCGTTTTCTCCAACATTCTTAGCATAGCTAAAGCTACAATTCTACCGTTTGAATTTCAATTTCTATTGTCGGATCGTTTTCAAGCTTCAAAAGGTAATTTTGTATCTTCTCAATTTCATTATAATAGGTAAATTCTTGTATACTCTTTACAATTCCTGCATAATGATGATTGTAGTTACTTCAATTTCTCTTTTGTTTACCAAATTAGCAATGGGCTAATTCCTTTGTGTGTTAGTGTATGACTCCTATGGAGTAGTGTGGTGTTCTTGTTGTTCTTATAAATGCTTGAGATGTTGTATTATCAATTCTCTATTTTGATGGTTTGTATGAATGCTTATTATGCATAATTGATTGTATGGGCCATTAGGGAATTAGTCTCATACGAGAGTTGGGCTATTTTCCTAAATCTTCTTGTTATTAGGCCATTACATGCTAAGTGTTTGTTAAAATTCCTAAGATAGTGCGAATTACCTTAGTGAATTAGTAAGACAATTAGAGGCTCTAATGTGTTTCTAGGGAGACCTTTGCATGTTAGAGTGGCTAGCCAATTGATTGTACAATACCTCAATGCATGAGTAAGTGATACTTCACCACATGAAACATAGGATAGTACACTAATACACCTCTCACACAACTTGCTCACTTTGCGAATCAAGGTGATAGGTAGTTTCCTTGTTTGACGCACTTGTAGATATAGTTACCAACTTCCTTTTATTGCTTTGTGAATTTGATTTCGAACAATAATCTTACCTTACAATCTGCCCTCTCCCTGTGTTTGATAAATAATAAACTTGGTTAAACTTGTTATTACAATAATGATCGTGTACACTTGCACGTACACACCGAATAGGCAAACAGCAAGACATGAGAATTGAGCTTATTCATGAAAACTCTTTATTGAATGTTGTGCATGCTAGGTGTTTGATGAAATGCTTGTAGGACAATGAGAATTGCCTAGTAGTTTAGTCACCTCAAGTAGGGTATTAAGTGTCATTAGGGAGACCTATCCATATTAATAAAGCTCTTGCTTAATTGATAATTCTATTGGACTTGCATTATTAGGGGACATAGGAACCATATGAATCATAGGTGGATTACACTAATGCATGCTTCCACTCTTGCTCTACTTTGATAAAAGGTGATAGGTAGATTTCTTTATTTTGTCAAGAAAAGTAGATAAATACCTAAGCCTTTTATTGTTTTCTTAGATTCTATTCTTAAACAACAATCTTACTTTACATTGCCCCGTTTCCCTATGTTCGATATATTACTTGGTCATCTCATCACGTCTACAACTACCATGTATACTTGCGTGAGACACAAAATTGGCAAACAAGTTTTTGGCGCCATTGCTGGGGAAAAGGCTACTTCGTTTAGTTGGGTTTGTTGTTTTATTATTTTCGTTCATATTCTTGAAAGAACTATCATATTTGGTGAGTGTTGATACTTTCTTATTCTTGTAGGATTGAGCTAAAATAAGATGGACGGATATATTTACTCCTCGTATTCTCCACACTATACAAATCCTTCTACATCTTACACATATCAACCTCACACCTACTCAAACCAAGAATCCTATATTCACCATTACCTATACGAAGATACATCTTATAACCCACTACTTTCTACACCTTATAATCAAGGGGAGGATCATTCTAACCACATCAATGAAACTCTACTCTTCTTATTCAAGCAACTAGAGGAAATGAAAAGGGAAGATGAAAGGCGTTTTGAAGAGACGAACAAGAAATTTGATCAAATTTGTAAATTCCAAGGAGATCAAATAAAGATCCTAGAGGTACGAATGGAAATGCGGACAAAGAGCTCGAGAATGTAAGTCTTCCTTAATCCAAGCTCATTTAAGTGAGGGCTGTAAGGCTATTAAGTTTAGGAGTGGGAGGAAGTATGAAGGACTTAGAATGCCTACTTTTGATGATGATTGTGACAAGGGGGTAGAAGAGGAAAGGGGTGAGGTTTTAGATGTTGGAGTTGGTATGGAATATGCTATTCCATTAGGTGAAGTAAATGGGAAGGAAGAGGAGAGTATGGTGGAAGAAGGGATTGTGGAAGAAGAAGAGAAAGGTGGACATGAGGAGGAGAGAAGAGACATACCCAAGTGAAAAAGGGCTAGAGAAGAAAGGGACAAGAAGAACAAGGTTGAAGTAGATGAATGGGGGGTACCCAAAACCGTGGTGCCCGTTCCATATCCTCAACGATTTGCTAAGAAGAAGCTTGACGAGAAGTTTAGCAAATTTTTGGAAGTCTTCAAGAATTTGTACATAAACATTCCTTTCTATGTAGCTTTAGAGAAAATGCCAAGTTATGCCAAGTTTTTGAAAGACTTGTTAGCTAAGAGGAGAAGAGTTGATGAGCCGGAAATGGTTAAGTTGACAAAGGAATGTAGTGACATCTTGAGTCGGAAGCTACCTCAAAAGGAGAAAGATCCGGGATGCTTTACCATAGTTTGTGATATGGGAAATGGAGTGATCCGAAATGCTCTTTTCGATCTAGGAGCAAGCATAAACTTGATCCGATTATCCGTCTTCAAGAGCTTAGATCAAGGACATTTGAAGGGGACGTCCACAACTTTGCAATTGGCGGATGGGTGTACCACAATTCCAAATGGCTTCATTGAAGATGTCCAGGTAAAGATAAAAAACTTCACCTTCCTGGCGGATTTCTACGTTCTTGATATGGATGAGGAGTGTTAATTCCTACGTTCTCAAAGGTGTGTTAATTCCATAATTCAAGAAGTAATTAAGAAAGAGGTCTTGAAGTTTCTTGGTGCTAACATGATTTTTCCTATTAGTGATAGCCCGTGGGTGCCACCATTGCTGTTGTATCTAAAAAGGCTGACATGACTATCATAAAAATGGATAATAATGAAGTAATTGCTGCTGGAGTTGCCACGGGTTGGCATGTGTGTGTGGACTATAGGGAATTAAACAAAGCAACTTGCAAAGACCACTTTCCTCTACCTTTCATGGACCAAATGCTAGACCGATTGTGTGGATATAGCTATTATTTCTTTCTCGATGGTTACTCCGGCTACAATCAAATCATGATTGCGCCGGAGGACCAAGAGAAGACGACCTTTACATGTGCCGATGGGACGTTTGCTTGGAGACGCATGCCCTTTGGGCTATGCAATGCTTCGGCTACGTTCCAAAAGTTGATGACGTCGATCTTTCATGGTTTAATTGAGCACATTATAGAAGTATTCATGGATGACTTTAGCGTATTTTGTAATTCTTATGATATATGCTTGGCTAACCTTGAAAAAAGTCTTAATTACATATGAAGAAGCTAGCTTGGTGCTCAATTGGGAAAAATGCCACTTCATGGTAAGAGAAGGTATTGTTTTAGGCCATCACATCTCTTCCAAGGTGTTGCAAGTCGATCGTACAAAAGTAGTTGTTGGTCCCAGATAAGCAAAGAGAGGTGTATGGGGGGGGGGAATACACCTGTAAGTTTAATTTTTTTAAGAACCAGTTAATCAGAGGACTTTCTATCAAAGTACAGGCTACTACAAAAGATCAGTGGACTTGAAGGTCGCCTGACGAGTAGCCTAAGTATTTGTTCAAGTTGAGTAATGCAACGGATTATTAATGAAAACACTTGAAGTTATAGGCTCACACAAAAGAATAAGAGACACAGGAAATTATAGTGGTTCGGAGTTCAACTCTCCTACATCCACTTTTCCTGATTTAACAGGAGAATTCCTTAACCACAGGAATTCCTTGTTTTAGAGTGCCAAGATCCACTGTTCAAGAATAACTCCTCTTGATCTCTAAGATTTTTCACTGAGTCCTAGTCCTCTCAGATTTCAGACTGAGACACTCCTCAGCTTACTTTCTTTCACTCACAACCTTGAACCTTACTTGGTTTAAGGGTTTGAGGTTTTCCAACTAAGGTTGAGATAACCCTTACAATGATGACCAATGTCTAGATTGGGTTATCTCCAGAGGCTTCTAAGGTATTACAGTGTAAGCCTAAATACAAGACTGAATTCTAAGCAAGTGTGAGCACTTGGGAAACTATAGTGATTTTCGAGTGCTTGAACTTTTCAGTTTTTTTCAGTAGAGCTTGGTAGTTTCCCATACTTAGCTTCTTCTTCAACTCTTGTATTTATAGACTTAAATTTGAAAGACTATCCATTGGAGTGATAGTTTCAAATTTAAGCTATTTTGATGCACTAACGTTCCTCAAGATTTTCTTCAGATTTTGGATGGTCAAATCTGTGAAAATGTAGCAGTCCAATGTTCAAGAAATCTTCTTCAGATTTTGGATGGTCAACTCTTAAACATTAATAGTTGATAACTCATTAAATGCCTGCTTAGAGTTAATGCAGCCGCTTTTGAAAACTGTGCCATCTTAGGTTGTTGGTTGCTTCTGATCTTGGTATTGACAGGACAGGCTTTGTGTCAGATCCGTACATAGGTGGCAGCACCTCATTGGCCTGTCTTAATTGTTCCTCAGTCCAGTCTAACGGTTGTATTGAAGTCCTCTGTCTTTTCATCAGGGACTTGGAACATTCTCTTGCTGTATTAAAGACTTCATTTATGTGTTGGTTGATTCCTTATTAAATGCTGGAGGCATTTAATGTATCAGGGTACTTGTCTTCAGGAGAGTACTTCAGGCTGCTTGGACTTAGTCTCTGGGGTGCATTCTTCAGGAGGTGGGTGTATCAGCTAATTCGACATCAGGCTAGTCTTTGGAACAACAGACCAGTTCTTACATATGTAGCCTGTTACATTTAAACTTATATTCTAAGTTTTTATCATAGCCTCCTAACACTTTGGGCTTTTATTTCTAAGTATTAGAGATACTTTAAAACATCAGGGGAGTCTTTGGGATTTATCAAAATATTTTACAAGTCATTTCCCAACAATTTCCCCCTTTTTGATAAGAACAAAGACTTATCCTGTCTTAACATTTTATAAGAAGGCTTTTACTTAGCAAATATTTAAAATTTCAGAAGTTACCCCAGAGTGAGTACCTGCAGGTTAGTTAAGCAGTTAGTAAAGAAGTGCATAGGCCTAACAGATAATGAGATATTATCTTGGGCTCAAAAGGATAGATATTTTCATTAATAGCAAAATGATTACAATTTACATGATTCCACTGTAATCATTAGACTGTCTTGCCCAACATAAGACAAAAATAAATTAAAACATCTTCTACTGCTTTTTTTTTTTCTCAGTGTACTTGTTCCTCATAGACTTCCAAAGGCTGGCTCAACTCCATATTGTGCAAACACTCTTTTCTTCAGCTCCATTTTTCTCTCCATTACCTCCTTGCTGTGTCCCCTTAACCCAAGCTGATCACAAACAACTAGCCATTCATTCAGGATATCCTGCATCCTTACTTCTCCACTGGCATCCATTGGGGGCATGAACTGGATAGGTCCTGGGGCTTTGAAAGGATCATCTCCACTGTGCTCCTCCCAAGAGTTCAGAATCCTTTGATATAAAGCAGGCCAATTTTCCACCATCTTCTGATGAAATACTTCATCAGCCTCCACCCCAGCAAACTCTCCTGTCACATAGAAGGAGTATACAAATTCCCTCTTGGCTTCCTCCCAGGAGTCATTGATCTCCTTAGGAACCCAAGGATCTATGTGAGGGTACCTTGCAATGGGTTCACTAGCCTGAGCCTGGCTTCTCTTTGCTTTCAACCTCCAGTAAGAGTTTCTGGGCTTCCTTGGTGGTGGGGGCTTCATTACTTGGCCACTCTCAATCAATCTCTGCTTCTCCATTTTCTCCAGGTTGTATTGATCAAGAGTTTTCCCTTCCTTAACTACCTGGGCCAGTGGGCTGAGCGATGGTGGCCTGAACAAGTCCTCAATGGACTGGAGTTTCTTGGGTGGACTTGGTGCCAAAGATGCAATGGGTTTGGGATTTTCAACTGGAAGTTCCCTGACTTCCTCCTCTTTCTGAACAACTATCCTTCTTCTTTTAGTGCCCTGACCCTCAGAGCTACTTCCCTTCCTCTGCTCATTTCTTAGCCTCTTTTCTCTGAGTATTTGATCCCTTGCTATAGACAATGTGGTACTTCTTCCAGCATCAACATTTTCCTTCCTTTTCTCACCAGCAGTGGCTTGTTCTCCATCCTTGACCAAGGTATCAATTTCCTGCCTAACCTTTGACACAACCTTTTCAGGATCAACCTTCTCTCTCACTGTTGGACCTCCTAGAGATCTGACTGGACTTTCTTCCCACTCCTTGATAACTCTCCTGGAGAGTTCAGCAAGGGCCATTGTACGTCTGGCTGTATCCTGCTCCACAACCCTTAGATGTGTCAGACAATCCTCCAATTCCTCATTCAGGGCTTTTAAATGAAATGCAGCGTTTACTCCAAAGTTAGTAAATGGCTGCAGTTTCTCTTCAATAATCAGTTTAGTTGCTGCCTGAGTGGGAAGAACTGAGAGTGCTTGTCTAACTTGAGTTTCTATTTCAGCTTTCAGAGCCTCTTCTCTTTGCCGAATGTACCCATCCATCTTCTCCATCAGGCCAGTTGCCATGGCAGTGATAGTAGCCTGCATGATTTTTTCCCTTTCCTCCAGGTTCTCCTGCCTGATTGTCACAATGGCCTGTGTATGAGCCTGTCTCTCCTGCTCTACACTGGCTTTTAAATCATTGATCTATTTTCCCATATTCATTTCCAATCTGTCCACATTACATGACAGGTTAGTGATCAATGATAAGTTGGAGCCTTGTACCTGTTCTAGGTGTTCATCCAGTATGGCAGTCTCAATAGACTGTTCCTCCATCAGGATCTCAAGATTCTCCATCTTGGCAGTCAGGCTAGCCAGCTCCTTTCCTTCAGGCTTGGGTTCTGTGACAGTCTGAATTGCAGTCTGAATTTGTCCTTCAATTTGAGCCATTGGTGTCTCATCAGGAGAAGACACTAACTCCTTCTGAGTTCCCTGAGACTCAGGCTATTTTTCAGTGGCCTGACCCTCACTGGCCTGGGTTATCTCCTGAGTCACACCACCCCGACCCTCCTCAGCAGGGTTGGCTCCCTTATCACTTTCATCACCTATGTCTTTCTCTCGGTCATCAGTAGACTTCTCCTTTGACTCTTCTATCAATCTTGCTTCATCCAATTTCTTGGTAACCAACTTGCCAAATTCCCATTCTTGCAGCAGTACACTGACCTTCCTTACTTGAGCAAACTCAAGTATATCTTTCTCTTATTTTCTCCAGAACCCTTCACCTTTTCCATTTACTGCCTCCAAAAGCTCATACAAATAGGCATCCTTGAGCTTCCTCACCCTCTCAAACATCTCCTTGAGGGTGGGACGGGAGGTCAATGCAGGGTATAATTGCTCCAATTCATAGTAAGCCTTCTCCTTCAGATAGTCCAGATAAGTGTACTGGATCTCCTCCTCATCAGCTACTTCTAGTGAAGGCAAGGCTTCACTAGCCTGAGGGACAGTGGGGTGTATTTTGGATGCACTTTCAGGCTTTTGAGAGCCTTTAGTGGGGTTTTCAATTGTTGTGGGTTCAGTGGATGTGATTTGGGCTCCCTCAGTGGACTTTTGAGAGTCCTCTGAGGCATCTTGGCCTCCTTTCTCTTCCTCAGTTTCCTCAGAACTCTCCTCATCAGACTCATCTGATGTCTCTTCCTCTACTTCTTCAGCTTCCTCAATCCCTCTGAGGGCAGAGGTGGCCAGCAAGTGAATAGGAGATCTCATCCCTTCATCATCTTCTTCAGTGGACTTTTCTGCAGACTTCTCAGTGGATGAGTGTGTGTTGGAAGTCTCAGAGCTGCTGCTAATGGCCCTGCTCTCGATGATGGCTTTTTTCACTAATTTCCTCTTCTTCTTCTCCATTTCTTCCTCCTTGTGATGCTTCATCTTTTCACTGGGCTTTAATGCCCTCTTCTTCAGATTTAAGGGTGGACTTTCCTCTCCAGTTTCCTCAGGGACTTTAGCCTGCTCTTTCCTTGTTTCACCAGTAGGTGCCAACACCTTCACCTTTTCCAAAAGCTTCTCAGAGTTGAACAGTATCTTGGCTTTGTTCCAGGACCTTGTGTCAGGGAAGTTGTATTTCAGATTCAGTGCCTCTATGATAAGAGACACTCTTGAGGCATAGCACAACTTGTGCTCAATCAGCATTCTCCCTTTGACAACCTTCAATTTACTCCTTTCTTCCCTAAGATTTGAAATGAAGAACTGGTGCCAGTTGAACTTGACCCTGTCAGTGGTGTCTACAATGGCTGCCATCAGCCTCAACTTGATCTTGCTTACCTGTTCTATGCTACCCTGATTTGCTAGGATACATTTCCCAACAACCTCTGCTAGAACCTCAAATTCAGGTTTTAACAGCTTCTTGTGAAAGGTAGTAACATACTGCTCCCTTTTCTTTGTTATTGTATTTAAGAACTTCTTCTCTTCTCCTTGCTTGTAAGTTGCTGGGTCCAAACCTTCATTTGGCAGCCCAAAAATGTCATGAAGATCTTCCTGCCTCAAGGTGAATTTGTGTCTCTTCATCACTGCCTCTATGACCTCTCTCCCCTTCTTATCCTGCTTCTTCTCACTCTTGTCCATCATGATGGCAGATCTGATAGATGTGATGCTCTTCTCCATATCCACGAAGATCTCCAATACCTGCCTATCATAACATTTCTCTAGACCTTTGGAAAGAAATCTATATAGCCCAGCATTTCTGACTATCTCAAGGGCTCTTCTTATGTGATATAGGTCAGGGTCAGAGAGGACTCTTGGGTGATTGAAGAAAACTATTGGTTCATACCAAAAGTTTTTGTTGTTGACTAGTTCTTTGTAATTAATGTGTATTTGAGATATGGTTTCTGAAGGAGGGAAGACGAAGTTTAAGGAAGATAAGAGCTGGTAAGTTTGTAGGGTTGAAGATAATGAAATCGTATTCAGCAAACTGCTAAGTGTGGAGGTTATTTATATTGTCAATCAAGGGTGGATATTAAACAAGAGAATTTTGATCGACGGTTGAGAGTGAGGCAATAATTTGGAAGATAAAGTGATTTAACTTCCCAAGTAATTTGTAATTATTACCAGATATGGAAAGTGGGTTGGATTAAGATCAACGGTTGAGATTGAAGGAAAAGACAGTTAAAAGTGGGGCTCTTCATGAGAGATAACTGCTCAAAATCATCTCCTGAGATTTTACTGCACACTTCCTATTACATTAACTGCGCCGTAGGCACGGTTATCAATAAAGTAACCATCTATCAAAAGTTGTCTCAGTGGAGTAATCAGTGGACTTTTGATCTGCTCACTTAAGATCAGAGTAGTAAACTCTTCTGATGCTCAGGCTATATCAGTGGACTTTGTCAGATGGGTCCACTGATGTCTTCTGATAATTCCCCCTTGATTAATGACCTGTGAGTGTACTCTGAGTCTAGTAGCCTGATTAGTTCCCTGACTCCGGGTCAAGTAGACCCAGCTCCATTGATAGCTCAGGAAATCTTACTTCAGCCAAGGGTTTTGTGAGTATATCTGCCCTTTGCTTGTCAGTGTGGATCTTTACAAGACACACATCTTTCTTCTCCACATGGTCTCTAATGAAGTGATGCCTAATATCCACATGCTTACATCATGTATGGAGTACATGATTTTGTGATATTGCAATAGCACTGTTGTTATCACAAAAGATAGGTACTTCATTGGCCTGTATATTGTAGTCAGTTAGTTGTTGTCTTATCCAAAGAATCTGAGCACAACAACTACCAGCAGCCATATATTCTGCTTCAGTGGTGCTTGTTGCTACTGAGCTCTGCTTCTTTCAAAACCAGGATATCAGTTTATTGCCAAGAAATTGACAAGTCCTAGTGGTTGACTTCCTGTCAATTTTGCATCCTTCATAGTCAGCATCAGAGTAGCCTGTTAATTCAAAGTTATCATCAGACGGGTACCAAAGTCCCATATTGACAGTACCCTTGAGATATCTTAGAATCTTCTTTGTGGCTTCTAGGTGACTTTTCTTTGGATTAGCCTGATATCTTGCACAGATCCCCACTGCATAAGTGATGTCAGGCCTGCTTGTAGTGAGATATAGAAGGGATCTAATGATTCCTCTATAAGTGGTCTGATCCACAGCTTCTCCTTCTTCATCAGGTTCAAGCTTTGTATTTGTGTTCATAGGTACCCTGACTACTTTGCTTGAACTGCAGCCAAATTTCTGAATCAGCTCCCTTGTGTATTTGGCCTGATTAATGAATATTCCTTCAGGAGACTGCCTGACTTGCAGTCCAAGGAAAAAAATCATTTCACCCATCATGGACATCTCAAATTTTCCTTTCATGAGATGTGAGAATCTTGTGCAGGGATCTTCATTTTGTGATCCAAATATGATATCAACATATATTTGGACCAAGAAAATGTCTTCTCCATGTGTGATTCTAAAGAGTGTTTTGTCAACACTCCCCTTGGTGAAACCAAGCTCCAAGAGGAACTGAGACAAAGTGTCATACCAGGCTCTTGGGGCTTGTTTCAGGCCATATAGAGCCTTCCTGAGCTTGTAGACTTTGTTGCCTTCCTCAAAGCCAGGGGGTTGTTCCACATAGAATACTTCATTTAGAACCCCGTTGAGAAAAGCACTCTTGACATCCATTTGGTAGACCTTGAATCTCTTGTGGGCAGCATAGCAAGAAATAGCCTGATAGCTTCTAGTCTGGCTACTGGTGCAAAGGTCTCATCATAATCAAATCCTTCAACTTGGGAGTATCCTTTGGCCACCAATCTTGCTTTGTTTCTGACTATCACATCATTCTCATCCTTCTTGTTCTTGAAAACCCATTTGGTTCCAATGATGTTGGCACACTTTGGTCTTTTGACTAGTTCCCACACTTGGTTTCTTGTGAATTGGTTGAGTTCTTCTTCCATGGCAATGATCCAGTTTGGATCCTTCAAGGCTTCTTCAATAGTCTCGGGTTCCTGTGCTGAAAGAAAACAACAAAAGAGAGCATTTTTCTCCATGAAAACTTCTAGTCCTGACTCCTAGATTAGGATCTCCTAGAATCTGACTGATTGGATGATCAATCAGCCAGTTTCTTTTGGATTGTCCTCTCTCAGTGGAGTTATTCTCAGTGGATATCTCCCCATCTGGGATTAAGTCACTAGATTGGGCAATTCTAAGTAATTCAGGAGAAAGGACAGAGGGAAGGAGTCCTGAGCCATTATTCAGGGTTGTTTCTAAGTTATCATCACAGTTTAGTCTGGCTTCCCCATGAGTGTTGTGCTCAGTGTATGTCTCAGCTTGGCCTGCTTCTTCATTGACAGAAGTTACCTGAGGAGCTGGGATTGGGCCATTCAGCTCATTTTCATCAGTGGGGATTTCCTCAGCCAGGTTTGACCTCTAACAGCAGTCTTCTGACTCCTTTAGACCAAGGTTGTCCCATGTTGGTATGTAGGCATCCACTTTCTTATAAGTGGATTTGTCCAGAGTCAGGTTAGTCATTTTGTCAGTGATTTCCTTAGTGGCCTGATCTTTCCTGGACTCAAGATTAGATTCATCAAAGATAACATGGGGTGTTTCTTCCACAACAAGGGTTCTCATGTTTATACCCTGAAGGCTCTACTAATTTGAGAATATCCAAGGAAGATTCCTTCATCAGCTTTGCTATCAAAGGTTTTCAGTTGTCTTTTCCCATTGTTGTGAATGAAACACTTACAACCAAAGACATGAAAGTATGATACCTGAGGTTTCCTACCATTCCATAGCTCATAGGGGGTTTTGCCTTGTGTTTTAGTGAGCATGGATCTATTCTGAGTATAACAGGCTATGTGTATGGCTTCAGCCCAGAACCTTTTGGGAATTTGTGCATCAGCAAGCATGGTTCTGGCAGTCTCTTTTAGAGTCCTGTTACTTCTTTCAGCTATCCTATTTTGTTGAGGAGTTCTAGCAGCTGATGTCTCATGGGATATACCTAGCTTATTACAAAAGTCAGTGATAATAGAATTTATGAACTCAGTACCTTTATCAGATCTTATTTTGATGATTGATAGGTCCTTTTCATTTGAGATTTTCTTGAGAAGTTCAGGTAGCCTGAGTTGAGTATCTTTTTTGCTAGACATGAATATCACCCAAGTGAATCTTGAGATGTCATCCACCACAACCAGTGTGTATTTGCTTCCATTGATGCTGGCTGGTGTGACAGGACTAAATAGATCCATATGTAGAAGTTGAGGTATCCTGTCAGTGGAGGGAGTTGTCTTGCTTTTGAATGATACTTTTATTTGCTTCCCTTCTTGGCAGGTTTCGCAAATGTGATCTTTGTTGAACACCTCATTTGGTATTCCTTCCACCAGGCTTAGTCTTCATATCTTTTTTAGGGTCTTGAAATTCAAATGATTGAGTCTCCTGTGGTATAGCCAAGTCAGGTCACTTGAGCTTTTGGTAATGAGACAGGTCTCTTTTGGGCATGATCTCCAATCTGAAAGATAAACATTTCCTTTCCTAGACCCTGTTAGTAGTACCTGTGTATTTGATGCATTCCTTACACAGCATAGGTTACTTGAAAACTCAACACTGTATCACTTATCACAGAATTGACTTATAGAAAGCAGGTTATGTTTCAGTCCACTGACACATGATACATTTGTTACCTGGACTGTCCCAATTATCAGGGTACCATATCCTTCTGTGATTCCTTTTGAGTTATCACCAAATGTAACCTGAGGACCCTTCTTTTCCTTGTAGTTAGTCAGGAGACTTTGGTTGCCTGTCATGTGCCTTGATCAACCACTATCCAAGTACCAATCATCCCGAGAGTCCTTAACCTGCATAAAGATCAGTTCTTAAGTACCTATCTTGTGTTGGGTCCTATTTGGTTACCTGTACCTTTAGGGATCCAAATCTTCTTAACAGTCCTAATTGCTTTGGACTGGCTGATTTTTTTTCCCATAAATATCTACATAAGCAGTGGACTCCCTAACTGCCTTGGGAGTTGACTGTCTATAGGTGTCAGTCCTTTGTGGCACAGGAGGCTTGTTAGGTCTCCTGTTCCTAAAGGGCTTTGGTGCAGCTGGCCTCAGGTGCTGTTGAAAAGGAGGGATATAGTTTCTCTCATAGGGCATATATGAGATTGGTTTCCTGTAGTGAACCCTTCTGTCAACTTCCCTGACAGAGGATTCAGTCCAGTTTGTCCTTTGCCTGGATTGTCTCCTGAGGAATGATCTAGGTTGAGGATAGGTGTACTGAACATTACCCCATTTGTTTCTGGAAGATTGATTCTTCTTGGGTTTTGTTCTGAGAGGTGTATAAGTTGTTCTAGTCTTTTCAATGGACCTACTTGGCATTATAACCTCTTCAGTGGGTTCAGCAGGCCTTTTGCCCTTATCAAGGATCCTTCTGGGATTCACAGAGGACCTTACAAACACTCTCTCATTACTGCTTGTGGGTGCAGTATTGAGTTGCCCTACTGAGGAAGTACATGGGAAGAATCCTATCCCATGCCTGCTGTCAGAGCTATTTTGTAAACTCAAAATCTTCTCTATAGCAAGAGAGGGTTTATTGAGAGATTCCAGCTTTCTTAGCAGATGATCCTCAGATTCCTTCAGTAAGTTTACATTGCTGATGAGGGTTTTTATTTGGATGGCTAGCTCATTGTTTTCACTAGCTAGCCTGATCTGATCACTGGTCAGTCCCCCTATCAGTTCATCCTTAGCACTGACCTGACTCTTGAGTGTTTCCACTTCATTTGTCAGGGCAATGGTTTGGGATGCTGAGGCAAGATCTACCTCTATTTTAGATTCAGCTAGCTTGTTATTTTCATTTGCTAGTATCCCGTTTTCTTCCTCAAGAGTGAGGTATGCCTCTTGCAGCCTGGAGAAGTCAGCCAACAATTGTTCTAAAGAGAACTGAAGGTTGAGGTCTCCTGCTGACTCTGAGCTAGACTCATGTGAGTGTGATATTAATTTACAAGGATGGGATTGTACCTCAGGTTCATCATTGGCCATGAGGCATAGATCATCATCACTGCTATAAGTGAACATTTCCTCAGATGAGCTTCCAGCCTCCTCATCTTCTGCCACTATTGCTCTTCTCTCCAGTCTCCTGTCCCTCTTGGCTTGCCTCTCCTTCCTTTCCTTGGAGCTCAGCTGAGGACAGTCATACTGAAAGTGGCCTATCTTATTGCACTGGAAGCATCTTTTCTCATCATCTTCACCCTCTTCTTTATCTTTTCTTCTAGTTTTAGATTTTGAGGTGGATTCCTCACTCTTGTTATTTCTTTTGTATTCCTTCTCAGGCTCCTTTTCATTCATTGGAGTGAATCTGAACTTCTTCTCCTTGCTGTCCTGATAATATCTTTTGTATTTGCCAAACCATGAGTTCAGCTTTTCAAATCTTCTTGCTAAAAGGCTCATTTCCTCTTTTAGCTCAGCCTTGCTTTGAGACTTACAGGGCTTGTTGGCCTTCTTGATCTTGGCTGGTTCACCTTCAGAACTGTTTGCCTTGAAGGCTACTCCTTTCTCTGATGAGGAATGTTCTTCTGTAGCTCTTTTCCTATTGAGATCAAACTCATAGGCCTTGAGTTCTGAGAATACTTGCTGCATAGACATGTTGGATAGTTCTTTGGTGTTCTACATCATTACTGAATAGACATCCCACCTAGGTGAGAGTCCCCTGAGAATTTTGAGAGCAACCTCCCTCTTGGTGTAGATTTTACCAAGGGAGTTTATCTCATTCATAATATCAGTGAATCTGCCATCAAGCTGATCAATGGTCTCATTTGATTCCATAATGAATTGTTCATATTTTTGAACAGCCACTGACAACTTGTTTTCTTTTATTTTGTCAGTTCCTTCACATAGGAGAGCCAATGTGTCCCATATCTCTTTTGATGTTGTACAATGGACAACTCTTCCCATGACAGAGTCAGGGATGGTTGTGTATAATATGTTCATAGGAACAAAGTTGAGATTATGTCTCTTCCTCTCATCAGCAGTCAGGTCATCTTCATCCTTAGGCCACTCCTCTGTAGGATCATTAATTTGAGCTTGTGTGATCCTAGGATTAGCAGTCATAAAGACAAAGGGACCCCTTGTGATTACTCTGAGCATTTCATCATGCACACAGGCTAGATGAGCCCTCATTCTTATTTTCCAGAAATAATATCCTTCTACTGAGAACTGAGGTAGCTTGTGATGCGCAAGATGATTGAGAGGAATGTCTCCCATGTTGGAGTCTGAGCTTCCAACAAAATTTGTGTGAGCTACTCATGTGGTTGTGTTCCCTGTGTTGATTGATCCTTCTGCTCGTGTAGACATGTTTAAAAAAACTTTAAGAAATGTTAGTTAGATCAGCTCAAGTGACCACTTAATTGATATATCAAGGCAGTAGTTTTATGAACCCCCGCTCTGATTCCACTTGTTGGTCCCAGATAAGCAAAGACAGGTGTATGGGGGGGGGAATACACCTATAAGTTTAAATTTTTTAAGAACCAGTTAATCAGAGGACTTTCTTTCAAAGTACAGGCTACTACAAAAGATCAGTGGACTTGAAGGTCGCCTGATGAGTAGCCTGAGTATTTGTTCAAGTTGAGTAATGCAGCAGATTATTAATGAAAACACTTGAAGTTATAGACTCACACAAAAGTACAAGACACACAGGGAATTATAGTGGTTCGGAGTTCAACTCTCCTACATCCATTTTTCCTGATTTAACAGGAGAATTCCTTAACCACAGGAATTCCTTATTTTAGAGTGCCAAGGTGCACTGATCAAGAATAAATCCTCTTGATCTCTAGGATTTTTCACTGAGTCCTAGTCCTCTCAGATTTCAGACTGAGACACTCCTCAGCTTACTTTCTTTCACTCACAACCTTGAACCTTACTTGGTTTAAGGGTTGGAGGTTTTAAAACTAAGGGTGAGATAACCCTTACAATGATGACCAATGTCTAGATTGGGTTATCTCCAGAGGCTTCTGAGGTATTACAGTGTAAGCCTAAATACAAGACTGAATTCTAAGCAAGTGTGAGCACTTGGGAAACTATAGTGATTTTTGAGTGCTTGAACTTTTCAGTTTTTTTCAGTAGAGCTTGGTAGTTACCTGTACTTAGCTTCTTCTTCAACTCTTGTATTTATAGACTTAAATTTGAAAGACTATCCGTTGGAGTGATAGTTTCAAATTTAAGCTATTTTGATGTACTAATGTTCTTCAAGATTTTCTTCAGATTTTGGATGGTCAAATCTGTGAAAATGTAGCAGTCCAACGTTCAAGAAATCTTCTTCAGATTTTGGATGGTCAACTCTTAAGCATTAATGGTTGATAGCTCATTAAATGCTTGCTTAGAGTTAATGCAGCCGCTTTTGAAAACTATGTCATCCTAGGTTGTTGGTTGCTTCTGAATTTGGTATTAACAGGACAGGATTTATGTCAGATCCGTACATAGGTGGCAGCACCTCATTGGCCTGTCTTCATTGTTCCTCAGTCCAGTCTAACGGTTGTATTGAAGTCCTCTGTCTTTTTATCAGGTGACTTGGAACATTCTCTTGTTGTATTAAAGACTTCATTTATGTGTTGGTTACTTCCTTATTAAATGCTGAAGGCATTTAATGTATCAGGGTACTTGTCTTCAGGAGAGTACTTCAGGATGCTTGGACTTAGTCTTCTGGGGTGCATTCTTCAGGAGGTGGGTGTATCAGCTAATTCGACATCAGGCTAGTCTAAGGTTCATCAGGCTAGTCTTTGGAACAACAGACCAGTTCTTACATAAGTAGCCTGTTACATTTAAACTTATATTCTAAGTTTTTATCATAGCCTCTTAACACTTTGGGCTTTTAATTCTAAGTCTTAGAGATACTTTAAAACATCAGGGGAGTCTTTGGGATTTATCAAAATATTTTACAAGTCATTTCCCAACAGTAGTGGTTATTGAGAAGCTACCTCCTCCAATAAATGAAAAGGGAGTAAGATCTTTCTTGGGTCATGTAGGTTTTTATCGTAGATTCATAAAGGATTTCTCTAAACTTTCAAAGCCTTTTACTAGATTACTTGAGAAAGATGTGCCTTTCAAGTTTGATGAATTGTGTTTGTAATCTTTTAGGTTGGCTTAAGGAGGCATTGGTGAGTGCACCCATCCTCATTACACCCGATTGGAAGGAACCGTTTTTCCTCATGTGTGATGCTAGTGACTATGCGATGGGGGTGGTGCTAGGCCAACTACGACAGAAGAGATTCCATGCCATCTACTGTACTTCAAAGACTTTCTTGTCTACCCAATTGAACTACACTACAACCGAGAGGGAACTCTTAGCTATTATGTATGCCGTTGAGAAGTTCCGTCCTTACCTTGTGGGGACAAAGACCATTATTTACACGGATTATTCGGCTATACCATTTTTTATGACAAAGAAAGACTCCAAGCCTCGTTTGATACATTGGGTACTACTCTTGCAAGAGTTTGATTTGGAGATTCGAGATAAGAAAGGAAGTGAGAGTGTCATTGCCGACCACTTGTCGCGACTTGTGAGAGGGGATGATGCTTCGGAAGAGAAGGAGGAAATACATGAGAGTTTCCCGGATTAACAACTCTTTAGGGTGGAAGGTGCTAGCATTTGGAAGATGGAGAATGAAGCACCGTGGTATGCCGATTTTGCAAACTTTTTTGCAAGTGGAGCAATTCCATATGGAATGAACTCCAATGCAAGGAAGAAGTTTTATAAGGAAGTTCGTCATTACATTTGGGATGACCCCTACTTGTATCATAGATGTGTGGATTCCATTATTAGGAGGTGTTAGGATATCTGTGTTAGATGTTTTGATGATATAAAACAAATCAGCTTGTAATAGGACCAGCTGAACATGTTAGTCAGCTGATGAGTAGTTAGGATTAGATAGGTTCGAGTAAGGGGGAACCAACCTTGCTGCCTAGAAGATCCGAAGCTTTCATAGAAGAGAAGACCAGCTGAGACCTTGTGGACTTAGCCGATTTTAGAAGACAGAAGATTTAATCAGCTGACACTGGAGCATCGAAAGCAGATCATCAGAGAAGTTTACATCAGCCGATAAGCTGAAGAGCAGATCAGCTGATATCAGAAGATTAGTTGATCAGCTGAGAGCACGTAGCAGACAAGACAAGGACCATGGTTAAAAGACTTATTCAGACGAAGTCAAGAAGACCAGCTGAGGTGCACACCAGCAGACTTGCACATCAGCTGAGGTCCAAGTATCAGCAGACTGATACACCAGCTGAGGAGACAGATCAGCTGAGGTCCTGTGCTCAGCCCAGATTCTTCGGAATCAATTTGAAGGGTTAACTTGCGACATAAAAGGAAGATTCCCATAATAGAAGATCAATCAATCAAGGGGACAAACTTGATTGATTGAAGATCGCAAAGACTGACGGGAATCAAGAAGGAAATTCAATCAATCACAATGATTGATTGAATACGAGATTATAGGATCTCAGATTTCTAGTCCATTCCAACGGCTAGTTATTTGATCCGATAAATTAGAGTAATTGTGATAATTTCTGTATTGGATTTACACGCACATTAAGCCAGCCAATACTCTGTCAGTTTTATCACTAACGCTAAAAAACACCATCCATACTTATCCTTTGTAAAAGCTTTGTAGAAGCTGTGAGAAGTCAATTGCAATTATAGCATTGACAAGTTGTAAAGAGAGTAGTACTCTCAAAACTGTGTAAGTAAGTGAGTAAGTGAGTTAGTGGAGAGCCCCTCAAGTCCAAGTTGGATTGAGGAGAGTGGATGTAGGACAGTTGGTCCGAACCACTATAAACCCCTGTGTCTCTTCGTATTTCTTTCTGTTCTTATCTGTGCACATCACTTAAAAACATATTTTTATTAAAACATTTCCGCACTATACACAGCGCACTATTTTCAAAATTCAGACTACCTCAAGTAGTCTGCTGATTTTCTGAATAAATCAGTAAATTTGAAAAAGGTTTTTGAATCCTTACAAGTCTATTCAACCCCCCCTTCTAGACTTGTTCAAGTGTATTCTTCCCAAAAACCTGCCTTTGGGACCAACAGGAGGTGCATTCCAAATGAGGAGATTGAGAATGTGATCACTCATTGCCACTCATCACCATGTGGGGGACACTTTGGCCCTACAAAAATGGCTCAAAAGGTACTTCATATCCAGATTTTATTGGCCTTCCATTTTTAAAGAGTGGCATATGTTTATTGCTAAGTGTGATAGATGTCAAAGAGTGGGAGGGTTATCAAGAAGAGACGAGATGCCCTTGAATGTTTTACAAGGGATAGAAGTTTATGATGTTTGCGGCATAGATTTCATGGGACCCTTCCCACCATGTCATGGCTGTGTTTATATTCTTTTGGCGGATGATTATGTCTCAAAGTGGGTGGAGGCAAGCCCCACTATGTTAAATGATGCAAGGGTTGTAATGGAGTTCTTGAGAAAGAACATATTTGCTAGGTTTAGTGTTCCTTGATTCTTAATTGGTGATGGGGGTAGTCATTTTGTGAATAGGGCGTTGGGAAATCTTCTAATAAAGTATGATGTAAAGCATAAGGTGTCAACGGCCTACCACCCTCAAACTAATGGATTGGTGGAAGTCTCTAATCGCCAAATCAAGCTCATCCTTGAGAACACTATCAATGCAAATTGGAAAGATTGGGCTTTAAAGTTGGACGATGCTCTTTGGGCTTATCGTACGGCCTTCAAGATTCTCTTGAATCTTTCTCCTTACCAAATAGTCTATGGGAAGCCTTGCCACTTGCCCATTGAACTCGAGCACAAGGCTTATTGGGCTACAAAGAAGTTGAATTTCAATGAGAAGTTGTATGAGGATTACTGACTTTTGCAAATACATGAATTGGATGAATTTAGGGATGAGGCTTACGAGAATGCCAAGATTTTTAAAGAAGAGACGAAGAAGTGGCATGATGCCAACATCAAAGAGAAGTCCTTTAAGATGTTTGATCAAGTACTTTTGTTTAACTCAAGGCTTAAATTGTTCCCTGGAAATTTGAAATCTAAGTTGAGCGGACCCTTTACAATCTCTAATTGCTTTGCAAGTGGTTGGTATGAGCTCATGAATGATAAGGGGGAACTTTTCTATGCAAATGGACATCGTTTGAAGCATTATCACAATTATACGCCAAAGGAAGTGACAAACCGGTTGAGGCTCTTTGATTTTGACCCACCTTGAGTTGAGCTTTAGGGTCGTCCGGCTAAGGGACGTTAACCTAAGCGCTAGATGGGAGGCAACCCATCCTTCTTTTTTATTGTCTAGATTGTTTTTTTTTATTAGTATTTTTTATTTTGTAGGTGTTTATTGTCCAAAGGATTCTCTCATGGTGCCATTGTTCCAAAGGGTGAGGTATTGTATCTTATCTCTTTTGGAAGTACTTGGCTTAGCCAAGTTTGGGGGTGCCATCTCTTGTTAGTAGCTTAGTTAGCTTTTTTTGATGAATTTTCATGGATCTCTTTGTGATGCTATGAGTAGTTTGCTTTGATTTAGTGCACTGCATGATCTTTACTTCACTTTTGCCAAACTTTTTAGACCCATTGTCCAAAAAAGTTTTGGGGGTGTGTTCGTTTTGTAAATCTCATTGCAATGCTATGTTTAGAATGATTTTAGTGCTTCTTAATGTTTTTAGATCATATGCCTAGTAGGATATCTTGTTTTTGCTTAATATATTGCCATATTGTTGCTAGTTTAGAGTAGTGATGCATTAGATAGTCTTATTATTGTATGGATGTGTTGAAGGTTCATGTTGAGTGTAGAGGATTGATCATTTGATTCATGTTTTGTTTAGATTTTTACTGATTCTATGATTCTTGAAACTTTGATGATTTGAGCATTTTTTAGATGATATGAGTCTTGATCATTTTTGTCCCGTGAGGTTTGAGCCATTGATGCCCGTTTTAATCCGGAACGGATGATATTTCTTTGATGTGAGTTCCACACATGTATATTTTACTCTAGAACTTGGCTTTAGTCTTATTTGAGGCTACATTAGATGAGGAGTTCACATGATATGATTTGAGGACATTTTTTTAATATATATTGAGTCACTTTGCCCATATGAGCCTACCAGTGATATTATGATCCATTGTTTACCATTTTGAGAGGCCTTTCCTTTGGCTAACCACACTTTGATTCATACTCTCTTCCTTTTTGGAACTCTCTTGTCCCTATGATTAGTAGAGTGAAGAGAAGGAAGGAAGATTGGTGAAATGATGAAGAATATGGTGGCTAAAGTGGAAAGATATTCAAAGAAATTCTAGTAGAATGGGAAGCAAAAGTAAAAGAAGGTTCAAGTGCAATTGAGAAACCTAAAAGGTTGATTTCTTAAGTGTTGTGAGTATGATCACAAACTTGTCAAAAAGGGAAGCTAATTTGCTTGAAAGTATGATTTAGAAAGTGCATGAAGATGAAGAAGTGCTTATTGCATGAAGAGGTGAATGTTCTCTATGTTGATTCCTTCTTGTTTTACTAATCATACTTAGTCACTTTTATCCATATCTTTCCTTCCCTATGAAAGAGCCAACACTACAAACTTTATAAAGTCCTCAATGATGTGTGAATTATTTGTCATTTCAAGTGGTGGAAAACTTAGACTCAAGCCAAGCTTATGGTAGTATATGTATGTGGTGTGATGATTGAGAGAACCTCAAACACTTGAGTGATAAGTTAAACACTTCCTTATGAGGATCTTGACTCATTGATTTGATATCTTGCTCATTGATTTAATGTTGATGGTTGATTAGATGACATTTCACTCTAGCTTGCTTGATATTGATTGATTCTTCCATGGCATTTGATGTTTTCTTGATGCTTCATTGATACAATTATTCCCCTATCTTATCACTTCGTTGCTTGAGGTCGTGCAACAATATAGTTTGGGGGTGTGATTAGGGTCATAATTGCATCATTTGGCATCCATTTCTATATGTTTTTTATGAGTTTATGTTCATATTTAACCCTAAAATGCTATACATTGTGCTATTGACCCCGTGTTGGCTAGAAGTGTGTTTCGTAGTAAAAAATGAGCAAAAATGAGGAGTTCATGAATATGATGAAGAAGACGAGGTTATCCGATCATGTGGAGAAGTTCAAATAACTTAAGGGAAGACCCTAGGAGGCTTGGATGAGAAATCGGATCGAAAATGAAGAAGTCGGAAATTGGATATCACGAGCAAGCCAGAGTCGCGCGCCCAGCAAGCATGAGTCGCTCATCTTCCCGGCCAAACCTACGCGCCAATTCCTTGACTCGAGCGCAATGGCACCGTGCGCATAGGCGCACACATTGCAGGTCGCACGTCCGTCAGCTCAAGGTCGCGCTCGAAGGCAGATTTCTGGATATTCAGGGGCAGTTTCGCCTTTTGCACGTTTTAATGAAGGGTATTATGGTCCATGCATGTGGAGTGCTATATATACTTGAAGCATCTGATTTCCAAGGAAAGATTATACACACTTTCATTCATTTTCTTAGATTTTCAATTAGATTAGGGAGTTAAAAGAAGTTACTAAGTGGGTTCTTAGATTTTATTAGTCTTCAATCTTCAATTACTTTTAATCTACCCGTTGGATCGATGATCCATTTGTTGTATTAGCTTAGTCGTGATTAGAGCTACGTTTCTACGGTTCGGTTTTGCATTTTGAGTTCCGGATTGCAAGTTAGATTCCAAGGTAGTGGATAGCACTTTCATTTCCATTGCTCTTGGTAAGAATTTTGTAATCTCTCTTAATTCTAGTCTTGATAATGATGTTAGATAGCTTAATTGTTATTTTGTTGATTCAATTAGCCATGGGCTAATTTCTATATGCATTGGTGTATGAATCCTATGTAGTAGTTTGGTAATCCTATCAATCCTACGAATGCTTTATGATAATGAATGATTATTTCTCTTAATTGATGTTATGAATGAATGTTTAGCATTAGCAATTGGATGTTTAAAGCCCTAGTGAATTAGCAAGACATGAGAGTTGAGCTTATTCATGAAAACTCTTTATTGAATGTTGTGCATGCTAGGTGTTTGATGAAATGCTTGTAGGACAATGAGAATTTCCTTGGAGTTTGGTCACCTAAAGTAGGGTATTAAGTGTCATTAGGGAGACCTAGCCATATTAATAAAGCTTTTGCTTAATTGATAATTCTATTGAACTTTCATTATTAGGGGAGATAGGAACCATACGAAGCATAGGTGGATTACACTAATGCATGCTTCCACTCTTGCTCACTTTGATAAAAAATGATAAGGAGATTTCCTTATTTCATCAAGAAAAGTAGATAAATACCCAAGCCTTTTATTGCTTTCTTATATTCTATTCTTAAACAAGAATCTTACTTCACATTGCTCCGTTTCCCTGTGTTCGATATTATTACTTGGTCATCTTGCTACGTCTACAACTACCACGTACACTTGCTTGAGACACGAAATTGGCAAACAAGAGCTAAGACAAAGGGGAATGATTATGCTATATGGTTGCGGGCGGATGGGCACAAATGCTTGGACCCGGAGGATATTGCTTCAGCAGTTAAGGTGATAACAGAAGGCAATCTTTGGATGGACAATAGTGGCAACACAAGGGAAGGTGAACAAAGTGGTAGCAGTCAACAACGGACAGACTACCAACCTCAACCAAGCAGGTAACATAAAAAAGTTACCAACTTTTCGCTTTTCTTTTCAACATCTATGGGAGACCAGCCACTGGTCACACTCGGCTCGCTAGTTGTTGGAAGAGGGGTTGAGAAAAATTAAAACAGGATGAACAAAAACACAATGGATAAGGGGAAGCGCATAATAGTGCAAAATGCTCCATTAGAGCAGGCGTTTGTGGTCCCGGCTCCATTAAATTATACTGGGTTACATTTTAATCTGGGAGGAGGGATAAATTAGCAGGGGTCTATAATGCCAGATCCGGGGATACCAAGACCAATAGCACAGAACCAGCTCGTGGTATCGAGTTTGCAAGGGCAGGGCCACAAAGAAACTGGTGTCAAACAACAAAAGATGGCAGGGAGAAAGAGATGATGCCAATCTAGAACTGGAACAAGTAAGAAGGTTGTGGCAAGCTCTGGTGGGATAAAAACAGTTAAACCAACAGGAGAAAATACAGGACACAAGGGCAAGGCTAAGATGGAAAAAAACAAAAAAAGGAAAAAGCCTAAATGAGTGGGTAGCTTTGGGGAAGACAGAATTGAAGCAAACAAGCCAAAGGTGGAGGCTGACAAGGTGCAGCCCTGGCTATTGCCATGAAACTTATAACTTGGAACGCACGGGGGCTGGGTACCCTACGTGCGTTCCGATCCCTACAGCGTCTAAACGCTGAAAACAAACCCAATGTTTTGTTTGTTATGGAGTCTAAGATCAGGGTAGAAGTTGCTAGTCGCTGGAAGTCTATTTTGAACTTTACTTTTTGTTTTGGTGTCAACCCCTTAGGATGTTCAGGGGGCTCGTTGTTGTGTTGTTCGGATGGTATCAATGTTAATTTACTGTCCTACTCCTCGGGCCATATTGATGTTATAATTTCTGATGGTGATAAAGTTTGGAGGTTTACGGGGTTCTATGGCAACCCAAATACTGAACTGGGGAGATTTTCATGGGATTTACTCAGAAAATTGGCCAGGGTGGATCTGGGAAGGGAGTTACCTTGGGTGTTAGGGGGGACTTCAACGAGATTAGATGGTGTTGGGACAATCTTGGTATTTTGATTAGATCCCAAAACCCCGGATGAATTTTCCTAAGTATAGTGTTCAGGATAAAATAGCTCAGGATAGTTAGGTCAGAGATTCAGTACAGAAGGACCATACTGAAGACTGAAGAATATTGGAGTCGACCTAATTTACTGAAGTCTGAAGTGTAAACCATTCTGAAGAAGTCAGTCAG
>JAPKLY010000162.1:128176-208158 GCA_026898435.1 Prunella vulgaris | reverse complement strand
CCCCCCCCATACACTGATCTAACTCGTTTCGGGACCAACAGATGGGCCTCAGAGAAAAAAGGTGGCAGATGTAAAAATTGGAGACAGATGGAACGATTTGACACAGTGCTAAATGACCTCTGTTTATTAGAAGTGGAGTGTAGGGGAGAGAGGTTCACATGGATTAATAAGAGAGATGGTGGACTCCTAATTAAAGAGAGGCTGGACAGTTTTCTTACAAATCAACTTTGGAGGGAAGAATTCCAACACCACGAAGGAAGAAACCTTGGATTCTATGGCTCTGACCATAGAGCAATTGAACTGAGGTTTCAAAGGAATGCAGCAAAGATGGGCAAACATATAGAGAAGAGATTTAGGTTTGAAAATCAATGGCTAATGGAGGACAGTTATGAGGCGTGAGTCGAGGAGATATGGAAGGAGGCAAGAATAGAGCTGAGTATACCAAAGGCATTAGACATTTGCAAACAGAGGTTGGTGGAATGAGCTAATATCTATGTTGGAAACACAAAATGGAAGCTTCAAGAGAAAATCAGGAAGCTCGAGAGAAAGCTGGAGGATATGGAGGAATTGAGGGAGTGGAATGATATTAAAGAGATGGAAGAGAAATCTGGAAATGGAAAACACAAGATGATATTTATTGGTCCCAGAGAGCAAGAGATAACTGGATGTTTGAAGGCGATAAAAACACAACATATTTCCATCAAAGGGCTACAAAGAGGAGAAGAATCAATACTATCAGGAACCTCGCAGATGGGAATCAAAGATGCACAGACCAAAATGGGATTCAATACATGATACAATCATACTTCAAGAAGTTGTACAGCTCAGACACACCCTCCAGTGAAGACATTGAAGAAATAGTTAGCTTTCTACAACCAGCTGTAACAGAAGATTTTAGCGAGACCATTAATGCCCCATTCACGGAAGACGATATACGCAAGGTACTCTTTGACATCAACCCGAACAAAGCACCCGGACCAGACGGGTTCACGGGAGTCTTTTTCCAGAAAGCATGGGACAAGCTAGACAAAGACGTGGTTGTTAGAATGCTTCCAATTTTAAATGAGGGCGAGGAATTGGACAATTGGAATGAAACTACAGTAGTTTTGATACCGAAGACAATGAAGCCTGAACACATTAAGGACCTTAGGCCAATGAGCCTGTGTAATGTCATCTACAGAGTAATAGCAGAAGCTATATCCAATCGACTGCGGAAAGGCATGAACAAGGTGGTGGATAAGAACCAGAGTGCTTTTATCCCAAGTATACTGATAACTGATAATATTTTGATTGCCTATGAGTGTATGCATTGGATGAGGAATAACAGGAATAAAGGGGGATATGTGACGTTAAAATTAGACATGTCGAAGGCTTACGATAGAATTGAATGGGGGTATTTAAAGCAAGTACTTCAAAAACTGGGCTTCAATAATCGATGGGTGGGCTTACTCATGAGATGTGTAATGATAGTGTCCTACAACATTTTGGTGAATGGACAACTGGGAGAAATAATGAAACCGACTAGGGGGTTGAGGCAAGGAGACCTCTTATTGCCTTTTTTGTTCATACTATGTGCACAGGGGTTTTCATCTATGCTAAAAATCACGGCGGAACGCAAGCTTTTCCAAGGAGTTTCTGTTGCGAGACAATGCCCTGAGATCACTCACATCTTCTTCGCAGATGATAGTGTGATTTTCTTCAAGGCGGTACCCGAAGATTGCCGAAATATAAAGAAAGTACTTGAAAAATATGAAAGGGCTTCAGGACAATTAATTAACTACGAGAAGTCTGCCCTCACTTTTAGTCCAGCAACAAAGGCAGGAAGAAGCAAGGAAATCAAAGAAATTTTACAAGTGAAGATGACCAGCGGCCATCAGATATACTTGGGGCTACCAACGATGACAATGAGAAGAAAGAAAATCCAGTTTAGCTTTTTGCGAGACAAGATCAGATCAAGGGTGGAAGCGTGGAGATTTAAGGAATTTTCGGAAGGCGGGAAAGAGGTGTTAATTAAGAGTGTCTTGCAAGCTATCCCAGCTTACACTATGGCCTGTTTTAGGATACCCACATCCATTTATGATGACATGGAGGCTGCAATATCTAATTTCTAGTGGGGAGGAAGCAGTAATAGGAAAAAGGTGCATTGAGTTAGATGGGAAGAGGTGAAGAAGCCAAAGGGAGAGGGGGTTTGGGGTTTAGAGATATGAAATTATTCAACCAAGCTATGTTAGCCAAACAGGCCTGGAGATTGATGTCTCAACCTGATCTGCTACTCTCGAGGATTATGAAAGTAAGATATTTCAAACATGGGGATGTTTTGGAAGCAGGGATGGGAAGCAATCCATCCTATGTGTGGCGATCAATCTACTGGGGAAAAGAATTGTTGCAGTAAGGCTTACGCTGGAATATAGGAGATGGAACAAAAATTAAACTCTACAAAGATGCTTGGATTAAGGATATGCCTAACGGAAAAGTGGTGTCCAGAATGGCTAGAGCACCTAATGTTGGGGTTTTCATCCAACAGGGGAAACAATGGAATGAAAGTATTCTTAGAGAAGCTTTTCTCCCCATGGAGGTCGATGCCATTTTGAAAATGGAGATAGGAAGCCATGGAGACACGAACATGCGATATTGGGCATTCGATTGCAGGGAAAAGTATACGGTGAAGTCAGGGTACAAAATAGTGATTGAATTGAAAAGGACGAAAGACAAGGCTGAAGGGTCAAATACAAGAGAAGATACAGAAAGATGGTGGAACAATCTCTGGAGGCTGAAGATACAACCGAAAATAAGGGTATTTGCATGGAAGATCATCAACGATGTTGTAGTAATGGAAGGAATTTTGGCCAAGCACCACGTTCCCATGCCAGCGAGCTGCTTCTTATGCGGGGCTTGGATGGAGGATACTAGGCATTCCATATTCCTATGCCCAAGGGTTAAACACATATGGAAGAAAGATTGGCTGTGGAAAACCATGAAAAGGGTCGGAACGGATGGGAAACTAGCGAATTCATCTATGAAGTCCTAAGGGATAAGGATGATGAGAAGAAAGGAGAATTTTTTACATTGGCCTGGGCTATATGGAGAATTAGATGTGAGAAAAAGCACAAATGGGGAAGCACTGATATTGACCATGGGAAAATCATGCAAGTGGACTGGACACACTCGTTCCTGGAGAATTATAGACGAGCAAATTCAGTATTTGTAGTCAAGACTCCGAAAAATAGGGGAACTCAGAGATTTTGGCGAGGAAAAAGAACCAACAGGATACCCACACTATTTTTGGACGCGAGCATTGACATGTCAACCAGAGAAGGCGGAGTGGGTTTTAAAATTATGTCGCTGGAAGGGGAAACAATTTGCAACGGAGGGGCGAAATAGAGAAGTGTGACCACAGTGATGGGAGCGGAGCTGAAAGCCGCAAGATTTGGTATAATCAGATGTGAGGAGTTGAAGATCCAAACTGTCATTTGGTAATGGATTCGTTGGAAGCGGTCAAAACTCTGAGAAATGGTGAAGTGTCCTTTGATTATAGTAGCTATACGGTGAGACAAATTAAACAAGCAATGAGCCTAGTGAGGGCAGTTTACTACACACGCAGAGAAAGAGAATCAGGAGGCACACAAATTGGAGAGAGAAGCTAGGCAAGCAGCAAGCCCCCTGATTTGGCTTGGTGATAGATCTTCCTTGATTAGGAATGTAAACCCCTGAGTAAAAGAGCAGTTTGCGTTATGAGGGTTTTATTCCTTTCAAAAAAAATAATTAGCTAAGAACCAGATATTACAAATAAGGAATTGCAAAGCACATGAATAAAAATTGGTATAATTAAGAGAAGTGGAGCTCATGGGACCCACGTCCCATTTGTTTTTTGAAAATAATGAAGAGAAAATACACAAATCTTCCCCTTTTCACCTAGGCATTATCTATGTCACCCTTCTTCCACAAAACTTTCAATTTTGCCCGAATGGGAGGAGAAATGTCCAATATACCTTTCAATTAATTATTTTGGAAATTGGAATATACATATCCCTCCATCCAAACACTCTACTCCATTTTTCTTAATCAAATTATTAAATTAATCATTCTCTTAATTAATTCTAAAATTTACCAAATTAAAATAATTAATTCTCCCCTAAATTAACACATCCTTAATTAATGATAAATTTAACTCAGCCACATCTCCATCCAAGGCCGGGAACCATACCCCTGTTTTGCCCGTTTCAAAGCTTCATCAATCCTGCATTACCATACCCACCTCTCCCCTATACTGCAACAAATGTCGCCATGGCTAAAACTAGTGCCGAGTTACACCGCATGCCGCCAATTCCACAACCATAAATGCCAACTCGTCGATATTAATGGCGACACGTCAAAGCCACCGTAAAAAATTACCAGAAAGTGTCTATAGCAATGGAAAACGTCTATGGCAATGAAAATCACAATGGCCGGAAAACTACAACCTTCAATGCCTGAAATTGAAGTTAATTACCCCAATTATAAAAAAACATTGACCTCTCCAAGCCCCTGTTCTTCAAACCACCATGGACTGAAATTGAAATCGAGCCCAGCCTCTACACCGCCATTGAAGCTCTGCAAAAAAAGCTCCAAAAACTTCGCCGGAAATTACAAAAATCTGACTCCAACCATGGCCAAAATTAAAGATCGCCTCACGGGGATTAATTTTTATTAAAAAAAAGAGAGAAATGAGAAATCTGTTTCTTTCTTAACCCACAGCGAACATCGTTCATTCCAAAGTCTAGTAGTCTTCCTGCCCAGAGCCGATCTGTTGATGGCAGATTCTTCACTGACGACAACGCCGTTGCATCTTACAATCACCAATTTTCTCCCTTCCGGACATTCTCTCCTCTTTTTCAGTCTATTAAGCTTGATTTACCAAACCCTCAAATTCATCAATAGCCGTAAAACCCAAGTCTCGCACGATTCTTCAACCTCTCGCAGAATCAGTCGTCGATTCCAACAACTCTCCGATCAAATGTTGTTTGGTTTTAGTTTTTTTTATCATTTCTTTTTCAGTTTTCTTTAATATAAATAAATAGGAATAAAATTAGTGATTGTGTTTGGATTGGGGGATAAGAAAATAAATAGGTTTATAAATTAAAAATGAACCAATAAGGATATCAATGTTTTTTTAACATTAATTTGGGCATAATTGAAAGTTTTGTAAAAATAGGGCAAAAAACAAAATCCCCATGTCATGTTGGGAAAAAATGAAATTGTCATTAATGAATAGGATGAAGACGTGGAACTTTATGAGCTCACAATTGAAGCCAGCTACATCCACCAAACTTTTTGGCCGAAAAAGATAAAAGAGAGAGAAGCAAATAGAGTACAACCCTCAACTCCATCGATAGCCACCACTCTCGATCGGAAACCGAGAACAACAGGCTGAAACACCATCTTCCACAGTCGCCGGTTAGAGCTCCTCTCACCAAAATTAATGGCCGCCCCCTCCACTGCTTTTCAATCGCTGCAATCACACACTCAACTACTGTCCTGTTCCACCATTGGTTGAAGAAGTTTGTTGCCGGAATTTGAAGATGCAACCATAACCACCAAGTCACCGCTCCTATTTTCGAATATCAGAGCCATGGTCGAAATCCACTCAACTCCATAGCTCCACTGTCACTGAGAAATTCCACCATTTCGCCGGAAAATCAATCCAGCAATCGGAAGCCACATTTACACCGCCACGCCTCTTTGCCTGAGTTCGAAGAAAATGCCCTACCACCGTTTAACTTGAAGCCATATCTATTCTATAAATGCCACGGTGAAAGTCGCATGAACCACCATGGCCACTGCCTTTTGTTATTCCCTCTAGTTGCCAGAAATTGTTGAAGAAAGCCATCCACAAAGCCATTGTCCACTATTTAATTCATGAAAAAAAAAGTAAGTATCACTTAACCAATTTTGAAGAAGTGCAACACCCAATTGAAGAGTTGTCAAAGAAAAGGAGAAGAGCTCTTTCAGAGTAAACACATAATTTGCTTATGACAGTTTCAAATAATTTTGAGGTAAATTGAGTTAACAAGGTCATTTGAACGAGTCAGGCCGAGTTGAATGAGTTTGACCTTGTAGACTCAGTCAACATCATTAAAAAATCTAAATTTTCTTATCTACGAGGGTACTTTGCAAAATCGGGCGCACTCTTTTATTTACTTGAGGAAAAAATGCTTTTATTGAAGAAGGGGGTATCCACGTTTTTAGAGGGGAGTTGTATTCATGTTTTTCTTGAGGGAAGGGGCTGCATAGGTTTTTGCTGAGAATTGAGGGCACTTGTACGTAGGTTTTCTTATCTTAGGAGAAGGTTAACTGCTATTTTTTTCTGAGAAATTCGTCACTCTCTTCACACACACTCAACTTTTAGTTAGAATTTAAATGTTTTCATAGATATGTTTACTTTGAGGTCAAGTTCTATTAATGGATTGAAGTTGTATGCAATCTTATAGGTCAATTCTACCCTTTACACTTATGTTATTAATTGAATTTTAATTGGTTTATTTTATTATATATTTCTTGTGATGAGTTTTTTTTTAAGATTATGTTTGTTGGTTAAATTTCTTGGGTTTGAATGTTTGGAATTATGTGTGTAATTGATTAGTGGTGTAATTTTGTGAGTTTATCCTAATTGAAGATTGAATTATTGGTCCCAAAGGCAGGTTTTGTAGTAAGAAAGCCCTAAGTCAAGTCTAGAAGGGGGGGTTGAATAGACTTGAGGGGTTTCAAAAACTTTTTGAATTTTAGACTAATTTTAAAAATAACAGACAACTTAAAGATCGTCTGGTATTGAAAATTGTGAGCTGTGTATTTGAGTGCGGAAACGTTTTAATGAAAACCTTACTTGAAGTGATGTGCACAAATAAAGAACAGGAAAAAAAAACACGAGACACATGAATTTATAGTGGTTCGGACAAAGGTCCTACTCCACTCTCCACAATCCAACTGGAATTGTGGGGCTCTCCACTAACTTCTCTTACTCACTCACTCACAAACTTCGAGAGTCAAACTCTCTTACAATCAGTCAAAACTTTAATGGCTATTGACTTCTAACAGCTTCTACAAAGCTTACAAAGGATAGATATGTATAAAAGGGTTAAGTGCGAGTCAAGATTTTGACAGAGTTTCGGCAAGCTTAAACGCGTGTAGATCGATGCTTGAAATTTTCACTGGAACTCTTATTTATAGGTTCCAATCAGCTAACCGTTGGAATGACTAGAGATCTGAAATCCCATAAATTAGGACTCAATCAATCATCGAGATTGATTGAATCTTCTTCATGATCCCCGGAAATCTTCGCGATGCCCAATCAATCAAGTTTGTCCCCTTTACTGATTGATCTTCTATTCTTGGAATCTCTCATTTGTCGCAAGTTAACCCTTGTGTGATTCCGTAGAATCTGGGTGGAGCACAAGACCTCAACTGATCTGTCTCCTCAGCTGGTGTACTAGTCTGCTGGTACTCGGACCTCAGCTGATGTGCTAGTCTGCTGGTGCGCACCTCAGCTGATATCTGGATCTTCGTCTAGAGTCAAATCCTTGGCCCTTGCTTTGTCTGCGACATGCTCAGCTGGTCTTCTGACATCAGCTGATCTGACTCTTCTGATGTTCTACTCCAGATAACCAGTGTCAGCTGCTCAAGTCTTATGTCTTCTGGAAACTGCTAAGTCTTCATAGCCTTAGCTGTTCTTCTTCTCTATGATAGCCTTGGATCTTCTAGGCAGGAAGGTTGATTCCCCCTTACTAAAACCTATCTAATCCTAGCTATTCATCAGCTGACTAACAGGTTCAGCTGGTCCTATTACAAGCTGATTGGTTTATCATATCATCAAAATATCCTAACAAATTCCCCCTTTTTGATGATATCAAAACCAACTCAGCTGATCTCAAAAGATAAACATTTTAAATCAAGATCAAATAGGACAACAAAGAAGATCTTTAGATAAGATCTCTTAGACAGAAAGTAAAGAACAGCTGACAACAAGAAGTTGTCTGGAAAGATAAAAACATCTTTAAGCAGAAAGAGAGTTACAAGAAGATCAGAATAATCCTACCCTCAGCTGACTCAGCTGGTCTATTACAGTACCAAGGGTTTCCTGTTGTCCATGGGCAGCTGCATCCAGTCAAGGAACCTCTTCTCAATGGCCTTCAGAGTAGAGGCGGATGTATCAGGGAGGGTTGAGAGAAAACGAGTAACCATCTGCAACCAAATTTTCCTAATCTCTACCCAGTCGACATTACCACTTTCATCAACAGGTGTGGGAAAGTACTCCAGTTCTGGCAGTTCAGGCTGTACTTCCACTCTGAGCATTATTTCAGAGATAGCCTTGAAGAAGATTGAGAAATTTTCCTCCAGCCAAGCTCTAAACTCAGCATTCTTCTCCCTTTCTCCTCTTGTGTCTTCTCCTCTAAGCACATAGAATTTGATAAAGGCCCTTGCCTTTATTGTCTTCCACAGGCTAACCTTCTCGGGTGACATATCTTTAGAAAACATCTCGATCGGACCATTGTTGGTCCCTAAAGAAGACTTTGAGTCTTCTTGTTTTGAAAACAGCTGACTATACAATCAGCTGAGTGCGCAGTGTCTTTTTGTGCGGAAACGTTTTTAGTTTAATTCTTTTAATGAAAACCTTTTATTTAGTGCAGCAAGTTAGAGCAATAAAATAAAGCAGATAAAAGACAAGATTTATAGTGGTTCGGACCAACTGTCCTACATCCACTCTCCTCAATCCAACTTGGAGTTTAGGGGCTCTCTTACTTACTAACTTCCATACAACTTTCAAGAGAAAACTCTCTTACAACTCTTGTTAGTACACACTTGCATCTAACTTCTAGACTTCTACAAAGTCTTTTCAAATGATAAATAAATATGTAGGGTTGTGTGAGTACAAAGAGAATTGTGCAGTGATTCTGCTAGTTGATCATGTGTAAAAACTATATAAATCTTCTCTATGGTACTCATATTTATAGGTGTCAAATACTAGCCGTTAGAGTTGACTAGAATTTGAAATCCCTATAAATATGTAATCAATCAATCAAAGTGATTGATTGATTCTTGATCTCCAGATTGATATATTTCCATCTTGATTGATTGATTCTTGATCTCCAGGTTGATATCTTTCCGTCTTGGATTTGATCTTCAATCTAATTTGACTTGATTGATTGCCTATGATTCTGGAAATCAACTAGCCGTGATCTTGTCCCCTTGACATGATTGACTTTCTGTAAATAGTCGGTCTATGCAACAGCATCAGATGACCTCACTCATCTTCATCGGATGACCTTACTCATCTTCATCAGATGACCTTACTCATCTTCCAGATGACGTGGTCTGCTGGTCTGCTTCCAGATGACCTGGTCTGTTGGTCTGCTTCCAGATGACCTGGTCTGCTGGTCTGCTTCCAGATGACGTGGTCTGCTGGTCTGCTCCAGATGACGTGGTCTGCTGGTCTGCTTCCAGATGACGTGGTCTGCTGGTCTGCTTCCAGATGACGTGGTCTGCTGGTCTGCTTCCAGATGACTCGTCTGCTGGTCTGCTCCAGATGACCTAGCTCCGCTTAAGCAGACCCTACTCCCCTTGTTTTAATGTCATCAAAACATAAGGGATCAACAATTTCCCCCTTTTTGATGATATTAAAGCTCAAGGAAAGTTGATCTTTCTCCAATCAGCTGATGTTCCCCCTTACACAAATCTCAGCTAATTTTCCACCTAAGTGTAGGCCTTCCCCCTTAGTTGGGTAGATGTTTGTGTTTGGATCTGTTCATCACACTCAGCTCATCTGATTTGATCATCTTCTCATCTGATATCAGCTTTTTGTCTGATCTCCTGAGCTGGTGTGTACCTGAAAATAAAATCAGGCAATATGTACCCTATTGGGTCCTGGTGGGTCAGGAGGCAGTTCTTTAGGGATCCATAGGAATAGGTCATCCTTATGAGGCTTAGGAGACCTTATCCATCTCCCATATTTATCAACAAAGACAATCTCCTTCAGAGGGTTTCTCTTAGGAGGATGTCATAGAACACCAGGTCTTGTGATCTGATTATAATGGTACGTCCTGTTGGAGCCTTTGAATGACTCATAGACAACAGCCTTAGCTGATTGTGCAGGTTTGGGTGGTACTTTACATGTAACCGAGGGTGGAGAAGGGTTCTGCTTGGACTGGCCCTACTGGGATGGTCCAGGCTGATCCCTCCTCATCTGAATTTTCCCTTTTTCCTTATTATCAGCTCCCTGAATCTGTGCCTTTTTATTCACTTTAGAGGACTTAGGGAAGCCAATACCTCTTTTGTCATGCTCTTGTTGAGAGGGAGCAGCTATAGATGACATTGCATTATGTCCATTGGTCAGCTGATCCAATTTCAACTTGAGCTGATCCTCATTTTCTTTGGTCTGTGTATGCTGCTTGAAGAGTTCATCCAACTTAGCCTTTAATAGCTTGTGTTCCTCTTCCAACCCTAGGTTTTCAGCCAGCAGCGTAGCTACCAACTGTTCATGTTCCACACATTTGACTCTTAAGTCTTCTGACTCTTGAGTCTGTGAGGAAGTGGGTTCAGCTGATAGATCAGCAGACTGACCTTTCTCGAGAGTCAGCTGAGAGACTTCAGCTTTTAGCCTTGAGTTCTCCTCTTCTAGTTTAGCACAGACACTTAGAGAGGATTGGAGATCTGATAGCAGCTTTTGCATCTCAGACTCCATAGAATTGGTAGAAGAGCAAGATGAGCTAACAGAGGGGGTTTCAGCTTCTACCTCTTCTGTGTCTGCCATGAGGCAAAAATTCTCTGATGATGGTGAATCAGCAGTGGAGATGTATTCTTCAAAATCTTGAATAATCTTGTTCATCTCCTCTTCAAAATTCACATCAAGGCTGTAAGACATGATTCATGCAAAATATGTTAGAGAAATAACACACAAGGATTTTTCAAAAGGATTTGGATCTGCCCTGGTGACCACCTAAAGCTTCAAAGGTTGTGACCGTTAAGACACCCAGCTCTGATACCACTTGTTGGTCCCTAAAGAAGACTTTGAGTCTTCTTGTTTTGAAAACAACTGACTATACAATCAACTGAGTGCGCAGTATCTTTTTGTGCGGAAATGTTTTTAGTTTAATCATTTTAATAAAAACCTTTTATTTAGTGCAGAAAGTTAGAGCAATAAAATAAAGCAGATAAAAGACAAGATTTATAGTGGTTCGGACCAACTGTCCTACATCCACTCTCCTCAATCCAACTTGGAGTTGAGGGGCTCTCTTACTTACTAACTTCCTTACAACTTTCAAGAGAAAACTCTCTTACAACTCTTGTTAGTGCACACTTGCATCTAACTTCTAGACTTCTACAAAGTCTTTACAAATGACAAATAAATATGTAGGGTTGTGTGAGTACAAAGAGAATTGTGCAGCGATTCTGCTAGTTGATCATGTGTAAAAATTATATAAATCTTCTCTATGTTACTCATATTTATAGGTGTCAAATACTAGACGTTAGAGTTGACTAGAATTTGAAATCCCTATAAATATGTAATCAATCAATCAAAGTGATTGATTGATTCTTGATCTCCAGATTGATATCTTTCCATCTTGATTGATTGATTCTTGATCTCCAGGTTGATGTCTTTCCATCTTGGCATTGATCTTCAATCTAATTTGACTTGATTGATTGCCTATGATTCTGGAAATCATCTAGCCGTGATCTTGTCTCCTTGACATGATTGACTTTCTGTAAATAGTACGTCTATGCAACGGCATCAGGTGACCTCACTCATCTTCATCAGATGACCTTACTCCTCTTCCAGATGACATGGTCTGCTGGTCTGCTTCCAGATGACCTGGTCTGCTGGTCTGCTCCATAGTCTGCTGGTCTGCTTCCATATGACGTGGTCTGCTGGACTGCTTCCAGATGACCTGGTCTGCTGGTCTGCTCCAGATGACCTAGCTCCGCTTAAGCAGACCTTACTCCGCTTGTTTTAATGTCATCAAAACATAAGGGTTCAACAACCATCAACCAGAGGATCATTCAGATCATGGACATATTTTCCACCCTTCTTCTTCGACTGAGGTAGCTTTTCTTCTTTCTTGAACCTCCACTGATATCTCCTCTCCAGTTGATCATTCATCACCCTTTCATGTCTCTTATTCCTCTGCTCTGAAGTTTCCTTCTCAGCAAGCTGCAGTTCCTTGGTAAGCTTCTCATCAAGTTCAACGTTCATGATCCGCTTCTATTTTTCCCTAGCTTCAGCAGCCTCCTCTTGCCTCTGCATAACTTCAGCTATCTTCTGATCTCTCAGCTCTTGAGTTCGCTGCTGTGCTATCTTCCTCTCATTAATATAATATTCAACGTTCTGGATCCTGGCAGATAGAATACCATTATTGTCTACCAGCAGAGCCTTCAGCGAAGCCATCTCAACCTTCAAACTTGCAGTCTCAGCTTGCAGGGCAGCAATGTCAGCTGAGTTCTTCTCTTCCCCCTTTTTGATATCATCAAAAGCAGAAGAAGAGGGAAGTGAAGTGGGAATCTTCTCAACAGTAGCTTTGAGATCTGCTTGACCATCCTTGCACTCAGCTATGTCTCTCTCCAGGTTGCCAGTAAGTAACCTAATCTTCTCATACTCATCAGAGAAAGCAGCTTTGGCATCATCAGTGAATGCTTGAGCCTTTTCTTCAAACCTCTTGCGAGTGAAGTATAGCTCCTTTCTGGTGACATAAAGACCGTCTTCAAGGCTTTCCCTCAGCTTGTTCCTGTGATCCAGCAGGACTTGATGGACATGTTTCTCAATCAGTGAGGGAGAAGCAGTCTTGGCCGCCAACAGAGTTGCCTGACTTCCCTGATATGATCATCAAAGTAAACTTTCATTTGATCTAAAATAGCGGGAGTCACCTGATCAGCTGGGCAAATTTCGAAGTCCTCTGCTGGCGGAATAAAGTCTGACTCCGCTGTTTCCGGGCATTCCAGTGCAACCCCATCCTTAAGCAGCAGAGCTCGAGCCACCTTTCGAAGACCTTCAGGAGAGGTCAGCTGGGATGGAGCCTTAACTTCCAAAGCATCCAATAGTATCTCTTCCCAAGTAGAGAAAGTGGCTTCACCCATCTCCTTCAGCAATTCTATGAAGAATGTAGCTGGGCCTTCTCTTGCCTGAGCACATGTGAGGTCATCAGCCAGCAGATCTTGATGGGCTGGGTAATTGGTTATTTCGCGAATGTAAAGGGCAAGATGAGCAAGGGCAGTGATGACCATGCCGCGTTCGAGGGGCCCTTTCGAACGAAGGTGGGAGAGTCTGGCTTGTTGGGCAAGTTCAGTGGGGGAGTTAGGGTTGTCTAGGTTTATGTGTTCTTGGGTAGGAGGTGTGGGGTTAGCTGATGGCTCACCAGAGGCAGCTACCTCATCTGGATCATTGCCAGCTGGGAATTGTGATGGTGAGGGATCAGCTGGGGGTGTGTGATAATGGGGATTCATGAGGTGAAGGGGTTTGTGAGGGTGTATGTGGGGGATCAGATGAGGGAGTGGGTTGGGCTGACCTGATGGGTTCGGCTGCCATAGGTGAATCTGCTGGTGATGCCTCTTTAGAAGACTGAACTACCTCAGTCTAAGCAACAGATGGCTCTTCTGACTCCTCCTCTTCTTCAGCAGAACTAGAGGCAGACTCCTCCTCAGAAGCAGTTGCCTCTGCTTATTTTCCTCTTCAGGTTCCTCTTCCTCGTCAGTTGGCTCATCTACCAGTAGAGTAGGCTTTTCAGCTGAAGACTTCTTCTTCAGGCTGCTCAAAGGAGCAGTATCATCTTCATCATCTGAATCAAAGGACAACTTCCTTTGAATAGGGGTAGTGTCCCTCTTGGACTTCTTTCTCTTCTCAATTCTATCAACAGGCTCAGCAGCCTTTCTCTTCTGCTTCTTCTTGACACCAGCAGAAGGACCCGGAGCAACTGGTGTTGGATCAGCTGCCGAATCCGAATCAGAAGGTCCAATGACCTCGAGATTGCTTCCCTTAAGAAACTTGGAAGGGTTGTAATCCACAACCCATTCTCCTTCCCACTCATGCTCTGGCATCAGATGATTTAAGATTATAGTAATCTTGGTAGCCATTGAGCACTTGGACTTCAACTTGTAGATCTACTGACCGCTCACAACCTCACAAGCACATCTCTTCGACTCCTGCTCAAGTCGAAACCACATCAGACTCGCCCAGTCTGCTTGAACACCATCAAGAATGGTGCGAGCCACACATAAGCAGAGTTTGGTCAAAGCATCCAAACTCCCCTGCTCCGCAAGAATGACCTTGTTAACAACATCCATCAGAAACCTGTATCTTCTTCTCAGCATATTCTTCTTCAAATTAGAGGTCTTGTTCCTCTGACTTTGCCTGGCCATCATCTGGAATGTTATCAGGTGTTCAGATTCATTGTACGTGTGAGGTAGAACACCGGTGGAGGAAAGCCCAAAGATCTGAGCAGCAACTTCTTTGGACAAAACTATTGGTAGACCATCAACAAGAGATCCAATAGTGTTAGCGCTGAACTGTGCCTTGAGCAAGAAATGGAAGGCGTAATAGTTCAACGTCTTGTGGTCTGGAGGCACCATGGAGACGAAAGTCCGCAGGTTGTGAGATTAAAGAAGATCCAGAATCTCTCTGATCTCCGGAACCCGCGATGCCTCAAAGTCCACACACATTTCAGCATACATCTTCTTGAGCATTTTCTTTAGAGCTTTGTCATCCATAACTTCAATACAGATATTAAACGCACAGAGTAATTTGCAGAAACGAGAGTAGGGTAGATAGAAAGATTTTGGAGTTGAAAAGTTTTTAGAAAGATGGTTAAAGGATATTTATACTACTTGGAGAAGATGAGCAGTTTTTCCAAAATAAAATCGATCAATTTCGATCGTGGATTGGTATATTGCATGACATAAATCAATCGTCCAGATTAAATGACCTTTGAGAATTATAGGGGTGATGCGTAGGTGTCAGGTTTTGAAAATGGTTTTGGCCGCCAAAAATTCTGCCTTTTGGTAAAAAGGTAATGATTAAAAACTTTTTATGAGGGAATTTGGGCGGTGAGAAATTAATTACCACTGACACCAAATTTTGGAAAAAGTAAAAAATCCCGGAATTAGGGATTTTATTTTCAAAAGATTTTATTTTTCAAAATGATAATTTTTAAAAAAAAATGAAGGAGTATACTTATCAGATAGCTGACGTGGCAAGATCAGCTGATAAGAAGAATTCTTCAGTAAAACCTTTTCTGCTCATCTGGGTCCTCTAAGTCAGCTAACATGGATCAGCTGAGGTGAAATGGCCTTGTCTGACTCTCATGACTTATACCTGAATCAAGTTAGAAATAACAAGATAGGAAAATAACACGAAAGAGATAAGAAGACATACCAGATCAGCTGATGTATAGATCAGCTGATTACCTCAGCAGATTCCCCCTTAGCTGATCACCAGTTGACCACCTAGAAGACCTTATTCTGTCCTTCTAAAGAACTGCTCCTCCATCTACCATACCTAACTCTGCTACTAATTCTATGAATCTTACCTCTGCTAAAGGCTTGGTATGAACATCTACTCTCTGCTTCTCAGTATGGATCTTCTCCATCCTGATGTCACCCTTCTCAGCATGCATCTCTAAGGAAATGATGTCTTATATCCACATGCTTACATCTGGTATGGAGAACTGGGTTCTGAGTAATGGCTATTGCACTTGTGCTATCACAAAAGATGGGTATCTCTTCTGTGATCACATGGTAGTCCCTCAGTTGCTGTCTGATCCAGAGCAGCTGAGAGCAGCAGCTACCAGCAGCAATGTACTCTGCCTCTGTTGTGGAAGTAGCTACTGAGGTCTGCTTCTTGGAGAACCAAGTGTTGGGACAATCTGAGTATTTTGATTAGATCCCAAAACCCCTGATAAATTTGCCTAAGTACAATTGTTCAGGTTTGTCTAGTTCAGGATAGTTAGGTTAGGAATTCAGTATAGGAGGAACACGCTGAAGACCGAAGAATATTGGAGTCGACCCAATTTGCTGAAGTCGGAAGTGTAATCCATCCTGAAGAAGTCAGTCAGTCTTGCTGAAGATTGCCTGGTCTGAAGCTGAAGATCGAAGCCTGATGATCCATCCTGAAGACAATCCTGAAGTACCATTGGCTGATGTTTATACTGAGTACACTAAGCATACTCAGGACAAAACTTAGTCAGTGAAGAGTAAGTGTAACCTATCAGGCTGTGCTGAATGCACATAAGACCTGACTTAGTCCTTGAGTCAGTTTATCTGACTCATGTAAGTCCAAAGCAAAAAGGTTACACATACTGGGCTGAATAACCTATCAGGCTGTGCTGAATGCACATAAGACCTGACTTAGGCCTTGGTTCAGCTTACTTGAATCATGTAAGTCCAAAGCAAAAAGGTTATTTACGCTATGGGACAAGAGACAAAGAGAATGTTAGTAAGACTCCAATAAGACAAACATTCAGACTGAGTTATTAACAAGAGACTCAGAGTATTGAATGTACGAGGAAGGACAAATGTCTGAAAGTCAACTATCCGTTAGAACGGAAAGCCAATGATCTTTCGACACCTATGTACGGAGTCTGCGCAGCATTTAATGTGGCATTTAATGCGTCTCAGAGTTGCAGGCAGTGGGACAAACCTGCCAGATTAAGCATGGCGATTAGGTCAAACAGTACTTCTAGCCTGCAACCACCCTAAAATAGGAAAGATTTGATTTGATCTCCTCCAACGGATCTATTTTGAATCTTGTCTATAAATATGGAGAGCCTTGCACCCATTCAAGGCTAACGGGAAATTTCCAAGCGAAAGCTCTCAAGAATCCAAGCACTCAAAGCATACTTTGAACAACACTCTGCAATTAAATTTCCCTAGTGTTGTAGTAGGATTCTCTCTGTATTTTCTTAGATTGATAGCTCTAATATTTAGCATTGTTTTGTATTGCTAGAGCTATCCCAGTTGGAAACCAAGAATACCAAACCACTCAGGGTGTCAGATTGGTTGGTTAGAAGGACTGAGACTTGTAGAACGCCCAAGGGTCAGTTCCTAAGAGAGGAAGTTGGCTATTCGTGTCCCTTGGCATTTAAAAACCAAGTACCTATCCTTAGGGTTTTGAGGATAGCTTCCTGTTAAATCAGGTCGTGGACGTAGGAGTTGGTTATCTCTGAACCACATTAAAAAGACCCTTGTGTGCTGATTTTCATACTTGTACAGGATCATAACTGTCATCATACTAAACTGAACATGCTGCATTGTTTTTATATTCAGGACTGAATCAATCATCCTGAATCTTAATACTGTGCACTCAGCCTTAACCACCAGTTTACTAAGCAAACTCAGAGAAAACATTTTCAGAAACTAAAATGAGTAGAAACTAAGGGCTCACTTTCCACACGTACTCTAGCTCACTGAGATAGTAGTCCAACTGACTCGCTTCCGAGCAGTCAGTAGGTTTGTTATCTCTACTGAGCTTCCGAGCACTTTACTCACACTCTGCTTATCTGACTCGTTACTGAACTGTCCCTGCTGCCCCTGTGGACCTTCAGCATAATGAGTAATTCAGGAAATCCTGACTGAGAGTGTTAGAGCATTTTTCTGAGTCTTTCAGAAAAATCTGACATCAGAGTATTCCCCCCCCATACACTGATTTTACTTGTTTCGGGACCAACAAGTGGTATCAGAGCGGTGGTTCGAAAGACCACTGACTTTGTTTACCAACAGTTTCTGAGGAGAAACTTTTGGTGGTCTATTGAACAGATCTTGTTTTTGAAAACTGCATATCATGGCATCCGGTTCTAAACACCTCGAGGGCAATCTTCCTGAATTCTCTATTGATAATTATGACTATTGGAAATTCAGGGTACTCGCACATCTCTATTCCATCCATGATCAGATGCCTTTGGTGATTGAGCAAGGTCCGATCAAATTCATGAGGAATCTTCTGACGACCTAGCCCGTTGCTGGCAATGTTCCTGTTCCAGTTGCCGGAGATGAAGAAGTGGAGAGGTCCGCACTTAATTCTGATCAGATTAAGCAAATCAGACTGGATAATGTTGCTAAGAACATTATACTCCACACCGTTTCTTACGAGAATTCAGTCAGACTCATGCATCTGAGGACAGCTAAGGAGATCTGGGATGCCTTGAGGGAGATGAGCGAGGGATCTGAAAAGATCAAGGAGAACAAGAGAGATCTTGCTATCAGGAAGTTTGAGGCCTTCCGGATGTTAGAGGGAGAGTCCATTGATCAGATGGAAGCTCGGTTCATTAAGATGATGAACGAGCTAGCAACCCTTGGGAAGGAGTTTCCCAAGAGGGAGGTATCTTCTAAAATCCTGAACTGTCTCCCTGAAAGATGGGACACATGAGTGATCTTGTTGAAGAACACTCAGGATCTTACCAACATTACTCACTCTCACCTATTCTCAGAGTTAAAGGCTCTGGAATTCGACCTCGATAAGAGGAAGAAGAAGGGTGTTGTCAGTGAGGAAGTTAGTGAGGAGAAGACTCCTGAAAAGGAAAAGAGCGTGGCTCTTAAAGCTACTCCTGAGCCTGAGGCTGGATCTGGTTCTAAGTCTCTGAAGGACATGAACAAGGATGAGCTGGCCTTGGAATACAGCCTGATGGAGCGGCGATTCGAGAAACAGAACTCTTGATTCGGAAGGTATAAGAAATTTTATACTGACAGCCGTGATCGCAGGTACTCCAGCCCCAGGAGAGCGAGCCCCCGAAGAGAAGAAAGGAGGGGTTCAGATTCCAGGAGAAATCGCGATGAGCCTGAGCGGCGCAGAGATGAGAAGAGGAGAGATGATGAGCCCAGAAGATCCAGCTCCAAACCTGAACGATCATCAAGGAGCAGGAGGGAGTCATCAGACAAAAGGTACACTGACAAGAAGTTTACTTCTGATGCAGATCAGTGCTACCACTGCAAGAAGACCGGACATTATCAGTATGATTGTCCGGAGCTCAGTGCTGGTGAGCGAGAGGATCGGAGAGCCAAGAGAGAGCTCAGGGCATCAGACCGGAGTGCTATGCTTGCTGAGGATTCCTCAGATTCAGATGGTCCAGGACGCCGGTCCCCTGAACTCTTCTCCGATGAGGAGTATGATGACCTCTGCCTAATGGCAGATGATGAGGTATGTTCTTCTGCCTCTTCTCCTGATCACGCACCTGAGCTTAGCTTAGATTCAGCAGGAGAACTCGACCTTTAGCTCGCTCTAGAGCAATTGATGGTTGACTTCTCAAGGCTGCAGGAGACTCATACTCACACAATGGATGTGAATGCACAACTGAGTGGGGAGAACGATCGGTTAACTGAGTCTCTCGGAGTAAGAGATACTGAGGAAGCCCTCAGATTAGTACATCTTCAGGAAGAGCTGCTTCATGCTTGTTCCAAGCATGATGAAGCTCCACTAGAGGTGGAAAGACTGAAGGGTGTAATCAGCTCGCTGATTGAGACTCGTGATACTGATATGTTCCTCGCTCTGGAACAGCAAATGATTGAGCGAATCGCTCTAAGAGTGATGTTTGAAACCGAGTGGCAAGCTCACCTTTATGCTGAGCAAACTGCTTGGGATCTTGAGCTGATCTCAAAAGAGAAAGCTCATGAAGAGTTGGTGCTTCAGTACACCATTGAAATTGAGGCCCTGAAAGAAATAAATGGGCATCTTGAGGTTAAGCTGAAGAAGTTATACACATCTACCCAAGTGGTTCATGAGTTAATAAGTTTCTCTCAGCTGACCGATGGTGCTAAAGCTGGGTTAGGCTATGATGCCTCAAAAGACCCTAAGGGCAAGAAGAAGAGAGGTGCTTCAGGGAGCAACTCTCAGAAGAAGTTTCTCCCTGCCCAAACTGACGAGAAGAGCCCAAGTGTTGCTCGTCAGGACAAAGGCAAAGGGAAGGAGAAAACGCCTGCTGAACTTGTCAGGCAAAGGACTGAGGAACTAAGGCCAAAACCTAAGGGAAAGGCCAAGGCTCCTCATCCTGAGTCGAGGAAGACATACCAAGGAAACTCCAAGGCTCAGCCTAGGAATCCTCAAGCTGGGAAGAACTCTGCTCCTAGCACTTCTCAGGCCCAGCTTGGAAATACTAAGGGTGGAAGGAAATCCAGTCAGAGGAGGCCTCAGGCAAGGTCAAGGACTACTGAGGTCCAGACACCTCAGGCAGGGCACAGAGCCCATCAAGAGTGTCCCAATCCTCAAAGGAGAAGGACAAACCAGGTGGTCTCTGAAAAGTAACGGAGACCTGACTCCGATAACACTCAGACCAGACCTCAAGTGACAAGAGGTCATGCGCTGCTCCTTCTCAGGACAGACCCCAGCCCAATGCACCTAGGCCAAAGAGGAATAGGAGGCCCACCCCCAGGAACCAATCCAGGGCTCCTGAACTTCAGGCTGACACCCATACACCCTCAACTTCCCAGGCACAAAGGAAGAAGACTGTGTATGTTGATGTTTCTGGGAGACAGGTTTTCACTTCTGATGCTATCAGAATTGTAAAACAAATCTGGATCCTGAAGGGTATGGCTGACTCCGTAGGACCCAATACGAGATGGGTACCTGAGGCCTGATTCTTTTCAGGTCGCTGATGGCTACAAGAAGAAGAAGGAGGATCTGATGAAGGACTGGTACTTGGACTCAGGGTGTTCCAGGCAAATGACCGGATTTTGTGATCTCCTTCAGGATTATGTAGCTCAAGAAGGCCCGCAGGTAACCTTTGGTGATAACTCTAAGTGTTTCACCAGGGGATTCAGAACCCTTGTTATTGGCTTTGTCCGTGTACTGAATGTATCATATGTTGAGGGACTGAGACATAACTTACTCTTGGTCAGTCAGTTCTGTGACCGAGGATATAGTGTAGAATTTACATCTAACATGTTTCTTGTAAAGGACAAATCTACACTACAGGTTCTGATTACAGGTATCAGGATGGGCAATGTATATTTTGCTGACTTCAAGAGCAGTCCTCCTGAAACTTGTTTGGTTGCTAAGAGCTCCTCTGAGCTCAGTTGGCTTTGGCATAAACGCCTGAGTCACTTAAACTTCAAGATTATTAACAAAATTTCCATACTTTCTCTTGTAGATGGTCTACCTAATGAAGTTTTTAGCAAAGACCACGTGTGCGGAGCATGTCAGGAAGGCAAGCAAACCAAAGCATCATTCAAAGAGAAAGAAGCCTTCTCCACTGACAGAGTGCTTTAGCTCCTGCACATGGATCTCTTTGGTCCAATTACTCCTGTCAGCATAAATGGTAGGAAATATACCCTTGTTGTTGTTGATGACTATTCCAGGTTCACATGGGTTATTTTCTTGCTGAACAAGAAGGAGACTCAGGTCAAGCTTCCAGAGTTACTCAAGCAATTGAGTACTGAACAGGGTCAGAGCACTATCAAGATCCAATCAGATCGAGGAACAGAGTTTATAAACTCTATTATAACTGACTTTTGTACTAACCATGGTATAGCTTATGAGACTTCTGCAGCCGGGACCCCTCAGCATAATGGGGTAGCTGAAAGAAGGAATCGGACCCTGAAGGAAGCTGCCCGGACCATGTTGGTTGAGTCAGGACTGCCCAAGAAGTACTGGGCTGAAGCAATCAATACAGCTTGCTACACTCAGAACCGATCTATACTGAACAAACAACATGCTCAGACACCTTATGAAACTTGGAACAAGAGGAAGCCTCGCATTTCCTATTTCCATATTTTTGGGTGTAAGTATTTCATCCTGAACAATGGGAAAGACTAGCTGAAAGCCTTTGATAGCAAATATGATGAGGGAGTTTTCTTAGGATACTCCTCAGTCAGTAAAGTTTTCAGGGTGTATAACTGTCGGACCCTTTGTGTGGAGGAAACACCTCATGTTGTGTTTGATGAGACTGCATCAATGCTTAGAAAACAGGTTCCGAGTCCTGACATTGAGGGGGTTACCAAGAGAGTAACAAGACTGAGCCTGAAAAATCCTGATTTCAAGATCAAACTTGTCAGTGCTCCCAAAGGATGGGATAATGATGATGAAGATCAGGATGGACCTCAGGCCAACCCTCAGCAAGCCCCAGCCTCAGAGAATGTTGAGTCTCAGACGGAGGAACAGACTCAACCTGAGGTACGTACTGTCGGTGATGATGCTTCTGCACCTGAGACAGTTACTGAGTCCAACTCTGTAGGGGGAAACAATGTCTCTGATATTGGCCAACCCTCAGGAAATGACTCAGTATCCCCTGTTCTTGCTCGTTCAGCTTCTTTGCCTGTTATAATAGAGACTAACGTTTCAGGATCAGGCGAGGGAACGTCAGCAGCTCCCAGTGCTCCCGTCAGCAGGTGGCGGTGGCTAGATGATCACTCATTGGCTGATATCATTGGTGATATCAATGAGGGGGTCTGGATAAGGTTGTCCTTTGGAGAAAGTGCTATGTTTAGCTGTTTCTTGAGTGATCAGGAACCTAAGAGCATAGAAGAAGCTCTTGCTGACCCCAACTGGATCCTAGCCATGCAGGATGAGCTCAATCAGTTTGAGCAAAATCAGGTTTGGGAGTTAGTTGAGATACCTAGGCGTCAACATGTTATTGGCACCAAGTGGGTCTTTAAGAACAAGAGGGATGAGAAGAATGTTGTTGTCAGAAATAAGGCCAGACTAGTGGCAAAGGGTTACTCTCAGGCTGAAGGAATAGACTATGATGAGACCTTTGCTCCGGTCCCAAGGTTGGAAGCAATCAGGTTGTTTCTGGCATATGCAACATTCAAGAAATTCAAAGTGTATCAGATGGATGTAAAGAGTGATTTTTTGAATGGTGTACTGAACGAGGAGGTCTATGTAGAACAACCTCCAGGGTTCGAAGTTGGGAATAAGGTATATCACCTGAAGAAAGCTCTTTATGGCCTGAAGCAAGCTACGAGAGCTTGGTATGATACACTATCCCAATTCCTGATAGACCACGGGTTCGTAAAAGGAACAGTGGACAGGACCCTCTTCCGGATATCCGAAGGGGAGGACATTCTCTTGATTCAGGTTTATGTGGATGACATAATTTTTGGATCTCCTAATCTGAAGCTTTGTGAGAAATTCTCCAAGCTAATGATTGGGAAATTTGAGATGTCAATGATGGGAGAGATGAATTTCTTTCTGGGTCTCTAAGTCAGGCAAACTGACTCTGGAATCTTCATAAATTAGTCCAAGTATGCGAGGGACTTGATTCAGAAATTCGGAGTTCAGTCCAGCAAAGTCTCACGTATTCCCGTGAACACAAATGAGAAGCTGGATCCTGACAAAGAAGGAGTCTCAGTAAATAAGACTGAATATAGGGCACTAATAAGATCCTTATTGTACCTGACTGCAAGTCGTCCTGACTTCACTTGTACAGTCGGAGTTTGTGCAAGATATCAGTCTGATCCAAAGAAGAGTCATCTAGAGAGTGCCAAAAAGATACTAAAATACCTGAGAGGTACAGTCAATATAGGACTTTGGTATCCCTCTGATGACAACCTAGAACTGACTGGCTATTCAGATGCAGATTATGGAGGCTGTAGGCTTGATAGGAAATCAACTACAGGCACATGTCAGTTTCTAGGGAGTAAACTGATCTCTTGGTTTTCTAAGAAGCAAACCAGTGTTGCAACATCTACTACTGAGGCTGAGTATATGGCAGCAGGCAGTTGTTGTTCTCAGATCCTTTGGCTGAAACAGCAACTGAGAGACTACCAAATTGAGGCCACTGAAGTCCCAATTTATTGTGACAATAATAGTGTCATTGCCATATCCCAAAACCCAGTCTTACACACAAGGTGTAAGCATGTAGACATCAGGCATCACTTCATAAGAGATCATGTTGAGAAGAAGGACATCAGGATGGAGAGAGTCCTTACTGATAAACAGAGAGCTGACATCCTGACTAAGGCTTTGCCTGAAACCAGGTTTGTTGAATTATCAATAGAGTTAGGACTCCTTGACCCGGGCTTAGGAGATTCAAACAGAATCTCTGATCAGAACGCATAAGGTCAGGGGGAATGACTAATTAGGACTCAGGATGATGGAATCTCAGAGAGAATGTGAATGGTTGAAGGGGGAACATTCAGTATGAAAGGGATGATCAGTATAGACTGACTAAGATTCAGGATACTGAATTTAGGGCTTGTCACCCTGATAGGTCACATGTGGTATCAGTCAGAATACAAATCTGACTGACTGGTATGTTTCTTGATTTTCTTTCTGTCATAATATCTTGCTTGCATCATTCTTGATACTGTTTACCGTATTGTCAAATCAATTTTTTGTGTCATTTAATCCCAGTCATTCAATTAATATTCAGTTATTATTTAATGAAAATTATTTGAATTTAATATGGATATGCTCTGACGCTCATTTAATGCACAGAGGGCGGGAACAGTTTTCGATAAAGTTTTCACTCATTACTGTTGAAAACCGAAGAGTCTTCATCCATCTTGCGTTTTAATCTTAACCATTGAATCTCATAGGTTATAATTTTCTGAGCCATCCGATTAAAACTGAATTTTAGTATAAATAAGGGAATTTTTGTTATTGCAACCTTTATGCACTCAAATCATTTCTTGATATATTTCTCTCTGCAAACCGTTTTTTTTTTCATATCTTCATATTATATCCATGGCTTCTCCTTCTGTGGATTCATTCTTTGGGAACCTATTTCATCTAAAAAACGAAATACACTGGGAACCATTTGGAGATTTTACCTCTAATCATCCCGATATCTTGTCTGTGAAGGAACTTTTTGAAAATGCAGGACTTCTGCGATTCATCACAGCAAGACCCCAGAGACTCCATCCCCGACTTGTTGCTGCCTTCTATCTCAAAATGACGCAGAACAAGGATTCCCAGGAGTGGGAGACATGCATTCCCCTGACTTCTTGTGTGAAGGGGAAAGATGGTGAGGAAGAGATGACCAGGAGGTGGGTCACTCTCAACCTCAGGCAAAAGATTAAGGAGGTTTTTAATCTTCCTCACTCTGGACGAAGCCCTGTTGACTACGGATTTGGGACCGAGAAGGATTATCTCCAGTCCCTCAGCGATGGTGATGTGGTCCTAAAGTCGGGCCTGAACAAGTCGGTTCTGAGGATTGAGAATCGTCACTTCTTCGACCTGACTAGTCAGGGAGTGATGGGGATTGCTGGAGGGCTGGAGCAGATTTCCCGGCCAAAATTATATACGATGATGGCGATCTCTGATGCCTCAGTGCACAACTTTAACTGGGAGGATTACTTCCTCCAATTGCTGGTAGCTGAGACCAACAAAATCAAATACTCGCCGGAGGGTCAAGCGACTTTTGAGGCCAAGATGCACTTTGGCACCAAGATTTCTCAGATCTTGGAGACCCTGGATCTCGGTGATGTGGATCAGGCCCAATCACTCGAGATTCCAGCGAAGATTGATATCTTCAGAGCTTACTCCGGTGATGCTGGCACCAAGAAGAGACCAAGGACCCAGAAGAAGAAGGCTCAGGCGAGCACGACTGGAAGAGTCAAGGCTCAGGCGAGCAAATCTTCAGGGGCCGATACTGCAAAGCCAGCGGAGGAGAAATCTAAGCCCTCAGGACCCAAGCAACAGAAGCTGACATTCTTATATCCGGGGTCAGAGGAGCGAAAGAAGAAGCTCGTGGAAGAGCAAGCTGCTGAAGAAGTGATTTAGCATGCACATCCGGAGAGGGAATCTGCTCAGGCTACCCTTGAAATCGCCCCTATCTCTGCCACTCCGGATGATGCACCCTCTGATCCAGACCCACTGATCCTCAACATTGCTTCAGCTTATCAGGGTTTGGAGGCCCACTCAGGTGAGGATCAGGGGGAACCCGCTCAGGAGGAAGGAGTTCAGGAGGAGGTTGCTGAGGCAGTTCAGGCTGAGGTCCCATGGCCATTCCCTGTGCCTGATGAGAACACATTGCCAGATTTTGAAATAGTGACAAGGGGAACGACTGCGGAGATGGTGGAGAAGAGGTTTCCTGACCTCTCAGACGCTCAGAAGGAGGCAGTTGTGCAACTTCGCACCTATGCCATGATCAGGAATACCACCTGGCCTGAACTCAGTCAGCTCAGAGAGTAGCGAGGATGGGACAAAATGGCTGAATCAGAAGCTTCCCTCTTTGATCACTTTGACGTAAACTCTCTACATCACCTGATCAAGATGGTGAACTTTATTAAAACCGTCCGACGCATCTATCCTGAGCTCGAGCCTCAGAGAGTAGAGAAGAAGAAGGAAGCTGAGAGGGAGGTTGTTGTAATTGCTGATGATGCTCAGCAAGGTAGCACTGAAGGGGTCAGTGCACCGGCCGATGAAGCAATCCTGGGACCCGGGACTGCGGAGGCTTCAGGAGAGGGTCCAACAGGTCTGGTTCAAGTTAAAGGAAAATGGATCACCCCCGAGTCACTATATGTTCAGTACTCCTCACGAGCCCTTGCCAATCTTAACAGAAGGGTAATCCTCGTCGAGAGAAAAACAAGTAGGGTTGGTTCAAATTCTGAAGTTCTGAGTAAGAAAATACATAGACTGGATCGAGACCTGAACGAGATGGGAACTGATATGCATGCTGCCATTGACCTTCTTGGAGAAGTTCAGACTCAACACTCAGTAGATCTCACTGTTATCTCTGAGCAAGCAAAAGGGGCCATTCAAAGCTGCAATCAAATGGTCTCTGATGCACAAACTCAGCAGGAGAACAGGCTTGCCATTTTTCTTGATCAACAACTGCCTGAAAGGATTGATCAACTGGTTGATGAAAAGCTGGCCAAGCTGAAGGCTGAACTGAAGGATGAGCTGCTGAGTGAGATGTCCGCACAAGAGAAGATGGAAATTGCCTCTGCCCTGGAAAACCGAATGATGAGCTTCGAAGAACGGCTGAAGGATGAACATAATTGAGCTGTTGATAAACTCAGTGTTGATCTGAGAGTGATGGCAGGGCAGATAGGGCAACTGCAGGCAAAGCAGACTGAGATGGACAGTCAGTTCACTTTATTGGCGGAGTCAGTAAATGAGGTTGTTGGCCGAATCAACGACGATGATGCCAAAAAGGGGGAAGGGAAGAAGCAAATCACTGCTGGAAAAGCTAAGAAGAAAAACTTCCCCCCTGAACTGAAAGCTGCGGACAGAAAAAGGACTAGGTCTGTAGATGCCATCGAAGCTGCTGAAGGTTCAGAGCCGAAGAGGTTGAGGTCTTCTGAGGATCTCGCTCTGGAACCTTTGTATAAGGAGATGGAGGGATAAATGCACCATGGGATGGTCACTCAGACGAAGATGGTGATGACTGAGGCAGAGAAGTTAGCGAAGATGAAGGAGATTTCGCTACTCAGTCAGATCCAACGATTAAAAAAGTCAAATGAGTACCTGACTTCGCAGGTTCAGAAGAAGAAAACTGTGCCTTCTGGATCTCGAACAAAGACTCAGAGGAAAATGGTGATCAATCCAGGTCAAAGTCCTCCTCCACTTCATTTTGTTGAGGATTTCATTCCGATAGAGATGTTGGAGGTATATATTCCAATCCGGAATAGGTGGGCTTACCTATTCTATGTGGTGGGGTTATGGGACGATCTATCTGAAGACAAAGACGTCATACTCTATCACTGGATGGCACAGGAGCATCCGGATCTATGGGCTGAAATAATCAGACATGCTGACACTGAAGGTGTAGAGATTGCTCCTCCGGAATTCATCAAGTATCCTCCTCCACTCTTCAGGAACTCCAAGCAACTGGATCGGAAAGCGATATCTAAAGAAGTCGTCAGGGTAGGACACGCTGCCGGGGCTGTTGGTGATCGGAACAGGATGAAGCAGGTCCTGAACCGAGTCTTGGAGATGTATGAAATTCCTCAAGCTGCTTGGAATAAGGATGAAGAACAGATCAGGAAATAGTTGTTCAGGAATTGTAATAGCTTCAGGATAACTGTAACTCTTATATCAATCAATGAAGTTATTTCATTTTCCTGAGTACAACTTCTTGTTGACTCCTGAATTTACTTTTCTGAATCCTTATCAAGAACTGTACTAACCCATTCCTTGTTTTCATCTTATAGACTAAGTGCCTAGTTTGTCAGAAGGTACTGAACCTATTTCACTTACTAAGTCAGTTGATTGTATAGATGAATAGGAATTTGCTTAAGGGTTTTGGGATCATCAAAAAGGGGGAAATTGTTGGGACAATCTTTGTATTTTGATTAGATCCCAAAACCCCTGATGAATTTTCCTAAGTATAGTTGTTCAGGTTTGTCTAGTTCAGGATAGTTAGGTTAGGAATTCAGTACATGAGGAACACGCTGAAGACTGAAGAATATTGGAGTCGACCCAATTTACTGAAGTCTGAAGTGTAATCTATCCTGAAGAAGTCAGTCAGTCTTGCTGAAGATTGCCTGGTCTGAAGCTGAAGATCGAAGCCTGATGATCCATCTTGAAGACAATCCTGAAGTACCATTGGCTGATGTTTCTACTGAGTACACTAAGCATACTCAGGACAGAACTTAGTCACTGAAGAGTAAGTGTAACCTATCAGGCTGTGCTGAATGCACATAAGACCTGACTTAGGCCTTGAGTCAGTTTATCTGACTCATGTAAGTCCAAAGCAAAAAGGTTACACATACTGGGCTGAATAACCTATCAGACTATGCTGAATGCGCATAAGACCTGACTTAGGCATTGGTTCAGCTTACTTGAATCATGTAAGTCCAAAGCAAAAAGGTTATTTACGCTATGGGAAGAGAGACAAAGAGAATGTCAGTAAGACTCCAATAAGACAAACATTCAGACTGAGTTATTAACAAGAGACTCAGAGTATTGAATGTACGAGGAAGGACAAATGTCTGAAAGTCAACTAGCCGTTAGAACGGAAAGCCAATGATCTTTCGACACGTATGTACGGAGTCTGCGCAGCATTTAATGCGGCATTTAATGCGTCTCAGAGTTGCAGGCAGTGGGACAAACAGTACTTCTAGCCTGCAACCACCCTAAAATAGGAAAGATTTGATTTGATCTCCTCCAACGGATCTATTTTGAATCTTGTCTATAAATATGGAGAGCCTTGCACCTATTCAAGGCTAAGGGAAATTTCCAAGCGAAAGCTCTCAAGAATCCAAGCACTCAAAGCATACTTTGAACAACACTCTGTAATTAAATTTCCCTAGTGTTGTAGTAGGATTCTCTCTGTATTTGCTTAGATCAATAGCTCTAATATTTAGCATTGTTTTGTATTGCTAGAGCTATCCCAGTTGGAAACCAAGAATACCAAACCACTCAGGGTGTGAGATTTGTTGGTTAGAAGGACTGGGACTTGTAAAACCCCCAGGGGTCAGTTCCTAAGAGAGGAAGTTGGCTATTCGTGTCCCTTGGCATGTAAAAACCAAGTACCTATCCTCAGGGTTTTGAGGATAGCTTCCTGTTAAATCAGGTCGTGGACGTAAGAGTTGGTTATCTCCGAACCACGTTAAAAAGACACTTGTGTGCTGATTTTCATACTTGTTCAGGATCATAACTGTCATCATACTAAACTGAACATTCTGCATTGTTTTTATATTCAGGACTGAATCAATCATCCTGAATCTTAATACTGTGCACTCAGCCTTAACCACCAGTTTACTAAGCAAACTCAGAGAAAACATTTTCAGAAACTAAAACGAGTAGAAACTAAGGACTCACTTTCCGCACGTACTCTAGCTCACTGAGATAGTAGTCCAACTGACTCGCTTCCGAGCAGTCAGTAGGTTTGTAATCTCTACTGAGCTTCCGAGCAATTTACTCACACTCAGCTTATCTGACTCGTTACTAAACTGTCTGTTGGTCCCAAAGGCAGGTTTTGGGAAGAATACACTTGAACAAGTCTAGAAGGGGGGGTTGAATAGACTTGTAAGGATTCAAAAAACCTTTTTCAAATTTACTGATTTATTCAGAAAATCAGCAGACTACTTGAGGTAATCTGAATTTTGAAAATAGTGCGCTGTGTAAAGTGCGGAAACGTTTTAAGGAAAATTTGTTTTTAAGTGATGTGCACAGATAAGAACAGAAAGAAAATACGAAGAGACACAGGGGTTTATAGTGGTTCGGACCAACTGTCCTACATCCACTCTCCTCAATCCAACTTGGACTTGAGGGGCTCTCCACTAACTCACTTACTCACTTACTTACACAACTTTTGAGAGTACTACTCTCTTTACAACTTGTCAATGCTATAATTGCAATTGACTTCTCACAGCTTCTACAAAGCTTTTACAAAGGATAAGTATGGATGGTGTTTTTGAGCGTAAGTGATAAAGCTGACAGAGTATTGGCTAGCTTAATGTGCGTGTAAATCCAATCCTGAAAATATCACTAATACTCTAATTTATAGGATCAAATAACTAGCCGTTGGAATGGACTAGAAATCTGAGATCCTATAATCTCGCATTCAATCAATCATTGTGATTGATTGAATTTCCTTCTTGATTCCCGTCAGTCTTCGCGATTCTTCAATCAATCAAGTTTGTCCCCTTGATTGATTGATCTTCTATTCTGGGAATCTTCCTTTTATGTCGCAAGTTTAACCCTTCAAATTGATTCCGAAGAATCTGGGCTGAGCACAGGACTTCAGCTGATCTGTCTCCTCAGCTGGTGTATTAGTCTGCTGATACTTGGACCTCAGCTGATGTGCAAGGCTGCTGGTGTGCACCTCAGCTGGTCTTCTTGACTTCGTCTGAATAAGTCTTTTATCCATGGTCCTTGTCTTGACTGCGACGTGCTCTCAGCTGATCAGCTAATCTTCTGATATCAGCTGATCTGCTCTTCAGCTTATCGGCTGATGTAAACTTCTCTGATGATCTGCTCTCGATGCTCCAGTGTCAGCTGCTTAAATCTTCTGTCTTCTAAAATCGGCTAAGTCCACAAGGTCTCAGCTGGTCTTCTCTTCTATGAAAGCTTCGGATCTTCTAGGCAGCAAGGTTGGTTCCCCCTTACTTGAACCTATCTAATCCTAACTACTCATCAGCTGACTAACATGTTCAGCTGGTCCTATTACAAGCTGATTTGTTTTATATCATCAAAACATCTAACACAGATATCCTAACACTGTCCCTGCTGCCCCTGTGGACCTTCAGCATACTGAGTAATTCAGGAAATCCTGACTGAGAGTGTTAGAGCATTTTTCTGAGTCTTTCAGAAAAATCTGACATTAGTGTATTCCCCCCCCCATACACTGATTTTATTCATTTCGGGACCAACACCAAGAGATCAACTTACTTCCCAGAAACTGATAAGTGCCAGAGGTTGACTTCCTATCTATCTTGCAACCTCCATAGTCAGAATCTGAATACTCACTCAGCTGAAAGTTGTCATTAGTTGGGTACAGAGGCCTATATTGAAAGTACCCTTCAAATACTTCACAATCTTCTTTGTTGCTTCCAGATGAGATTTCTTGGGGTTGGCTTGAAATCTTGCACATACTCCTACTGTAAAGCTGATATCAGGTCTGCTGGCAGTGAGATACAGTAGCGAACCAATAAGTCCTCTGTATTGTGTCTGATCCACTTTCTCACCAGCCTCATCTGGATCCATGCTAAAGTTTGCCATCATTGGAATCTTAGCTTCTCTGCTGCTACTGACTCCAAACTTTTCTATCAAGTTCTTGGCATACTTAGCTTGGCTGATAAAGGTTCCATTGGACATCTGCTTCACCTGAAGTCCAAGGAAATAGGTCATCTCCCCCATCATGGACATCTCAAATTTGCTTGTCATCAGCCTGCTGAACTGATCACACATCTGCTTGTTGGGGGAGCCGAAGATGATATCATCCACATAGATCTGCACCAAAAGGATATCATCTCCATCTTCTTTTCTAATCAAGGTCTTGTCTATCTTTCCTTTGCTGAATCCGCTATCCAGCAGGAACTGTGATAGAGTATCATAACATGCCCTAGGTGTCTGCTTGAGTCCATATAAAGCCTTCTGCAACCTATAGAACTTGTTACCAACCTCAAATCCTGGCGGCCGGTCCACATATACTTGTTCTGACAGGATTCCATTCAGAAAAGCTGATTTGACATCCATCTGATATACCTTGAACCCTTTGAAAATAGCATAGGCCAGAAACAATCTGGTGACTTCTAGTCTGGCCACAGGAGCAAATGTCTCATCATAGTCAATCCCCTCTGACTGTGAATACCCCTAGGCTACTAGCCTTACCTTGTTTATCACCACAACATCATTTTCATCCTTCTTGTTCTTGAAGACCCATTTAGTGCCTATGACCTTCTGATGTTTGGGCCTCTCCACTAGAGTCCAAACTTCTTGTCTTGCAAACTGGTTTAGCTCCTCTTGCATAGCTATAATCCAGTTAGGGTCCTCAAGAGCTTCATGGATGTTCTTCTGTTCAATCAGGGACACATAACAGCTGAACTGAGCACCCAAGTTTAGCTTTCTTCTACACTGAACACCTACACTTGGATCTCCTAAGATCTGCTCAGCTGGGAAGTCAGACAGCTTCTCTTTACCCCTCTGAGGTGCCATGGTCTGCTCCTCTTGGGTTCTGTCTGACATTCCCCCTTGGTTAGTGTCAGGAGTCAATGTGCCATCATCTGGTGCTGATGAAGGCTTATCAGCTGACTTGGGCTCATCATCTGAATCTGAATCTGATTCAGTCCTTGGTACTACTACCTTAATCAGATCTGGCTTATCTGACAGATTCAGCTAATCCATCTCATTTGCTAGCTTCTCTTTGCTGTACTCATGAATAGATTCATCAAATACAACATGGGGTGTCTCATCCACGCAAAGAGAGACCTTATTAAAGACTTTATAAGCTTTGCTACTTCCAGAATATCCTAAGAATATTCCTTCAGCAACCTTAGCATCAAAAGTCTTTAACTTAGTCTTTCCATTGTCATGGATGAAACACCTACACCCAAAAATATGGACAAAGGAAAGGTTAGGAGTTTTACCTTTGTACATCTCATAAGGAGTCTTGCCATGTCTTTTGACTGGTAAACACCTATTTTGGATGTAGCAAGCAATGTTAATGGCTTTCGCTAAAAATCTTTGAGGAGTCTGATATTCAGCTAACATGGTCCTTGCTGCCTCCTTGAGGGTTCTATTTCTCCTCTCAGCTAACCCATTCTGCTGAGGTGTTCTGGCAGCTGATGTCTCATGTTGAATACCATTTTCCCTGCAATAGTCCGAAACAATAGAGTTAAGAAACTCAGTACCTTTATCACTTCTGATTCTGACTATGCTGAGGTCCAGCTCCTTCTGGATCCTCTTGAACAACTCCAGCATCTTGACCGTGGTCTCATTTTTCTTGAACAAGAACACTACCCAAGTGAATCTTGTATAATCATCCACAACCACCAGTATGTACTTCCTTCCCCTGAAGCTAAGGGGTGAGACTGGTCCAAATAAATCCATATGAAGCAGCTGGAGTGCTTTTGTTGTTGCAGTACTCTGCACATCCTTGAATGAGGCTTTGGTCTGCTTCCCTTTCTGACAGGCATCACACTTCTGATCAGATGCAAACACCTCATTTGGAAGTCCTATGACTAGACCCTTCCTTGCAACCTTGTTGAGAGTCTTGAAGTTGAGATGACCCAACCTCTTGTGCCAGAGCCAGCTGACTTCTGCTGAACTTTTAGCAACCAAGCATGAATCAGCTAGATAGCTTGCAAAGTCTGCAAGATACATATTACCTCTTCTGAGGCCAATTAGTCTGCATAAATCATTAATAACAAGGTAAGAGTTTTTAGAGAATCTTACTGAATATCCTTTATGACAGAATTGGGATACAGATAGAAGATTGTGCATCAGCCCATCTACATTGTAGACTTCCTCAACTCTTGTTCCTTTGATCAGCAGAGTACCAACTCCTCTGGTGACTCCAAAATTGTTATCACCGAACACAACTCTAGGCCCATCAAGCGTCACAAAGTCCTAGAGGAGATGCTTTTCAAACGTCTTGTGCTTTGAGCATCCACTATCAATGTACCAGATGTAGTTCTTGGCTTCTCCTCTCTCAATTGGGCTAAAGTTTGCCTGAAATAAAAACTCAGGCTTTAGGTACCCTTTCTTTGGGTCCTGATTGGTTAGTCTCTACTTTTTGGATCCACAGGTAGAGATCATGCTTTTGAGGTTTAGGAGATCTCAACCTTCTACCATACTTGTCCACAAAGATCATCTCCCTCAGAGGATCTCTTCTGGGGTGATGAGTGATAACAGCAGTCTTGTAGGTGGGCTGCTCAAATGGGTAGTTTTGGCTTGAGCCTCTGAATGACTCATATACTTTAGCCTGTGAAGGCTTGCCTATTTTGGTTACGTTAAATGCAACCCAGGGCTGAGGTCTGGTTCGCTTGGGCTTACTCTACTGAGATGGCCCAGGCTTATCATTCCTCTGTTGATTCTGCTGAGGCTTCCTTGTCTTAGCATTGCTATGAGTAGGATGCCTCTTCTGGTCTTGAGGCCTCTGAGCTTTGGACTTATTTTTGTTACCAGCAGGCTTCTGAGTTTTAGTACTCTTATGCTCTGCTGGAACCTTTTGATCACCAGCAGACTTCTGAGCTTTGGTGCTCTTCTGCCCAGCTGGGATCTTTTCTGTCCCTCTGCTCTTTTGCCCTTTTGATACAGATGCAGGCTCAGCTGGTCCCTTACCCTTTCGAGGATCCCGGATTAACCCACTATCACCTTTCTTCTTCTTTTGTGGTTTGGGTTTGGGATAACCAAGACCCCTTTTATCATTCACAGTTTGTGAGGACTCAGCTATTTCAGACACGGCAATTTTTGCCTTAGTCAGCTGATCCACTTTCAGCTGAAGCTGCTGTGAATTTTTAATTGTAAGTTCTTTCTGTTTGAAGAGTTCATCGAACTTAGCTGTCAGCCGATTATGTTCTTTCCTCAAGACAGTGTTTTCAGAGAGCAGCTTTTCTATCAGCTTCTCCTGTTCCTCACATTTTGCTATTAAGTCAGCAGACTTGCTAGCATGTGAGTCATAGGATGCCACTGGTAGTCTAGCACTCTCCAAATCCTGTCTCAGGCTTTGAACTTCGGCTTTCAGACTAGTGTTCTCCTCTTCTAACTTAGAACAGACTTTCAGAGAGGATTGGAGATCAGATAACAACTTGTGTATATTTGACTCCATAGAATATGTAGAGGTGCAGGATGAGCTAACAGAGGGGGTAGGAGAATTTACCTCTTCTACCTTAGCCATAAGGCAGATGTCTTCTTCTGACTCATAATCAGGTGAAGATGAGGATGAGCTGATGTCCTGCTTCTCCTCCTCTGCCAGCAGAGCTCTCTCATCAGCAAATCTGTGATCTCTCTTGATTCTCTTCTCTTCTCTCTCCCTTGTTGTAAGCTGGGGACAATCATAGCTGAGATGCCCTGGCTTATTGCAAGAATAGCACACACCATCTCCTCCTCTCCTGAGACTTGGTTCCCTCCTTTTCTCTGGAGACTTGTACTTGGTCTCCTGTTCATCTGATGGTCTTCTAGAATCAGATGACTTCTAGTAACTCCTGGAAGAATCACCCTTGTTCTTCTTCCAATGGGATCTGTACTTCTGGAACTTGTTTGACATCTTGTCAAACTTCTTGGTCAGCAAAGCAAGTTGCTCCTTTAGGCTCATGTCCTCTGGAGTAGATGACTTCTCTTGACTATCAGCTGCAGCAGAGAATGCAACATTCTTTGTAGCTGATGAAGTTGGAATCTCATCTTCTTGGTCTTCTTCTTGAATATCGAACTCATGTGGCTTCAGATGAGATAGCAGTGTATGATGACTCATTTGAGATAAGTTCTTAGTCTCCTTGATTACAGTCACCTTCACTCTCCATCTGGGAGTAAGAGATCTCAAGATCTTGTTATCGATCTGTTTCTCCGAGTATTCCTTTCCTAGAGAACTTGCCTTATTCAAGATGTTTATCAATCTCATATCAAGCTGATCAATTGACTCATCAACTTTCATCTTGAAGGTGTCAAAGGTGTGAAGAACAGCCTGGAGCTTATTCTCCTGTATTTGATCAGTCCCTTCGCACATTAAGGAGAGTTTCTCCCACATCTCCTTAGCTGTCTTGCTGGTCTTGATCTTCTCAATGTATTCTTTTGACAATGTCTCAATTATTTCAGTTCTTGCCACTTGATCCAAGTTGAAGAGTTTTCTTTCAGTATCATTTAGTTCACTCTTCTTCTTCTCTGGCTTCCTTCTTTCACTAATCTCTGCTTCTGGAGTCTTGCCGTCACTTACTGCTTCCCAATAGAATTTAATAGGCCCTTCCTCCAGAACATCCAGCATCCTATCATGAATGGCTCCAAGATGATTCTCATTCTGAACTTCCAGTAGTCATAGTCTTCAATGGAAAATTATGGCAGCTTCCTTATCTTGGATCCATTCTTCTTATAAGAAGCCATATCTGCAAGTGGTTAGATAAAATACACACAAGTTTTTCTAAAATGGTTTTCAGGGATCTGTCCAGGTGACCACCAAAAGCTTTCTCAGGATGTGATCTTTTGGACACACAACTCTGATACCTCTTGTTGGTCCCAAAGGCAGGTTTTGTAGTAAGAAAACCCTAAGTTAAGTCTAGAAGGGGGGTTGAATACACTTGAGGGGTTTCAAAACCTTTTTGAATTTTAGGCTAATTTTAAAAACAGCAGACAACTTAAAGATCGTCTGGTTTCGAAAATTATGCGCTGTGTATTTGAATGCAGAAACATTTTAATAAAAACCTTACTTGAAGTGACGTGCACAAATAAAGAACACGAGACACAGGAATTTATAGTGGTTCGAACAAAGGTCCTACTCTACTCTCCACAGTCCAACTGGAATTGTGGGGCTCTCCACTAACTTCTCTTACTCTCTCACTCACAAACTTCGAGGGTCAAACTCTCTTACAATCAGTCAAAGCTTTAATGGCTATTGACTTCTGACAACTTCTACAAAGCTTACAAAGGATAGATATATATAAAAGGGTTAAGTGCGAGTGAAGATTTTGACGGAGTTTCGGCAAGCTTAAACGCGTGTAGATCGATGCTTGAAATTATCACTGGAACTCTTATTTATAGGTTCCAATCAGCTAGCCGTTGGAATGACTAGAGATCTGAAATCCCATAAATTAGGACTCAATCAATCATCGAGATTGATTGAATCTTCTCCATGTTTCCCGAAAATCTTCGCGATGCCCAATCAATCAAGTTTGTCCCCATGATTGATTGATCTTCTATTCTGGGAATCTCTCATTTGTCGCAAGTCAACCCTTGTGTGATTCCGTAGAATCTGGGTGGAGCACAAGACCTCAGCTGATCTGTCTCCTCAGCTGGTGTACTAGTCTGCTGGTACAAGGTTGATTCCCCCTTACTAAAACCTATCTAATCCTAGCTATTCATCAGCTGACTAACAGGTTCAGCTGGTCCTATTACCAGCTGATTGGTTTATCATATCATCAAAACATCTAACAAGAATATCCTAACATGAATGCTTAGTGTAATGGGGTTTGTTAGATCAATTGTATGATTTGCTCTTTTAATTCATATATGTAAATTGTTTATTACAACGAGAGTTCAACGGACACATTTATCTTGTATGGGTATGAGTTCGATGATGTGATTTGAAGTAAAATTGAGTTAACGCAATGAGAGTTGGATAATTTCAATAGAAAATCCATTAATCTACATTAGTTGCTTGATTTAGCCTTTAGGTTATTAAAGATGAGACAAAAGGTGGGACACCTTACTGTACAAGCGGAAAAGCACGCTAGAATTTATTCTAGACTCATGTAATTATCCTGGTGGGAAAGAGTGAACTATTCCAATTACAATCCACATGCTTAATTAATGCATTTATCTAGTACGGTTTAGTGTGTAATATTTGTGATTGCTCCTTTCTTTGACTAACAAAAGGGATAAATGAACTTTTTGAACAATTAATTGATTACCCCTGTAAGCAAGAACACCCGATTACACGTTTCTCATATTGTTATCTTTGTCAATTTTATTGAATTGATTGTTGTCTTAATTTATGGTTTCTTGAGTTCTAATTTAATTTCTTTGTCCTATTTAATTATTTGCTATTTTAATTGTTGCATTTAGCTTAATTGGTTACAAGATGGTTTGCATTACAATCAAGCGTTGATGTATAGAATTAGGGATACACTAGCATCTAGTACCGTTGATTGATAATTTAATCGGGCACTTACTATTGCTACACAAACTTCTTATAAATGAGAAGTAAGTGTTGGAAAATACATGTAAGTTTATGGTGCCGTTGCCGACGATTAGGTTGGCTTACGTGTAACTTAGTGCAAGTTGAACTTGGTTGACAGTGTTTTTATTTTTATTTTATTGTTATTGCTCATTTTCTCTCTTTTGTCCTTTCTCTTTTGGTTGCTTATCTAGGTATGCATGAACACAAGATTTCATGCAAATGAACTCATTCCATTGAACTTGGAGATCAAATCCATAGCTAGAAGGAGGAATATAGAGAGGAATCGTAGAAGAACACAGACTAGAGATATGAGTGATTGTAACACCCCGCATAGGCAGAAGCTTTTAGTCATTTAATTATTTTTGTTTTAGGCGTGAGTTTGAGTGTGAGCAAGGTTTAGTCCTTTAAGTTGCTAAGCTTTAGTATTTCTTAATTAATTGTTTAGTATTAGTTGTCCCAATTAGTATTGTTTGGACCACTAAGTAGTGTTAAGTTTTGAATTTTATTAAGAGTTGAGGAGAATAATATTATTGTTGAGGTTATAGTATTAGTCCTTTAAGAATAGTATTTCCTTAAGTATTAATTCATTAAGGACATGTTAGTAATTGAGGAATTAAATTTAGGGATTTGACTTTATGAGGATTTGACCAAGAATAGGATTAAATAATACTTGGGATAGTATTAGTAATATTTTCGAAAATAAGGAGTCTTAGACCTTAAGCAATTTTTGAAAATTAAGTAGTATTAAGACTTGGATTTCTAGTATCATTATTTATGTAAATAAGTCATATTCTTATGCAAGAGAATAGTACATGCTTGAAGGTTAAGTATCATAAGAATAAAGAGATGGTAAAGATTTGTTAAATAAGGAAATAAGTTGCCAAGTATGGAAATAGAGATACACCAAGATTATGGTCCAATTTCTTACCTCTCTTGCAAGAATTTCGGCCAGCGCCTATTCCCAAGCCCTACAAACTTTTTCCAACTCTATAAATAAGTATTGATCAAGTCCCAAAACCCTAAGACACCCCAAGAATTTTCGGCAGCCACTAGCACCAATTTCCGGCCATGTATTAAAGTTATTGGACCGATTTTCCAGCAGCTTGTGAGGTTAAGAAGAGAGCAAGTTTCGGCAGCCTTAAGTAAAGAAAGGAGTAGGATACGAGCACAAGAAATAGTCAAGCCAACGTACAACACATCTCTTCTTTTCAAGCAATCAAAGGTGGGGGTTTAAACGGTGAAAAGTGGTAACACTAGTTCGATTTTTAAATACTATGTTTGATGTGTTTATGTGTTTATGTGCTAAAGAGGGATTCCCTTATGTGGTGTCAAAGATGAGTGCTCTTAAGTAGTACTAAAGAGGGATGCCCTTATGTGGTGTCAAAGAGGGATACTCTTATGTAGTATCAAAGAGGGATATCCTTATGTGATATCAAAGAGGGATACTCTTATGTAGTATCAAAGAGGGACACGCTTAAGTCGTGTCAAAGGCTAAGAATGATTGGTATGTTTTTATGTTTACGTGTCCATTATATTTAGACTTCGAACTAAACTATCCCCACGGAGTGATTATTTTATAATTGCTCACCCCTTCACCGAATTATATTTTCAGATTTTCAAGAGTAAAGATGACGAGATCGGCGATACGGAGGAAGGTGGATGTGATGCGAGTTAAAGAAGTTAATGGATGAAGATTTTTATTAATAAACCAAGTAGGCTTTTATTTCATGTTTGAAGCATTATTTTCGGCACTTTTGTGTTTGCCACAAGACTAGATGTTTGCATGTTTTATCTCGTTGAGTGCATGGACACGTAGATGTTTGATCTAGGATTTTTTTTATGGTTTGATGAATTATGGGATTTTATTATGATTTTCATGAGGTATTAGTATTATGATTATATGTTAATTATCATGAGTTTTAGGAGTTAAGTTGAAGAATTATTTTATTAATTAGCAGCTGATGGGCGAAATTTTTATGTATGATTAAGTGTTACTTTATGTGGTTAATTGCTCTTAAAGTATTAGTTATTGTCCTTAGTTTGCATGATCAATAAGTTAAGTGTTATAACTCTAAAAATTATGAAAGAATACCAGAATGTTTGACATGATTTATAATGCATATTGACCAATTTTCATGAGTTTTTACTTAGTAGAAGTCGAGGAACTGATTTTAGTCCTTTATGTGATTCTAATCGTCAAAATTCTTGTTTTTGAAATACCAAAATATATGCCAGTCTATTTTTGAAATTTTAACAGTTTAATAGTCTTAAAATATTAAGTGTTTTGGTCTTAAAACCTGGAAGAAAATCGTTTAAAAGTTTTAGTTCGAAATTAGTCCTACAACTTTATTTTACGAGCTTTTCATGTGTTTTAAAAAGGGATTTTCGTGGCAAGTGTTTAATTTATGTCTAATATGATTTAATTGAGTATTTATAGGTCTTATGTTGAATGGCAAGGCAATAGTATTAAAGAAAATGGATTTGGTATTAGTTAGTGGACTATTTTTATACACAACCAGTTTTGATGAATACACCCAGGCTGTTTTCGTGAGTTTTATGCCCCAGTGGCTGTACATGATTTGTTTAGGTATTATTGCATGATTTAATTGATGTCTTGGTTGATGTATGAAGTTGGAATGATATAATTTCCTATGTTAAATATATTAAATTATATTGGATATATTTGAGATGGTATTATTTATGTTTTCCATGGATGTGTTGAACGAGTTTTTTAAATTGAATGTATGATTTATTTGATTTTAGTTTTAAACGGGTTTTTAAAAGAGAAGGAATTTTATTACAAGCTTAAGGGTTCACGTTCTAAAAAATGTTTTATTAAATTGTTTATTTAAAATCAAGACTTCCGCTGATTTGAAATGCTTAGAATTTTAGGGCGTGACAGTGTGGTATCAGAGCAGGTCTACGTTCTTGTAGACTTGTAAAAAAATAATAAAATATTTTTATGTGCTTTATGTGATTGTATGCAATGTCTTTATGGAATAATTTCATGAAAAAGTTTAATAAAAAGAGAAAAGCTCCATCCATCGCCACCGCCGTAGCCATCTCCGAGTCCTAAAGCAAGTAAGTTTTCAAAAGCTCAAGTATGATGTTTCAAGTGAATGATTTATTCAAGGAATGATTTATGAGGTATGACAAGGTCGTCATGAAGGATTTTTATGAAAAGTTATGAAGGACCACTTTTGGTCAAATGTTTTAAGAAATTCTTTTCAAGATTTTCGAAAAGAAGATGTTTCAAGGAAAAGGTTTTACGAAAAATGTTTTATGAAATGTTGTGCTTGTACGATGGCTTAGGAGGTTATGATAAATGATGAGTATGAATGCCTAGTAAGGAACGTTTAGAAGTTTTTAAGTGCGACAAATTAGTAGGACCATTTTTTAATTTTATTAAGATCGGCTAAGAAATTCCTTTATCTTGTGGGGCCTTTCGTTTTAGATGCCTCCGAGATGTGACCCGATCCATGACCCTAATGAGTCCGATGGACACGCTGATAGGAGGTGTCGCCCTCAAGCTAACCTCGTAGTCCCTAACGTAGCACCTATGCCTAACACTACCGCGCAAGTAGTTGAACAATTAAAGAGGTACAAGCCTGCTACCTTTAACGGGCGGGATGGACCGGACGCTGTTGAGGAGTGTTTTCGGTCAATGGATAGGATTTTATGGTTATATCAGAGTAGCGCAGCGGAAGCGTAGTATTTTAAGTAGCGTAGGAAGGATTGGTTGTGAGTTAGATGTTAGTGTTAGTCCCTTAGAAGTTAGTATCCCTTCGGGTAAGGCTATTTTTACTAGTAAGGTTTTGTCGAGTACGAAACTTGAGATTTGTGGGAGGTGTCTTGAGGGAGAATTGCACGTGATCGAGATGGGACAATTCGATGTCATTCTTGGTATGGATTGGCTAGCTAAGTACCACGCCACTATCAATTGCAAGAAAAGGGAAGTGACGCTTAAGTTGCCTAGTGGAGAGGAATTGACTTACTTTGGTTCCCGACCAAGTACACATAATTTGATTGTCACCGCAATGCAAGCCGTTGAGTTACTTCAAGAAGAAGGATGTGAAGGATACCTTGTCCATGTAATGGGCACGAACGTGAGGGAGGTGAACATAGAAGATGTTTCCATTTTTAACGAATTCGTTGACGTGTTTCTCGAGGAGTTACCCGGAATTCCACCCGACCACCAAGTGGAATTTACAATCGATCTAGTGCCGGGAGCTGCCCCAATTTCGAAAGCACCCTATCGTATGGCGCCAAAGGAACTCGAAGAGTTAAAGATGCAATTGCAAGAGTTTTTGGATAAGAAATTCATCCAACCAAGTGTTTCACCATGGGAGCGCCAGTTTTGTTCGTCAAGAAGAAGGACGGATCGTGGAGGATGTGCATTGACTATCGAGAGCTTAATCGGCTCACGATAAAGAACAAGTACCCGTTGCCAAGGATTGAAGACTTGTTCAATCAACTAAGGGGAGCGAGTGTGTTCTCAAAGGTTGACTTGAGATCGGGTTATCACCAATTGAAGATCAAGGAAGGAGATAGAGCGAAGACCACTTTTCGCACACGCTATGGGCATTACGAGTTCGTAGTGATGCCGTTCGGTTTGAGCAACGCACCAGCTGTCTTCATGGACTTGATGAACCGTGTCTTTCACCCTTTCTTAGATTGGTTCGTCATAGTGTTCATTGATGACATTCTTATCTATTCTCGGAGTAAGGAGCAACATGAGGAGCACTTAAGGACGATTCTAGAAGTTTTGCGCCAAGAAAGATTGTTTGCAAAGTTTACCAAATGTGAGCTTTGGTTAGACCGAGTGAACTTTTTAGGCCATGTGATCACCGCCCAAGGAGTTGAAGTAGACGCATCCAAGGTTGCAGTCGTGAGTGAGTGGAAGGCTCCAACTAATGTGAACGAGGTTCGTAGCTTTCTCGGTTTGGCAGGATACTATCGGCGATTTATTGAAGGCTTTGCAAAAATAGCCTCACCGATGACCAAGTTAACAAGCAAAGGAGAGAAGTTCGTGTGGTCCAAGGCATGCGAGAGGAGTTTCCAAGAGTTGAAGGACAAGTTAGTGTCGGCTCCAGTCCTTATTATTCCCGATCCTACTGAAGGTTTCGTTATCTTTAGTGATGCATCGAAGCAAGGACTAGGATGTGTTTTGATGCAACATGGGAAAGTCGTGGCGTACGCATCAAGGCAATTGAAGGTGCACGAGATGAACTATCCTATGCATGATCTTGAGTTAGCGGCTGTTGTTCATGCATTGAAGATATGGAGACATTATCTTTATGGTACTAAGTGCTAGATTTTCACCGATCATAAGAGCCTCAAATACATTTTCATGCAAAAGGAGTTGAACATGAGATAAAGGTGTTGGCTAGAGTTAGTCAAGGACTACTATTGCACAATCAACTACCATCCGAGCAAGGCGAACGTGGTCATGGATGCACTTAGCCGAAAGGGAGGCGTGTTGTCTTCACTAACGAGCCCAGGCGATTTGGCAAGGGAGTTCGAACGCCTAAGGATAGAAGTTATCGATTCAAACGAAGAGATGGAAGCCATCTTGGCAGCCCTAACGATCCAACCTACTCTACGAGCTCGGATCGTTGAAGCACAAGGCGAGGATGTTGCACTCGCCAAGTTGAAGAAGCGGATCAAGGGGAAAGGCGTGAAAGGTTTCATGATCGATGAGAATGGAGCCCTCTTGTTCGAGAATAGGGTATGTGTGTCAAACCATGAAGGATTGAAGAAGGAAATAATGGAGGAAGCTCATTGTACACCTTATACGGTTCATCCCGGTGGAACCAAGATGTATAGGGACTTAAGGACTATATTTTGGAAGGCGACATTGCTAATTTCGTAGAGAAGTGTTTAACTTGTCAACAAGTTAAGGCGGAACATCAAAGGCCATCCGGATTGTTGAAACCGTTAGAGATACCTCAATGGAAGTGGGAGCACATTTCCATGGACTTCGTGATGGGACTACCCCGTTCGATTAAAGGGAATCAAGCTATATGGGTTGTTGTGGATCGACTAACCAAGTCGGCTCATTTTCTACCTATGAAGATGACGTGGAGCATGGATAAACTTGCTCAAGTTTATATCCAAGAAGTAGTGAGATTGCATGGGGTTCCCGTTTCAATCATTTCGGATAGAGATGCACGTTTTACGTCGCAATTTTGGAGGAGCCTACAAATGGCCATGGGCACTAAGTTAAACCTTAGTACGGCGTATCATCCACAAACGGACGGTCAATCCGAGAGGACGATTCAAACACTTGAAGACATGTTGCGGGCATGTGTCCTAGATTTGGAAGGTAATTGGGAGATGTACTTACCTTTGGTGGAGTTTACTTACAACAATAGTTGTCAAGCGACGATTGGCATGGCTCCATACGAAGCCTTGTATGGACGACGTTGTAGATCTCCCTTGTATTGGGATGAAGTTGGCGAACGACGTATTCTAGGGCTCGAGATAGTGGAGAAAATGGTAAAGGTGGTCGAGAAGATTCGAGAGCGAATACGGGCTGCCCAAGATAGTCAAAAGTCTTATGCCAAAAAGTGAAGGAAGCCCCTACATTTCGAGAAGGGCGAGGAAGTGTTCTTAAAGGTGTCGCCAACCAAAGGAGTTGTTCGTTTAGGACGAAAAGGGAAGTTACAACCGCGTTTTATAGGACCTTTTGAAATCCTAGAGAAGGTTGGGAGTTTAGCTTATCGCTTAGCTTTGCCCCCTAACCTTGCATCCGTTCACAACGTTTTTCACATTTCAATGTTGAGGAAATACGTACACGATCCTAGTCACGTGATAGACTATTCATCTTGGGAAGTGGACAAGAACTTAGCCTATGAAGAAATACCCGTTGAAGTATTGGATAGAAAGACTCATCGTTTGAGGAATCGAGAAGTTAATCTCATTAAGGTACGTTGGAATCGCCATGGAATTGAAGAGGCGACGTGGGAAAAAGAAGAGGATTTAAAAGCTAAATATCCCAAGCTTGTTTTGCAAGGTAAGTTAGTATTTTCGAGGATGAAATTTTTTAAAGGTGGTGAGGTTGTAACACCCCGCATAGGCAGAAGCTTTTAGTCATTTAATTATTTTTGTTTTAGGCGTGAGTTTGAGTGTGAGCAAGGTTTAGTCCTTTAAGTTGCTAAACTTTAGTATTTCTTAATTAATTGCTTAGTATTAGTTGTCCCAATTAGTATTGTTTGGACCACCAATTAGTGTTAAGTTTCGAATTTTATTAAGAGTTGAGGAGAATAATATTATTGTTGAGGTTATAGTATTAGTCCTTTAAGAATAGTATTTCCTTAAGTATTAATTCATTAAGGACATGTTAGTAATTAAGGAATTAAATTTAGGGATTTGACTTTATGAGGATTTGACCAAGAATAGGATTAAATAATACTTGGGATAGTATTAGTAATATTTTGGAAAATAAGGAGTCTTAGACCTTAAGCAATTTTCGAAAATTAAGTAGTATTAAGACTTGGATTTCTAGTATCTTTATTTATGGAAATAAGTCATATTCTTATGCAATAGAATAGTACATGCTTGAAGGTTAAGTATCATAAGAATAAAGAGATGGTAAAGATTTGTTAAATAAGGAAATAAGTTGCCAAGTATGGAAATAGACATACACCAAGATTATGGGCCAATTTGTTACCTCTCTTGCAAGAATTTCGGCCAGCCCCTATTCCCAAGCCCTACACACTTTTTCCAACTCTATAAATAAGTATTGATCAAGTCCCAAAACCCTTAGACACCCCAAGAATTTTTGGCAGCCACTAGCACCAATTTCCGGACATGTATTGAAGTTATAGGACCAATTTTCCAGCAGCTTGTGAGGTTAGGAAGAGAGCAAGTTTCGGTAGCCTTAAGTAAAGAAAGGAGTAGGATTCGAGCACAAGAAATAGTCAAGCCAACGTACAACACTTCTCTTCTTTTCAAGCAATCAAAGGTGGGGGTTTAAACGGTGAAAAGTGGTAACACTAGTTCGATTTTTAAATACTATGTTTGATGTGTTTATGTGTTTATGGGCTAAAGACGGATGCCCTTATGTGGTGTCAAAGATGAGTGCTCTTAAGTAGTACTAAAGAGGGATGCCCTTATGTGGTGTCAAAGAGGGATACTCTTATGTAGTATCAAAGAGGGATATCCTTATGTGATATCAAAGAGGGATACTCTTATGTAGTATCAAAGAGGGACACGCTTAAGTCGTGTCAAAGGTTAAGAATGATTGGTATGTTTTCATGTTTACATGTCCATTATATTTGGACTTCGAACTAAACTATCCCCACGGAGTGATTATTTTATAATTGCTCACCCCTTCACCGAATTATATTTTCAGATTTTCAAGAGTAAAGATGACGAGATCGGCGATACGGAGGAAGGTGGATGTGATGCGAGTTAAAGAAGTTAATGGATGAAGATTTTTATTAATAAACCAAGTAGGCTTTTATTTCATGTTTGAAGTATTATTTTCGGCACTTGTGTGTTTGCCACAAGACTAGATGTTTGCATGTTTTATCTCGTTGAGTGCATGGACACGTAGATGTTTGATTTAGGATTTTTTTTATGGTTTGATGAATTATGGGATTTTATTATGATTTTCATGAGGTATTATTATTATTATTATATGTTAATTTGCATGAGTTTTAGGAGTTAAGTTGAAGAATTATTTAATTAATTAGTAGCTGATGGGCAAATTTTTTATGCATGATTAAGTGTTACTTTATGTGGTTAATTGCTCTTAAAGTATTAGTTATTGTCCTTAGTTTGCATGATCAATAAGTTAAGTTTTATAACTCTAAAAATTATGAAATATTACCAGAATGTTTGACATGATTTATAATGCATATTGACCAATTTTCATGAGTTTTTACTTAGTAGAAGTCGAGGAACTGATTTTAGTTCTTTATGTGATTCTAATCGTCAAAATTCTTGTTTTAGAAATACCAAAATATATGCCAGTCTATTTTCAAAATTTTAACAGTTTAATAGTCTTAAAATATTAAGTGTTTTGGTCTTAAAACCTGGAAGAAAATCGTTTAAAAGTTTTAGTTCGAAATTAGTCCTATAACTTTATTTTACGAGCTTTTCATGTGTTTTAAAAAGGGATTTTCGTGGCAAGTGTTTAATTTATGTCTAATATGATTTAATTGAGTATTTATAGGTCTTATGTTGAATGGCAAGGCAATAGTATTAAAGAAAATGGATTTGGTATTTGTTAGTGGACTGTTTTTATACACAACCAGTTTTGATTAATACACACAGGCTGTTTTCGTGAGTTTTATGCCCCAATGGCTGTACATGATTTGTTTAGGTATTATTGCATGATTTAATTGATGTCTTGGTTGATGTATGAAGTTGGAATGATTTAATTTCCTATGTTAAATATATTAAATTATATTGGATATATTTGAGATGGTATTATTTATGTTTTCCATGGATGTGTTGAACGAGTTATTTAAATTGAATGTATGATTTATTTGATTTTAGTTTTAAAAAGGGTTTTTAAAAGAGAAGGAATTTTATTACAAGCTTAAGGGTTCACGTTCTAAAGAATGTTTTATTAAATTGTTTATTTAAAATCAAGACTTCCGCTGATTTGAAATGCTTAGAATTTTAGGGTGTGACAGTGATAATGTTGATCACAAGGAATTCAAAGAGAGAATGTGCGAAGAATTTGATGGGATTGCTCATCCACCTTTGGTGTCTAATAACTTTGTAATCAAGCCGACCCTTCTTGATATCACTTCTAAAAATATTATGAAGGAGGGGAAAAAGAGAATCCTAATTGACACATTGCTCAATTCTTGGAGTATCCCAACACGGTTAAGATGAATGGAGTAAGTGAAGACACATGAAGAGTAAGATTGTTCACTTTTACTTTGAAGGGTCGTGTCAAAGATTGGATTGCGTTGTTACTAAAAGATAGTCTAGACTCATGGGAGGTCTTGAACAAGAAATTTCTCTTAAAGTTCCTCCCACCATTAATGGAACTTCATTGGAAAATATTCATTTGTGGATTCTGTCAAGAAGAAAGAGAGAGTTACATGATGCTTGGGAGAGATTCATGGCCTTTTGACCTAGTGTCCACAACATGGGTTCGTGGATGAAAAAATTGTAAGCTTCTTCTACAATGGGTGAAATGAGATGGCAAGAGACAAACTCGATTCTTCGGTGGGTGGTTCGTTATTTTAAAATATCTGGAAGGAAGCCATATCTTGGTCCCTAAAGAAGACTTTGAGTCTTCTTGTTTTAAAAAAACAACTGACTTTACAATCAGCTGAGTGCGCAGTGATCTTAGTGCGGAAACATTTTTAGTTAAATCCTTTAATTAGTGCAGCAAGTAGGAGCAATTAAATAAAGTAAATAAAAACACAAGATTTATAGTGGTTCGGACCAACTGTCGTACATCCACTCTCCTCAATCCAACTTGGAGTTGAGGGGCTCTCTTACTTACTAACTTCCTTACAACTTTCATGAGAAAACTCTCTTACAACTCTTTTTAGTGCACACTTGCATCTAACTTCTAGACTTCTACAAAGTCTTTACAAAAGATAAATAAATATGTAGGGTTGTGTGAATACAAAGAGAATTGTGCAGCGATTCTGCTAGTTGATCATGTGTAAAACTATATAAATCTTCTCTATGGTACTCATATTTATAGGTGCCAAATACTAGCCGTTAGAGTTGACTAGAATTTGAAATACCTAAAAATATGTAATCAATCAATTAAAATGATTGATTGATTCTTGATCTCCAGATTGATATCTTTCCATCTTGGCTTGATCTTCAATCTAATTTGACTTGATTGATTGCCTATGATTATGGAAATCATCTAGCCGTTGTTGTGATCTTGTCCTTTTGACATGATTGACTTTCTGTAAATAGAACATCTATGAAACAACTTCAGACGACCTGGTCTGCTCCAGATGACCTGGTCTGCTCCAGATGACCTGGTCTGCTCTATCCCCGGCTGTCTTCCCAAGGTCAGCTGGTTTTAATGTCATCAAAACATAAGGGATTTCCTAACAATTTCCCCCTTTTTGATGATATTAAAACCTAAGGAAAGTTTGATCTTTCTCCAATCAGCTGATGTTCCCCCTTACACAAATCTCAGCTGATTTTCCACCTAAGTGTAGGCCTTCCCCCTTAATTGGGTAGATGTCAGCATTTGGATCTATTCATCACACTTAGCTCATCTGATTTAATCATCTTCTCATCTGATATCAGCTTTTTGTCTAATCTCCTGAGCTGGTGTGTACCTTAAAATAAAATCAGGCAATATGTAACCTACTGGGTCCTGGAGGGTCAGGAGGCACTTCTTTAGGGATCCTTAGGAATAGGTTATCCTTATGAGGCTTAGGAGACCTTATCCATCTCCCATATTTATCAACAAAGACAATCTCCTTCAGAGGGTTTCTCTTAGGAGGATGTCTTAGAACACAAAGTATTGTGATCTGATTATAAGGATATGTCCTACTGGAGCCTTTGAATGACTCATAGACAACAGCCTTAGCTGATTGTGCAGGTTTGGGTGGTACTTTAAATGTAACCAAGGGTGGAGAAGGGTTCTGCTTGGACTTGCCCTTCTGGGATGGTCCAGGCGGATCCGTCCTCATCTGATTTTTCCCTTTTTCCTTATTATCAGCACCCTGAGCCTGTGCCTTTTTCTTCCCTTTAGAGGACTTAGGGAAGCCAACACCTCTTTTGTCATGCTCTTGTTGAGAGGAAGCAGCTATAGATGACATTGCATTATGTGCATTGGTCAGCTGATCCAATTTCAACTTGAGCTGATCCTTATTTTCTTTGGTCTGTGTATGCTGGTTGAAGAGTTAATCGAACTTAGCTTTTAATAGCTTGTGTTCCTCTTCTAACCCTAGATTTTCAGCCAGCAGCGTAGCTACCAACTGTTCATGTTCCTCACATTTGACTCTTAAGTCTTCTGACTCTTGAGTCTGTGAAGAAGTGGGTTCAGCTGATAGTTCAGCCACCAGACCTTTCGCGAGGGTCAGCTGAGAGACTTCAGCTTCTAGCCTTGAGTTCTTCTCTTCTAGTTTAGCACAGACACTTAGAGAGGATTGGAGATCTGAGAGCAGCTTTTGCATCTCAGACTCCATAGAATTGGTAGAAGAGCAAGATGAGCTAACAGAGGGGGTTTTAGCTTCTGCGTCTTCTGTGTCAGCCATGAGGCAAAAATCCTTTGATGATGGTGAATCAACAGTGGAGATGTATTCCTCAAAATCTTGAATAATCTTGTTCATCTCCTCTTCAAAATTCACACAAAAGTTGTAACACATGATTCCTGCAAAATGTGTTAGGAGAATTAACACACAAGGATTTAGATATGCCCTGGTGACCACCTAAAGCTTCTCAGGCTGTGGCCTTTAGGATACATAGCTCTGATACCACTTGTTGGTCCCTAAAGAAGACTTTGAGTCTTCTTGTTTTAAAAAATAGCTGACTTTACAATCAGCTGAGTGCGCAGTGATCTTAGTGTGGAAACGTTTTTAGTTAAATCCTTTTAATTAGTACAGCAAGTATGAGCAATTAAATAAAGCAAATAAAAACAAAAGATTTATAGTGGTTCAGACCAACTGTCCTACATCCACTCTCCTCAATCCAACTTGGAGTTGAGGGCCTCTCTTACTTACTAACTTCCTTACAACTTTCAAGAGAAAACTCTCTTACAACTCTTGACATGATTGACTTTATGTAAATAGAACATCTATGCAACAGCTTCAGATGACCTAGTCTGCTCCAAATGACCTGGTCTGCTCCAGAAGACCTGGTCTGCTCCAGATGACCTGGTCTGCTTCAAATGACCTGGTCTGCTCTGTCCCCGGCTATCTTCCCAGGTCAGCTGGTTTTAATGTCATCAAAACATAAGGGATTTCCCAACACCATAGAATTAATCGAGGATATCACAAGTAACACATTGAGTTGTTCTTAAGAGAAAAATTTTCCACACCAAATGGCTCAAGTGGAGGAAAATAAAGATGTCAAGTCCTTGGCCGAGGATATGAAAGTGTTGATCAAGATGGCAAATAATTTGTTGGAGTGACAAAAGATAGGATTCATGGTTTGAAAGATGGAGATGCCAATAAAGGTTGAGCAAATCGAAGAGGCAAATTACATGGGAAAGCAACCTTATACCCAAGGAAACTTTCAAAGGAACTCACTCTTTCCTAATCAAAGCTTTCTAGCATACCAAAGATAATACCAAAACTCAAATACCCACATTAAGATACTTTGGCCAATGTCATGAATCAAATGGCACAACCAATGTAAAGTGGAGGAAATGTTTCTCAAACTAGAAGACCAAATGAACTTACTTACTCCACTGAATCAAGTGCCAAATGTGATAAATTATTTAATGAGTCAAATGAAGAACTTGGAATTTTAAATTGACCAAATTGCATCCTCGAGTGGAGGTGGAGAGAAAGAAAAGTTCCCTTCTAAAATTGATGGTAATCCAAGTGAGCATTGCATGGGAATTACATTCCAAAGTGGTACTCAATATTAGGGCCCAAGCATACCAATTAATGAGGGTGAAAAAGAAGAGGAGAATGAAGCAATTGATGAGAAAAAGAATGAAGAAGAGAATAAGAAGAAGAGAAGATAGAGTGCGATGAATAGGGAATTCCTAAGACACCAATTCCACATCCCTTTTCTCAACGTTTCATGAAGAAGAAGCTCAATGAGGAATTCTCCAAATTCTTAGAGATTTTCAAAAAGGTGACTATAAATGTCCCTTTACTTGAAGCATTGGAGGAGATGCCACAGATTCTAAGTTCTTCAAAAGAACTATTTTCAAAGAAGAGAATGGTGGAGGAATGTGAAACAGTGAATCTTACCATGGAATGTAGTGCTCTTAATCAAAAGAGACTACCTCAATAAATGAATGATCCTGGAAACATAACCTTGATGTGTGAGTTGGGCAATGGTGAAAAGAAATGAGCTCTTTGTGATCTTGAAGCTAGCATAAATTTTATGCCTCTCTTGATATTTGATCGTTTGAAGTTTGGGAAGATCAAGCCCGTCAACATATCTCTACAGTTAGCAGATCGTTCGATAATTCATCCTAGTGGGACAATAGAGGGTGTGGTGGTGAAGGTAGAAAACTTTAGCTTCCATGCTGATTTTGTTGTGATGGAAATGGAGGAGGACACCGATATTTCTTTGATTCTTAGGAGACCATTTTTCGCAACATGTTGGTCCCGAAACAAGTCTGAATCAGTGTATGGAGGAGGGGGGAATAATGTTTTCCAATTTCATGTCCTCTCACGCAAGTGTACGTGGTCGTCGTATATGTGGTAAGTTAACCAAGTAATAAAAATATCGAACTCAGGGAAACGATGCGATATCAAGCAAGCGTTGAATGTCTACAAAGGTTAAAAGCTAGTGAAGTAAGAAAAAGGGTCTTGGTTTCTATCTACTTCAACAAGCAAAGTAAATTCTAACTATCACCTTAGAAAGATGAGCAAGTGTGAGATGTGTGTGCATTGGAGTAATCCTACTATGGTTCATCTAGTGCCTATATACCCTAGCATGCAAAAGGTCACTTGATGTCTTAATCAAGCTAAGACTTTAACAAGTGTCTAGATCTCTCTAACAACACCCAATACTCCATTTGAGAGGTCTTAGCTTCTAAGCAATTCTCATTGACATAAAAGCATTAATACAAACACTTAACATGCACAAAATTCCATTAAGAGATTCTATAAATTAACTCAATTCTCATGTGTTGCTAACCCACTTAGGCTCTAAACATCCAATTGAACATAGCAAGCATTCAAACAAATCATCAAATTAGAGAACTAATCCATCAAGATCACTTAATCATGCATAGGATTAATAGAACACTAAATTACACCATAATGATCATACACCAATGCAACTAGAGATTAGCCCATGGCAAATTTGGTATCCAAAACAACAATTAAGAATCTAAACATCATTATTAAGAACTAAAACAAGAGAACTGAATGGAAACTTACCAAATGTAAAGAATTTGAATACAACCCACAAACCTTGAAATGCTAACTTCTAATCCGGAACTTGAAATGTAAAAATGAACAGTAAAAATATGGATAATGACGAGGGGAATCTAAAGCAACAAATAGATTAACAATCCAATGGTTGGATCAAAAGTAATTGTAGAAAGAAGATAGAAAATTAACTTCTAATCTAATTGATAACTACCTACTTCTCTCTCGAAACTAATCTAACAAAATGAAATGGTGAGAAGTCCCTCCAAAATCTGAAACTTGGAGTATTTATAGTATCCACCATGATTAGACCAAAATGCCCCTCATTATACGCGCAAAAGGATGAAATTGCCCTTAAAAATGTGAAAATCTTGAAGGCCGCTCGGACACCCTCTCTGGCTCGCTCGGACTCTACTGGTCGAGCGCCGGTCTACACGTGGTTGAGCACAAGGCAGACCGGTGTACAGAGTAAATTCGCTCGATCATCCAGTCTGGGCCGCTCGAGCATAAGCCAGTCAACGCTCGGTCAATGCATTTTTGTGATGTACAATTTAGACTTTTTTGTTCTCGATCACACGGCTCATCCAAGCTTCTTAGGGTCTTCATTTGAGTATTTTTAACTTCCCCATGCACTCAAATTTCATCATTTCAACCTCTATAGTCGGGAATTCCTCGTTTTTGCTCGTTTTCACCTATAAAACACACTTTCTTGCCAACAAGAGGTCAATAACACAAAGTATAGCATATTAGTGTTAAATATGAACATAAACCAATCAATATCACATCAAAATGAATGCAATTATGACCCTAATAACACCCCCAATCTAGATTATTGCACGGCCTCGAGCATCGAAGCGATAAGATAGGGGAATAATTGTATCAATGAAGTATCTAGCACATAATTAAATGCCATGGAAATAACACTCATTATCATACAAGTCTAGGAATGCAATGTCATCTTATCAACAATCAACATCAAGTCAATGAGCACAATATCAAGTCCATAAGTCAAGATCCTCACAATGAATTGTATAACTCAATAATACATCTACTACCATAGACTTAACATGAGTCTCAAATTCTCCACCACTTAAGTGACACTTGTTCACACATCATTGAGTACTTTCATAAGGTTGTAGTGTTGGCTCTTTGGTAGGGAAGGAAAAATATGGATCAAGTGACTAAGTACGATAAGTAAAACATAGAAGGAATCAAAATATAGACCATTTACATCTTGATGCAATTAGCAGTCACTTCTTCATTCACTTTCTAATCAACACTTTTCAAAACCAATTTCTTCCCTTTTTGCACATTGTGATCATACTCGAAACACATAAGGATCTACCCATTTTATAGCTTTGCTAGAACTTGCACTTTCTTCACATCCATGCAACAAGAATTTATTTTCACTTTAGCCACCAAGTTCTTCATCATCTCACCACCTTCCTTCCTCCTTTTCACTCTACTAATCATAGGGACAAGAGAGTTCCAAAAAGGAAGGAAGTATGCCTTCAAGTATGGTTGGCCAAAGGAAAGGTCTAAAGGCACAAAATGGTAAGCAATGGATAAAATTTCAATGGTATGCTCATAGAGGCAAAGTGACTCAATATATATCAAAGATGGCCTCAAATCATACTTTGCAAACTCATCATCTAATGTGGTCTCAAATAAGACTCAAGTCAAGTTCTAGAGTAACATGCACATGTGTGGATCTCACATCAGAAAAAATATCATTCGTTTCAAGATTGAAACGGGCATAAAAAGCTCAAACCTCACTGGTGTAGGTGATCATGACTCAAATCATCAATGTATCAAGCATCATAGAATCAACTACAATATAAACAAGACATGAATCAAGAGATAAATCCACTAAACCTAACATGCACTATCAACATCAACCACACAATAATAAGCATATCTAATGCAATTATCACCTTAAGCTAGCAACAATGTGGCAATTATATCAAGCAAAAATGAATCATCCATCTAGCACAAGGTTTAAACACCATAGAAACACTAAAATCTTCCTAAGCATAGCATTGCAAATGAGATTTGCAAAATGAACACACCCTCCAAACTTTTTTGGATCATATATCTAAAAAGTTTTGCAAAAGTGAAGTAAAGATTTTTTGCAATGCACAAGTCAAACCACAATACTCAAGAATCAACAATAAAAACTAAAGGACAAATCCATACCTCAAGAGATGACTCCCCCAAACTAGGCTAGGTAAAGTGCTTCAAAAGAGAAAAGACACAATAACTCACCATGGAAGATAGTGAATCCATGAGAACATACCTTAGAAGATCATCACCTATAAAATAAAAAACACTAATCAACAAAAGGAACAAAAATCAATCTACTCAATAAACAACAAGGATGGGTAGCCTCCTATCTAGCGCTTGGATTTAACGTCCCCTAGCCGGACAACACCAATGTTAGCTAAATGGCAAAGAATATGAATCATTCTTCCCATCAAACTTTAACCTTATAGTTTTAAAAAATCAAGGAAACATGTAGGATTTCTGGACCAAACACCTACTTTCCTTTTCAATTTATACTTATAAGCACATGCATATTCCTCTTTTCTCATAACACCTATCCACCCCTTCTCCTACTATCAAAGATTTTCAAGAGGATCCTCAATTCAATCTTATAATCAATCAATTCAAGAGGTAAGGCAAATTCATAATAAACAACATTATCAATTAAAGCACAAGTGGAATAGTTTAAGGGTTTAGAAATGCTCATTTCATCTTTAAATTCATCTTCCACTCCATCTTGTAGTTTCTGTTGGTCCCTAAAGAAGACTTTGAGTCTTCTTGTTTTGAAAACAGCAGACTTTACAATCAGCTGAGTGCGCAGTGATTTTGTGTGCGGAAACGTTTTAAATTAAATCCTTTTAATGAAAACCTTTTATTTAGTGCAGCAAGTAGGAGCAATTAAAATAAAGCAAGTAAAAGAAACGAGATTTATAGTGGTTCGGACCAACTGTCCTACATCCACTCTCCTAAAACCAAATTGGACTTGAGGGGCTATCTACTCACTTACTAACTTCCTTCCTTACAACTTTCAAGAGAAAACTCTCTTACAACTCTTATTAGTGCACACTTGCATCTAACTTCTAGACTTCTACAAAGTCTTTACAAATGATAAATAAATATGTAGGGTTGTGTGAGTACAAAGAGAATTGTGTAGCGATTCTACTAGTTGATCTTGTGTAAAACTTATCTAAATCTTCTCTATGGTACTCATATTTATAGGTGTCAAATACTAGCCATTAGAGTTGACTAGAATTTGAAATCCCTATAAATATGTAATCAATCAATCAAAGTGACTGATTGATTCTTGATCTCCAAGTTGATATCTTTCCATCTTGGCTTGATCTTCAATTTAATTTGACTTGATTGATTGCCTATGATTCTGGAAATCATGTTGCTGTGATCTTGTCCCCTTGACATGATTGACTTTCTGTAAATAGATCTTCTATGCAACAGCTTCAGACGACCTCAGCTGCTGTTGGTGGTCCTTGTCTGATATGTTCAAGGCTCAGCTGGAATGTCTAGTCATAGCTGTCCCGAACGTGTCTCAGCTGATCTGGGTGCTCCTCTGCTGATTTTGTCCTCGTCTGATTTCGGTACCTCAGCTGGTCTGACATCAGCTGACCTGGACCTCAGCTGATCTAACCTCAGCTGATCTGACATCAGCTGACCTGACATCAGCTGATATCTAGCACCTCAGCTGACCTTCACCTAAGCTGACCATCCTTAGCTGATCTAACCTCAGCTGATCAGCTGACCTCCCATAATCATCTGGTTTTAATGGCATCAAAACATAAGGGATTTCCCAACAATTTCCCCCTTTTTGATGATATTAAAACCCAAGGAAGATTGATCTTTCTCCAATCAGCTGATGTTCCCCCTTACACAAATCTCAGCTAATTTTCCACCTAAGTGTAGGCCTTCCCCCTTAGTTGGGTAGATGTTTGCGTTTGGATCTGTTCATCACACTCAGCTCATCTGATATCAGCTTTTTATTTGATCTCCTGTGCTGGTGTGTACCTGAAAATAAAATCATGCAATAGGTACCCTACTGGGTCCTGGAGGGTCAGGAGGCAGTTCTTTGGGGATCCATAGGAATAGGTCATCCTTATGAGGCTTAGGAGACCTTATCCATCTCCCATATTTATTAACAAAGACAATCTCCTTCAGAGGGTTTCTCTTAGGAGGATGTCTTAGAACACCAGGTCTTGTGATTTGATTATAAGGGTACGTCCTGCTAGAGCCTTTGAATGACTCATAGACAACAGCCTTAGCTGATTGTGCAGGTTTGGGTGGTACTTTAAATGTAACCGAGGGTGGAGAAGGGTTCTGCTTTGACATGCCCTTCTGGGATGGTCCAGGCTGATCCCTCCTCATCTTATTTTTCCCTTTTTCCTTATTATCAGCTCCTTGAGCCTGTGCCTTTTTCTTCCCTTTAGAGGACTTAGGGAAGTCAACACCTCTTTTGTCATGCTCTTGTTGAGAGGAAGCAGCTATAGATGACATTGCATTATGTGCATTGGTCAGCTGATCCAATTTCAACTTGAGTTGATCCTCTTTTTCTTTGGTCTGTGTATGTTGTTTAAAGAGTTCATCGAACTTAGCCTTTAATAGCTTGTGTTCCTCTTCCAACCCTAGATTTTCAGCCAGCAGCGTAGCTACCAACTATTCCTGTTCCACACATTTGACTCTTAAGTCTTCTGACTCTTGAGTTTGTGAGGAAGTGGGTTCAGCTGATAGATCAGCAGACTGACCTTTCTCGAGAGTCAGATGAGAGAATTTAGCTTTTAGCCTTGAGTTCTCCTCTTCTAGTTTAGCACATACACTTAGAGAGGATTGGAGATCTGAGAGCCACTTTTGCATCTCAGACTCCATAGAATTGGTAGAAGAGCAAGATGAGCTAACAGAGGGGGTTTTAGCTTCTACCTCTTCTGTGTCTGCCATGAGACAAAAATCCTCTGATGATAGTGAATCTGCAGTGGAGATGTATTCCTCAAAATCTTGAATAATCTTGTTCATCTCTTCTTCAAAATTCACACCAAAGTTGTAAGACATGATTCCTGCAAAATGTGTTAGGAGAAATAACACACAAGGATTTTTCAAAAGGATTTGGATCTGCCCTGGTGACCACTAAAAGCTTCTCAGGCTGTGGCCATTAGGACACACAGCTCTGATACCACTTGTTGGTCCCTAAAGAAGACTTTGAGTCTTCTTATTTTGAAAACAGCTGAGTGCGCAGTGATTTTGTGTGCGGAAACGTTTTAAATTAAATCCTTTTAATGAAAACCTTTTATTTAGTGCAGCAAGTAGGAGCAATTAAAATAAAGCAAGTAAAAGACACGAGATTTATAGTGGTTCGGACCAACTGTCCTACATCCACTCTCCTCAAACCAAATTGGACTTGAGGGGCTAACTACTCACTTACTAACTTCCTTCCTTACAACTTTCAAGAGAAAACTCTCTTACAACTTTTGTTAGTGCACACTTGCATCTAACTTCTAGACTTCTACAAAGTCTTTACAAATGATAAATAAATATGTAGGGTTGTGTGAGTACAAAGAGAATTGTGTAGCGATTCTACTAGTTGATCTTGTGTAAAACTTATCTAAATCTTTTCTATGGTACTCATATTTATAGGTGTCAAATACTAGCCGTTAGAGTTGACTAGAATTTGAAATCCCTATAAATATGTAATCAATCAATCAAAGTGATTGATTGATTCTTGATCTCCAAGTTGATATCTTTCCATCTTGGCTTGATCTTCAATCTAATTTGACTTGATTGATTGCCTTTGATTCTGGAAATCATGTTGCTGTGATCTTGTCCCCTTGACATGATTGACTTTCTGTAAATAGATCTTCTATGCAACAGCTTCAGACGACCTCAGCTGATGTTGGTGGTCCTCGTCTGATATGTTCAAGGCTCAACTGGAATGTTGAGTCATAGCTGTCCTGAACGTGTCTCAGCTGATCTGGGTGCTCCTCTGCTGATTTTATCCTCGTCTGATTTCGGCACCTCAGCTGGTCTGACATCAGCTGACCTGGACCTCAGCTGATCTAACCTCAGCTGATCTGACATCAGCTGACCTGACATCAGCTGATATCTAGCACCTCAGCTGACCTTCACCTAAGCTGACCATCCTTAGCTGATCTGACCTCAGCTGATCAGCTGACCTCCCATGATCATCTGGTTTTAATAGCATCAAAACATAAGGGATTTCCCAACAGTTTCTCTTCAATTATGCTCATGTCCATGAGTGGACCTTCATCTACCTCTTCTTGTTCTTCCTCCTTTCCTCCTCTTGAATCATCTCTTTCCTTATCCTCTTTTTCTTGATTCCTAACAATGCATACACAAGACGTGACATATTCCATATCATCATAAAATGATTAATATCATGATCAACGTAGTTATAAAAAGGATTAGTAAAACTCTTAAGATCGGAAGTTTCTTGAGCACAAGGATCTTTGATCTCCTTGCAAATTAGCCATGGGCTAATACCCTTGTTGCATTGGTGTATGGAGATTATTGTGTAGTTTAATAGGTTGTTAATCCATGCATGTATGACTTAGCTTGATGTATTAATTCTCTATTTTGATGATTGATTGACCTTTTGGTGTATGCATTTGGATATTTTGATCCTAATTGAGTTAGCAACATTTGAGAATTGAGTTAATTCATTGAAGTTCATGATTGATAATTGTGCACACCAAGTGCTTGTGTTATTGTTTCTAAGCCAATGAGAATTGCTTAGGCGCTAAGAACATCTCAAGTAGAGTATTAAGTGTTCTAGTGAGAACTAAGCATTTGATAGAGTTTATTAACTTGATTAGTACCTTAAGTGATACTTAAACATGCTGTGATTGATGAGTTGTTAGATGAACCCATTATTTGAAATACTCCAATGCACACACACCTAACACTTGTTCATCTTATCAAAGGTGATAGATAGGTATTTTGATTCTTGTTGTAAGTAGATAGAACCTAAGACCATTTGTTACTTTTATTAGTTAATCACCTTTGTTGAACAATTAATTCTTGCTTATCAAGCCTCGTTTCCCTGTGTTCGATATTATAACTTGGTCAATTACCGAATACGACAACGTCCACATACACTTGCTTGATTGCATACACATATTAGGCAAGCAAGTTTTTGGCGCCGTTGCCGGGGAAACAATTTCTTTGTTTTGCTTGGTTTGATATTTACATTTGCTTTTCTTTATTTCTTTATTCGTTCTTAATTATTCTTGGTGTGTGTTGATACTTTCTAATCTTTGTAGGAGTGAACGTAATTGAAGATGGATGGATACAACCAATACTCGTATCCTCCAAAAACCATATATCCTCCTCAATCATACACGTATCAACCTCACTCATATCCACCTTCACCGTACTATCCACCATATTTATATCAGTCTTTTCCATATTCTCCTCAATCACATTCAAATTCCCATCCTTACCCCTATCAATCTCCACACCCATATGTTTCTTCATCTCCTATGCCTTCATACAAACAAGACGAAAAGACGATGGAGATTATGAACGAAAAGAAGATGTGTATGATCTTATTAGTAAATTCTTTGATGAAAATTAAGATTTACGATAAGAAATCTCTAAACACTTCTCATTTTACTATTAGCTATAGTTCTCTTCATGATGTTATTGATAGTAATACTTCTTTTGTAAGCAATGGTAGAAATCGAGGAAAATGAGAGGAGAAGAAACATGAAAAGTGGGAAAAGGAAAATGATGACTCAAGAGAGGAATGTAAAGATGTAGATTCTATAATCAAATAAGAGGTAGAGGAATGTCCACTAATGGACATGAGCATCATTGAAGAAGAACATCAAAAGAAATTGGAAAAGGAGCTAAAAAATGAAATGAGCATCTCTAAACCCTTAAATTGTTCCATTTGTGCTTAAAATGATAATGATGTTTCTTGTGATTTCATATTACCTTTTGATAAGATTGATTATAAAATAGAATTGCGGATCCTCTTGAGAATTTTTGATAGTAGGAAAAAGGGGTGGATAGGGATTAGGAGAAAAAAAGAGGAAGGGTATGCATGTGAGAAAATATGGATAAGAAAAGTGGAAAAATGATAGGAGACTCTTTGATTATGAGGCTATGAGGTTAAAATACATTGGCAAGGATGATTAATATCCTTGACCATTTTGATTACCTTAAGGTCGTCCGGCTAAGAGATGTTAAACCTAAGCGCTATATGGGAGGCAACCCATCCATTTTGTTCCTTTTTGTTTTTTTCTTGTTGTTTAATTGATTTCCTTGTTAGTTGTCATAGTTTTGTTGTTTGATTTGCTTGGTTTTGTAGGAATTGGAAGCAAAAGAAGTGTTATTGCCATCATGATCATCATATTGAGGTATTGTTCTCTCCTATTTTGAATAGTGAACTTAGTTGACAATAGTTTGTGGGAGTTGCATATTAAGACTGGTTGGATAGTTCTTGATTTATTGGTGCATTAGTTCATTGCAAATCCGTTATTAATCACTTTTGGCCAAACTTTTAGGATCCTCTATCCGAAAAAGTTTAGGGGGATGTGTTCGTTCTTCATATTTTTTATTTGCAATGATACTTGATAATTTGTGATGAAATTTTTGGAGTTTTAAGATGTTGTGTGTAGAAAAAAATTGCATAAAAATACTATATTTTGGTCAAATTTGAAATTGTATATTTTTGCTCTTGATCGAGCTGGCATTAAGCTCAGTTCGAGTGAAACTAGACCTTCCTAGAGCAAAACAAGCCTGCCCAGGACCAAGGGGCCGTTCGAGCAAGACAGTCTGAGCGTGGCTCAATAGCAGTCCGAGTGTGGCTAAGAGGCAGACCGAGCGTGAGTTCATTTTGAGGGTTTTGACCCATTTTTAATGCTTTGACCCATTTTCACGTCCTTACATATAAATAGGTGATTCCACACACAAACACACACCACTCACTCCATTTTCTTGCACTCACTCTACCAAGAACAAGAGAAGGAAGAGAGAAAATTTCTTACATTTCAAGTTCTACTTTTTCCTTCCTAATTTCTTCCAAAGGTATGTTTCTTATACTCCCTTCTTACTAATTCTTGTATTTTGGCATGATTACTATTGTTGCTTGCTTCCGTTCGTAGTCTATTTGATGATTAGATTTGTTTTGGGTACTGTTATTTTGAACTTGATTTAGATTCTTGTGGTGTTTTGCTTTGATGATGGATGCTTTATATTTTTTTGCCATGATGATTGATGATTTGGTTTGTGCCTATGTATTTTGATGTTGATTGCTAGTGTTGCCACTTAGGGAATTGAATGCATTGAGATAGACTTATGATTGTTTTGATGATGTAGTTAGTGCATAGTTAGGTGTAATGTATATATTGCTTGATTCATGTTTTTTCTATAATGTAGTTAATTCTTTGATGCTTTATACATGAATAAGATGTACATGTTTGATATGATATGAGTCATGATCACATTGACCCGTGAGGTTTGAGCTTATTTTCCCATTTTCACTTAAAACGGATGATATTTCTTTGATGTGAGATCCACATTGTGCATTTTCACTCTAGCCCTTGGCTTGAGTCTTGTTTGAGGTCACACATGATGATTAGTTTGCAAAGCATGATATGAAGCCATCTTTTATCTTTATTAGTCACTTTGCCGAATTGCCTACCAATGACATCATTTCCATTGTTTTACCATTATTTGCCTTTAAGTCTTTCCTTTGGCTGACCATATTTGAAGCCATACTTCCTTTCTTTTTTGAACTCTCGTGTCCCTATGATTAGTATAGTGAAAAGAAAGAAGGAAGGTGGTTAGACGATGAAGAAATGGTTGCTAAAAGTGGGAAAATATTCAAGAAGCATGGAATTGAAAAGTGCATGTGCAAAGCAAATTATGGAAGGTTGAATCTTGTGTTGTGAGTATGATCACAAGTTAAGAAAAATATGAAGCAATATGCTTGAGAAATAGTGATCAATGTGATAATTGCATGAAGAAACAAGTGCTTCTTGCAAGAAGAATGTGAATGATCTTATATGTTCCTTCTATGATTTACTAATCATGTAGTCACTCTAATCCTAAACTTCCCTACCTTACCAAAGAGCCGACACTACAACCCATGAAAGTTCTCGTTAAATTTGTGAACGAATTGTCAATTAAGTGGTGGAGAATTTGAGACACTTGTCAAGCCTATGGTAGTGAATGTACCTTGTGTGATGATAGAGTGAGTCTCATACACTTGATAGATTAGTTACACACTTCCTTGTAAGGATCTTGACTTGATCATGTGTGCATTGAGTTTGTGTAGAGTGTTGATTAGATGATACTACATTTATAGATTTGCATAATGTTAGGTGATGTATATATGGCATTTGATTGTGTATTAGTGCTCATTGCTTCATTGCCCAAGGTCGTGTAACGATCTAGTTTAGGAGTGTGATTAGGGTAATAATTGATTCATATTTGGTATATTCTAGCATGATATTGAGTGATTTGTATGCATTATTGACCCTAATATGCTATACATTGTGATATTAACCCTTTTGTGCAAGAAAGTTGTGTATATAGGTTAAATCGGGCAAAATCGAGGAAATCATGATGAGGAAGGTAAAATGACGTGATCTGAGCATCTAGGAAGGCTTAGATGATAAAGAGGAAGACCCTAGGAAGCTTGGACAAGCCATCGGATCAAAACTTAAAAAGTCGAAAATGGACATCGCAGCTTGTACTCAGATCGAGAACCTGCAAGCTACACATCGAGCGAGATTAGCCATTGCTCGAGCACAATTAGCCTGCCTATGACCAAAGGCCACGCTCGGTATGAAGAAGAGGAGTGCTCGACAGCCTTGCTCGAGCGCCAGTGAGAAGTAGTCTGAGCGCTATTCCAAATTTTTGCAATTTTGAGGGTAAATTCGTCTTTTCATGCATTTAATGAGGGGCAAATGAGTCTTAACATTGGGAGCACTATAAATACCACATGCATCAGATTTTGGAGGGAGTTATCTTCATTTTCATTAGTTCTTAGTTTAGAGAGAGATTAGGGAAGTTACCAAGTGGGTTACCTTTTGATTTTCATTCTTATTTCTTTGATTACTTTTGATCCAACCGTTGGAATTTCAATCCGTTTGTTGCATTAGATTCTAGACATTGCTAGCTACGTTTGTACGATAGAATTTATCGTTTTGAGTTCCAGATTAGAAGATAGCTATTGAAGGCATTTGGAGAGTATTTCAATTTCATCTACAATTGATAAGTTTCCTCGTAATTCTCTTACTTTAGTGTTAATCATGAACGTAATTGGCTTAATTGTAGTTTGTACTTGCAAATTAGCCATGGGATAATACCCTTGTTGCATTGGTGTATGGAGATTACAGTGTAGTTTAATAGCTTTTTAATCCCATACATGTATGAGTTAGCTTGATGTATTAATTTTCTATTTTGATTATTGATTGAAGTTTTGGTGTATGCATTTGCATATTTTGAACCTAATTGAGTTAGAACATATGAGAATTGAGTTAATTCATCGATGTTCATGATTGATAATTGTGCACACCAAGTGTTTGTGTTATTGTTTCTAAGCTTATGAGAATTACTTAGGAGCTAAGAACATCTGAAGTAGAGTATTAATTGTTCTAGTGAGAACTAAGCATTTGATAGAGTCTATTGGCTTGATTAGTACTTTAAGTGATACGTATGCATGCTAGGATTGATAAGTTGTTCGATGAACCCATAATTGAAATACTCCAATGCACACACACCCAACACTTGCTCATCTTATCAAAGGTGATAGATAGATATTTTGATTCATGTTAAAAGTAAATAGGACCCAAGACCATTTCTTACTTTTATTAGTTAATCACCTTTGTTGAAAAATCAATTCTCGCTTATCAAGCCTCATTTCCCAGTGTTTGATATTATAACTTGGTCAATTGTCAAATTCGACAACGTCCACGTACACTTGCGTGATTGCATACACATATTAGGAAAACAATTAGTCTGAACAACATCCTCTTCCAAAAATACAAATTTTTGTTTGTATTGAAGGTTGTATGTTCATTATCATCGGGATGCATCGCAATCTGGTGGTAGCCTGTAAAGGCGTCCATAAATGTCATTAACTCATGACCGACTGTGTTTTCCACTAGCTGGTCAATATGCGGTAGTGGGAAATTGTCCTTGGAGCACGCGACGTTGAGGTCAGTGAAGTCTATGCAGAGTCTCCACATTCCATTGGCTTCCATACGAGGACAGGATTTGCCACCCACTATGGACATAGCGCTTCTTGTATCAGTTTATTATCCAGTAGCTTCTTTACTTCTTTTGCCAATGCTTCGTATTTATTCGACCCGTACTTCCTCCTCTTTTGCCGTACTAGTCTCCATGTTGAATCTATGTTGAGACGGTGACAGACATATTCTACCGGGATTCCCTTCATGTCTACATGGGACCAGGCGAAAACGTCGAAGTTGGCATTTAAAAATTATTCCATTTTACTCATGTGGGGTTCTTGTAACTCAGATCCTATAAAAAGTTCCAAGTCTTCCCTGTTGGGATCTACTTGAATGGATCTTATTTACTCAACTAGTGTTTCACATCTCTTATTCTCTTTCCACCGTGGATCCAAGATGGGTCCCTCCGTGTTGAGCTCATCTTCAACCTGTGTTGGCTCGTATCCTAGTCGAGGTTCAAGGTCCCCCTGTTCGTCTGGAGGGTCCCCGCATTCCAGAGTCGCTCTACTTTCAGCCTCCATCAAGATCATGGGTGTGTCATCATTTGCCCCAACATCTATATCCATATGTGTTTCTTGTTGTGGGTTTTGCTGCGGTGTTTGGTTAACCTCCATGTGTTCTGATTGATGGTCCACCTCTACCAATTCTGTTTCGATTGAGATAACATCTAAGATGTTAGGTTCATCAAGGGAGTGATGCACTTGCGTTTCTACTTCATACACCAACACTTGGGTGATGGGCTTTTTAATCATCAATAGAAATTCTCGTGCCTTCTTTTGATCACCCTTGATTGTCCCTGCACCTTTAGGTGTTGGAAATTTAACACAGTAATAGTAAGTTGAATATGCTGCTTTGAATTCAGAAATGAAATGCCTGCCGAGGAACCCGTTGTAAGAAGACTGTTGATCTACTACTAGAAAATCTATTAACCTAGTCAGACTCATTTCGGGATCCTCGACCAATACTAGTTCAACTGACAGACGAATAATTCCTAGAGGGATGGTTACAACTTTCCAAAACCACACTATTCTATGGTTACAATATTCAATATATGACTCGTAGTCTCCTAACTGCTCTAACGTTTTCTTAAATAAAATGTTCATGTATGCTCCCATATCTACTAGCAGCCGGTAAACATTAGTGTTCATGATGTTAGCACTGATTACTAGAGAGTCATTGTGGGGTGTGAGAATTCCCTCTAGGTTGGCCTGTGAGAATGCCAATGTTGGTCCCGAAACGAGTTAAATCAGTGTATGGGGGGGAATACACTGATGTCAGATTTTTCTGAAAGACTCAGAAAAATGCTCTAACCAACTCAGTCAGGATTCCCTGAAGTACTCAGTACGCTGAAGGTCCACAGGGGCAGCAGGGACGGTTCAGTAACGAGTCAGATAAACTGAGTGTGAGTAAAGTGCTCGGAGGCTCAGTAGAGATAACAAACCTACTGACTGCTCGGAAGTGAGTCAGTTGGACTACTATCTCAGTGAGTCAGAGTACATGCGGAAAGTGAGCCCTTAGATTCTACTCATTTTAGTTTCTCAAAACGTTTTCTCTGAGTTGCTTAGTAAATTAGTGGTTAAGGCTGAGTGCACAGTATTCAGATTCAGGATGATTGATTCAGTCCTGAGGTTAAAACCAATGCAGTATGTTCAGTTTAATAAAGATGACAGTTATGATCCTGAACAGAACAATAAATCAGCACACAGGGGACTTTTTAACGTGGTTCGGAGATAACCAACTCCTACGTCCACGACCTGATTTAACAGGAAGCTATCCTCAAAACCCTGAGGATAGGTACTTGGGTTTTACGTGCCAAGGGACACGAGTAGCCAACTTCCTCTCTTAGGAACTGACCCCTGGGCGTTTTACAAGTCCCAGTCCTTCTAACCAACCGATCTCACACCTTGAGTGGTTTGGTATTCTGGTTTCCAACTAAGATAGCTCTAGCAATACAAAACAATGCTAAATAATAGAGCTATCGATCTAAGCAAATACAGAGTGAATCCTACTACAACACTAGGGAAATTTAATTGCAGAGTGTTGTTTATGATATGCTTTGAGTTCTTGGATTCTTGAGAGTTTTCTCTTGGAAATTTCCCGTTAACCTTGAATGGGTGCAAGGTTCTCCATATTTATAGGCAAGATTCAAAATAGATCCGTTGGAGGAGATCAAATCAAATCTTTCCTATTTTTGGTAGATTGCAGGCTAGAAATACTGTTTGACCTACCCGCCATGCTTATTCTGGCAAGTTGTCACATCACCTGCAACTTTTTGAGACGCATTAAATGCCGCATTAAATGCTGCGCAGACTCCGTGTATACGTGTCGAAAGATCATTGGCTCTCCGCTATAACAGCTAGTTGACCTTCAGACATTTATCCTTCCTCGTACATTCAATGCTCTGAGTTTCTTGTTAGTAACTCAGTCTGAACTTGTGTCTTAATGGAGTCTTACTGACATTCTTTTTGTCTCTTGACCCATAGCATAAATAACCTTTTGCTTTGGACTTACATGATTCAGGTGATCTGAACCACGGCCTGAGTCAGGTCCTATGTGCATTCAGCACAACCTGATAAGTTATTCAGCCCAGTATGTGTAACCTTTCTGCTTCGGACTTACAAGGTTCAGATAAACTGAACCAAGGCCTAAGTCAGGTCCTAAGTGTTTTCAGCACAGCCTGATAGGTAACACTTTACTCTTCACTGACTAAGTTCTGTCCTGAGTATGCTTAGTGTACTCAGTAGAAACATCAGCCAATGGTACTTCAGGATTGACTTCAGGATGTATCAGTAGGTTTCGATCTTCAGCTTCAGAACAGACAATCTTCAGCGAGACTGACTGACTCCTTCAGGATGGTTTACGCTTCAGACTTCAGTAAATTGGGTCGACTCCAATATTCTTCATTCTTCAGCATGGTCTTCCTGTACTGAATCTCTAACCTAACTGTCCTGAACTATTTTATCCTGAACAACTATACTTAGGCAAATTCATCAGGGGTTTTGGGATCTAATCAAAATACTCAGATTGTCCCAACAGCCAATTTTATTGTAGGCTTGGTGGGCATCTTCGATCCGGATCCCGTCTTCTGCACTTGATTAATTGCCCAAATTTTGGCTTTCTTCCATCTTTTTAATGGAGGTGGTCTTCCATCAACTGTCCCTCCTGCTGGACTTAATTCTTCGAGCACTAAGATCTCCCTGTTCGGTTCTTGGTGAGCTGGGGGTGCTGGTGGTCCCCTCCTAACTTGCATGTTCGACCTTCTGTCTTCATCATCACTATACATGTCGTTATCTAATCCCTCATGTCGGGATGGCCTGTCTTTTCAATGGTGCTTTTTTTACAAACCCTGTTAGCTTCCCATTTTCGTAAAATTTCCATAATTGCTTGAGTAAATATCGGCATTCACTGGTGAAGTGGCCGATACTCTGGTGATAAGCGCAGTACTTTTTTTGGATTTAGCTAGTTTTTATCTTGTTAGATCCTTCGGGGAGCAAAAAGCATGTCCCAATCCTTTACTGTTGTATAAACTTGCTCGACGGTGGTGGTTAACACCTGATTCAACTATTTTTTGTATTCGACACCATCTGCGAATGACTTAAGATTCTTTGGGGCCTTGTACACACCTCCCGACTTCTTTCCATTTTTCTTTCCTTCGGCTTCCGCGCCTAGTTCCCTCTGTAGGGCCTCTTGCATTGCAACATATACACCGGCCTTGTGCCTAAACTCGGCGTACGTACTTGGGCATGACAAGTGCATCTCTTTCCATAAATCTGTACATTTTTTCGATCCAGCCATTACTGCGACAATTTTTGTGTCTTCGCTGACTGAGTCTCCCTCTAGGAGGATCTTGTTAAATCTCTCTAAATACTGCTAGTCTGTTTCCTCAGCACCTTGTGTGATGTTAGCCAACTTGTACTCAGGAAAAATAAATAACTTCATTGATTAATAAGAAAATACAAGTATCCTGAAGCTATTACAAAATTCCTGAACAACTAGCTCCTGATCTAGTCTTCATCCTTATTCCAAGCAATCAGTGGAATCTCGTACATCTCCAGTACTCGGTTCAGGACCTGCTTCATCCTGTTCCGATCAACAATGGCCCCGGCAGCTCGTCCTACTCTGACGACTTCTTCAGAAATTACTTTCCGGTCCAGCTGCTTAGAATTCCTAAAGAGTGGAGGAGGGTACTTGATAAATTCTGGAGTAGCGATCTCTACACCTTCAGTGTCAGCATGTCTGATGATTTCAGCCCATAGATCAGGATGCTCCTGTGCCATCCAGTGATGGAGTATGATGTCTTCTTCAGTCAGATCGTCCCATAACCCCACCACGTAGAATATGTATGCCCACCTATTCCGGATCGGAATCCATACCTCCAGCATCTCAATCGGAATGAAGTCTTCAACAAACTTCGATGGAGGATGACTTTGATCTGGTCTGACCACAATCTTCCTCTGAGTCTTTATCCGAGATCCAGATGATACAGATTTCTTCTTCTGGACCTGAGAAGTCAGATACTCATTGGACTCTTTTAGGCGCTGGATCTGACTGAGCATCAAAATTTCTTTCATTTTTGCTATCTTTTCAGCTTCAGTCATCACCAATTTCTTCTGAGTGGTCAGCCCAGATGGCATTATTTGTTCCTCCATCTCCTTATATAACGGCTCAAGAGCCGGATCTTCAGAGGGTCTCAACTTCTTCGGATCTGAGCCTTCAGCAGTTTCGATGGCGACTACGGATCTAGTCCTCTTTCTATCCGCAGCCTTCAGTTCAAGGGGAAAGTTCTTCTTCTTAGCTTTACCAGTAGTGGCAATTTGCTTCTTCCCTTCTTCCCCCTTTTTGGCATCATTGTCATTAATACGTTTGACAACTTCATCCACTGACTCCGCCAAAAGATTGAACTGACTGTCCATCTCAGTCTGCTTCACCTGTAATTGCCCAATCTGCCCTGCCATTCCTCTCAGGCCGATACTGAGCTGATCAATGGCTGAATTGTGTGCAGCCTTCAGTCGACCCTCGAAGTTTTCCATCCTTGTGTCTAGGGCAGATGCAATTTTCTCCTTCTCCTGTGCAGACAACTCCCTCAGCAGGTCCTCCTTCAGTTCAGCTTTTAGCTTGACCAACTTCTCATCAACCAGTTGATCAACCTTTTCAGAGAGTTGTTGATCCAGAAAATTGGCAAGTTTAGTCTCCTGCTGAGTCTGCACATCTGAAACCATCTGATTGCAGTTCTGAATAACATCCTTGGCTTGCTCTGAAATGACAGTGAGTTCTACATTGATTCCAGTCCGAGCTTCCTCAAGGAGATCAATTACTGCATGCATATCAGTGGCCATATCATTCAGGTCACGGTCCAGTCTGTTCAGTTTCTTGTTCAGCAATTCACAATTTGAACCAACCCTACTAGCTTTTCGCTCAACGAGGATGACTCTCCTGTGCAGATTGCCAAGTGCTCGTGAGGAATTGTTAAGATAAATTTCTTCGGGTGTAGTCAATTTTCCTCTGACTAGGACCATGCCTGGTGGACCCTCTCCTGAAGCCTCCGCAATCCCGAGTCCCTGGATTGCTTCATCGGCCGGTGCACTGACTCCCTCAGTGCCACCTTGCTGATCGTCATCAGCAATTATCACCACCTCCATTTCAGCTTCCTTCTCCTCTCCCCTCTCTTCAGCTTTCTGAGTATCAGGCTCAGGATACGTTCTGCGGACTGTTCTGATAAAATCCACCATTTTGATCAGATGATGTAGAGAGTTTACATCAAAATGATCAAAGAGGGCGGCTTCTAAATCTTCAATGCAGTCTCATCCTCTGGACTCTCCTAGCTGGCTGAGCTCAGACCAAGTAGCATTTCTGAACATGGCAAAAGTGCGGAGTTGCACAACTGCCTCCTTCTGAGCCTCAGTGAGATCAGGGAATCTCCCCTCCAACATCTCAGCTGCCTCTCCCCTTGCAGCTATCTCAAAATCTGAAAGAATGTTCACATCGGGCGCAGGGAAAGGCCATGGTGTTTCAGCCTGAACAGATTCAGCAGCCTCTTGCTCAACTCCTCCTTCCTGAGCAGGCTCTACCTGACCCAAACTCTGATAGGTTTCAGCAATGTTAAGAATCAGCTGGTTGGATCAGGGGATGCAACCTCCGGGATAGATGTAATCGGAGCAATTTCAAGAACAGCCTGCGCATGAGCTGGTTCCTTCTCCGGAGTTGCATGCTGAACAGCTTCAGCAGCTCGTTCTTCCATAAGCTTCTTCTCTCGCTCTTCCACGAGTTTCTTCTCCCGCTCTGCTGACCCTGAGTAGAGAAATTTTAGCTTTTGTTGCTTGGGTCTGGAAGGCTTAGATTTATCCTCCGCTGGCTTTGCTGTATCAGACTCGGAAGACTTGCCTGCCTGAGCCTGGACTTTTCCAGTCATGCTCGCCTGGGCCTTCTTCTTCTGAGTCCGAGGCCTTCTCCTTGTGCCAGCATCATCGGAATAAGCTCTGAAGAGATGGATTTTAGCTGGAATCTCAAGTGATTGGGCCTGATCCACATCACCGAGATCCAGGGTCTCCAAGAGCATAGAGATCTTGGTGCCAAAGGGCATTTTGGCCTCGAAAGTCGCCTGCCCCTCTGGCGAGTACTTGATCTTGCTGGTCTCAGCCACCAGCATTTGGAGGAAGTAACCCTCCCAGTCAAAATTATGCAGAGAGGCGTCGGAGATAGCCATCATCGTGTATAACTTCGGTCTGGAGATCTGCTCCAATCCTCCAGCAATCCCCATCACTCCCTGACTTGTCAGGTCGAAGAAGTGACAATTTTCAGTCCTCATGACTGATTTATTCAGGCCCGATTTCAGGACGACATCCCCATCGCACAGGGACTGGAGAAAATCCTTCTCATTGCCAAACCCATAATCCACTGGGCTTCGTCCTATATTGGGAAGATTAAAAACCTCCTTAATCTTCTCCCGGATGTTGAGAGTGACCCACCTCCTGATCATCTCCTCCTCACAGGTGGTCAAGGGAATACAAGTTTCTCACTCCTGGGAGTCCTTGTTTTGCGCCATCTTCAGGTAGAAGACAACAATAAGTCATGGGTGGAGCCTCTGTGGCTTTGCAGTGATGAACTGCAGAAGACCTACATTATCAAAAAGGTCTCGTACAGGCAAAATGTCGGGGTTATTGGAAGAAAAATCCCCATAGGGCTCGTAATGTATTTCGTTCCTTAAATGGAAAAGATTTCCAAAGAATGTATCGGCAGAAGGTGAAGCCATGGAAAATTTTGGAAGAATCGAAGAGAATCGGGTTTTTAGAGAAAATATATTGAGAAAATATTGGGTGCATAAAAGTTTTAACAACACGATCTTCTCTTATTTATAGAAAAATTTGGTTTTAATCGGAAGGTTTAGAAAATAGTGACCTTTAAGATTCAATGGTCAAGATTGAGCAGTGAAAAGAATTTGACCCTTCGGTTTTTTAAAAAGTAATTGGTCTAATTTTATCGAAAACTGTTCCCGCCCACAGTGCATTAAATGCACATTAGAGCATGTCCGTATTTAATTCAAATAAATTAAATTAAATAATAACCGAATATTAAAACGAATGGCTGGGATCATTTGGCAAATTAAATTGATTTAACAATACAGCAAACAGTAAAAGGATAATGCACGCAATATCAGATGACTAGACAAAAATCAGGAAACATACCAGTTAGTCAGATATGTATTCTGACTGATACGAATTATTGCCCTATCAGGGTGACAAGCCCTGAGTTCAGTGTCCTGAATCTTAGTCAGTCTATACTGATCATCCATTTAATACTGAATGTTCCCCCTTCAACCATTCATATTCTCTCTGAGATTCCTTCATCCTGAGTCCATATGAGTTATTCCCCCTGACCTTGTGCAATCTTATCAGAGATTCAGAATGAATCACCTAAGCCTGGGTCAAAGAGTCCTAACTCTACTGATAACTCAACAAACCTAGTTTCAGGCAAAGCCTTAGTCAGGATGTCAGCTCTCTGTTTTTCAGTAGGGACTCTCTCCATTCTGATGTCCTTCTTCTCAACATGATCTCTGATAAAGTGATGCCTGATGTCTACATGCTTACACCTTGTATGTAAGACTGGGTTTTGGGATATGGCAATAGCACTATTATTGTCACAATAAATTGGGACTTCAGTGGCCTCAACTTGGTAGTCTCTCAGTTGTTGTTTCAGCCAAAGAATCTGAGAACAACAACAACTGCCGCCATATACTCAGCCTCAGTAGTAGACGTTGCAACACTGGTTTGCTTCTTAGAAAACCAAGAGATCAGTTTACACCCTAGAAACTGACATGTGCCTGTACTTGATTTCCTATCAAGTCTACAGCCTCCATAATCAGCATCTGAATAGCCAGTCAGTTCTAGGTTGTCATCAGAGGGATACCAAAGTCCTAAGTTGACTGTACCTCTCAGGTATTTCAGAATCTTTTTGGCACTCTCTAGATGACTCTTCTTTGGATCAGACTGATACCTTGCACAAACTCCAACTGCATAAGTGATGTCAGGACGACTAGCAGTCAAATATAATAAAGATCCTATCAGTGCCATATATTCAGTCTGATTTACTGAGGCTCCTTCTTTGTCAGGATCCAGCTTCTCATTTGTGTTCATGGGAATGCGTGAGACTCTGCTGGACTGAACTCCAAATTTCTGAATCAAGTCCATCGCATACTTAGACTGATTAATGAAAATTCCGGAGTCAGTTTGCCTGACTTGGAGACCCAGAAAGAAATTCATTTCTCCCATCATTGACATCTCAAATTTCCCAGTCATCAGCTTGGAGAATTTCTCACAAAGCTTCAGATTAGGAGATCCAAATATTATGTCATCCACATAAATCTGAACCAAGAGAATGTCTTCCCCTTCGGTGATCCGGAAGAGGGTCCTGTCCACTGTTCCTTTCACGAACCCGTGGACTATCAGGAACTGGGATAGTGTATCGTACCAAGCTCTCGGAGCTTGCTTCAGGCCATAAAGGGCTTTCTTCAGGTGGTATACTTTATCACCAACTTCAAATCCAGGAGGTTGCTCAACATAAACCTCTTCATTCAGTACACCATTCAGAAAAGCACTCTTTACATCCATCTGATACACTTTGAATTTCCTGAATGTTGCATAAGCCAGAAACAACCTGATTGCTTCTAATCTTGCGACTGGAGGAAAGGTCTCATCATAGTCGATACCCTCGGCTTGAGAGTAACATTTTGCTACTAGCCTGGCCTTATTTCTGACAACAATATTCTTCTCATCCCTCTTGTTCTTAAAAACCCATTTGGTGCCAATAACATGTTGACACCTAGGTCTTTCAACTAACTCCCAAACCTGATTCCGCTCAAACTGATTGAGCTCATCCTGCATGGCTAGGATCCAGTTGGGATCAGCTAGAGCTTCTTCTATGCTTGTAGGTTCCTGATCACTCAGGAAGCAACAAAACATAGCGCTTTCACCAAAGGACAACCTCGTCCTGACCCCCTCATTGATATCTCCAATGATATCAGCCAATGAGTGATCATCTAGCCATCGCCTCCTACTGACTGGAGCACTGGGAGCTACTGACGTTCCATTGCCTGATCCTGAAACATTAGTCTCGACAATAATAGGCAAAGAAGCGGAACGAACAAGAACAGGGGATACTGAGTCATTTCCTGAGGGTTGACCAATATCAAAGAAATTGTTTCCCCCTACAGTGTTGGACTCAGTAACTGTCTCAGGTGCAGAAGCATCGTCACCGACAGTACGTACCTCAGGTTGAGTCTGTCCCTCCGTCTGAGACTCAACGTTTTCTGAGGCAGGGGCTTGCTGAGGGTTGGCCTGAAGTCCATCCTGATCTTCATCATCATCATCCCATCCCTTGGGAGCACAGACAAGTTTGATCTTGAATTCAGGATTCTTCAGACTCAGCCTTGTTACCCTTTTGGTAATTCCCTCAGTATCAGGACTTGGAACCTGTTTCCTAAGCACTGATGCAGTCTCATCAAACACAACATGAGGTGTTTCCTCCACACAAAGGGTCCGACAGTTATACACCCTGAAAGCTTTACTGACTGAGGAGTATCCTAAGAAAACTCCCTCATCAGATTTGCTATCAAAGGCTTTCAGCTGGTCTTTCCAATTGTTCAGGATGAAACACTTACACCCAAAAATATGGAAATAAGAGATGCGAGGTTTCCTCTTGTTCCAAGTTTCATAAGGTGTCTGAGCATGTTGTTTGTTCAGCATAGATCGGTTCTGAGTGTAGCAAGCAGTGTTGATTGCTTCCGCCCAGTACTTCTTGGGCAGTCCTGATTCAGCCAACATGGTCCTGGCAGCTTCCTTCAGGGTTCGATTCCTTCTTTCAGCGACCCCATTCTGCTGAGGGGTCCTAGCTGCAGAAGTCTCATGAGCTATACCATGGTTAGTACAAAAGTCAGTTATAATGGAGTTTATAAACTCGGTTCCTCGATCTGATCGGATCCTGACTATGCTCTGACCCTGTTCAGTACTCAATTGCTTGAGTAACTCTGGAAGCTTTACCTGTGTCTCCTTTTTGTTCAGCAAGAAAATAACCCATGTGTACCTGGAATAGTCATCAACAACAACAAGGGTATATTTCCTACCATTTATGCTGACAGGAGTAACTGGACCAAAGAGATCCATGTGCAGAAGCTGAAGCACTCTATCAGTAGAGAAGGCCTTGAATGAGGCTTTGGTTTGCTTGCCTTCCTGACATGCTCCGCACACGTGGTCTTTGCTAAAAACTTCATTAGGCAGACCATCTACAAGAGAAAGTCTAGATATTTTATTAATAATCTTGAAGTTTAAGTGACTCAGACGTTTATGCCAAAGCCAACTGAGCTCAGAGGAGCTCTTAGCGACCAGACAGGTTTCAGGAGGACTGCTCTTAAAGTCAGCAAAATATACATTGCCCCTCCTGATACCTGTAATCAGAACCTGCGGTGTAGATTTGTCCTTCACAAGACACATGTTAGATGTAAATTCTACACTATATCCTCAGTCACAAAACTGACTAACCGAGAGCAAGTTATGTCTCAGTCCCTCAACATATGATACATTCAGTACACGGACAGAGTTAATAACAAGGGTTCCGAATCCTCTGGTGAAACCCTTAGAGTTATCACCAAAGGTTACCTGCGGGCCTTCTTGAGCAACATAATCCTGAAGGAGATCACGAAATCCGGTCATGTGCCTGGAACATCCTGAGTCCAAGTACCAGTCCTTCATCAGATCCTCCTTCCTCTTCTTGTAGCCCGCAGCGATCTGAAAAGAATCAGGCCTCAGGTACCTATCTAGTATTGGGTCCTACTGAGTCAGTCATACCCTTCGGGATCCAGATTTGTTTAACAATTCTGATAGCATCAGAAGAGTAAACCTGTTTCCCTGAAATATCAACATACACAGTTCTCTTCTTCCTTTGTGCCTGGGAAGTTGAGGGTGTATGGGTGTCAGCCTGTGGTTCAGGAGCCCTATATTGATTCCTTGAGGTGGGCCTCCTGTTTCTCCTTGGCCTGGGTGCATTGGGCTGAAGTCTGTCCTGAGCAGGAGCAGCTCGGACCTGACCTCTTGGCACATGAGGTATGGCCTGAGTGTTTCTGGAGTCAGGTCTCCTTTGCCTTTCAGAGGCCACCTGGTTTGTCCTTCTCCTTTGAGGATTAGGACGCTCCTGATGGACTCTGTGCCCTGTCTGAGGAGTCTGAACCTCAGTAGTCCTAGGTCTTGCTTGAGGTCTCCTTTGTCCTGAGTTCCTTCTGTTCTGAACATTTCTAGGCTGGGCCTGAGAAGTGCTAGGAAGAAAATTCTTCCCAGTTTGAGGATTCCTAGGCTGGGCCTTGGAGTTCCCTTGGTCTGTCTTCCTAGATTCAGGATGAGAAACTTTGACCTTTTCCTTAGGTTTTTGTCTTGGTTTCTCAGTCCTTTGCCTGACAGGTTCAGCAGGCATTTTCTCCTTCCCTTTGCCTTTATTCTGATGAGCAACACTTGAGCTCTTGTCATCAGTTAGGGCAGGGACAAACTTTTTTGGAGAGTTGCTCCCTGAAGCACCTCTCTTCTTTTTGCCCTTTGGGTCTTTTGTGGCATCATAGCCTAACCCAGCTTTAGCACCATCAGTCAGCTGAGAGAAATTTGTCAACTCATCAACCACTTGGGTAGATGTGTATAACTTCTTCAGCTTGACCTCAAGATGCCCATTGGCTTCTTTCAGGGCCTTAATTTCAGTGGTGTATTGAAGCACCAATTTTGAATGAGCTTTCTCTTTTGAGATCAGCTCAAGATCCCAAGCAGTTTGCTCAGAACAAAGGTGAGCTTGCCACTCAGTTTCGAGCATCATTCTTAGAGCAGTTCGCTCAATTATCAGTTGTTCCTGAGCAAGGAACAAGTCAGTATCACGAGTCTCAATCAGCGAGCTGATTACACCCTACAGTCTTTCTACCTCCAGTGGAGCTTCATCATGCTTATTCTTAGCATTAAGTAGCTCCTCCTGAAAATGTACTAATCTGAGGGCTTCCTCAGTATCTCTTACTCTGAGAGACTCAGTTAACCGATCGTTCTTCTCACTCAGTTGTGCGTTCACATCTACTGTGTGAGTATGAGTCTCCTGCAGCCTTGAGAAGTCAACCATCAATTACTCTAGGGTGAGCTGAAGGTCGAGTTCTCCTGCTGAATCTGAGCTAAACTGAGGTGCGTGATCAGGAGAAGAGGCAGAAGAACATACCTCATCATCTGCCATCAGGCAGAGGTCATCATACTCTTCATCGGAGAAGAGTTCAGGGCCATCTGAATCTGAATCTGAGGAATCCTCAGCAAGCAACGCTCTCCGGTCTGATGCCCTGAGCTCTCTCTTAGCTCTCCGATCTTCTCGCTCACGAGCACTGAGCTCCGGACAATCATACTGATAATGTCCGGTCTTTTTGCAGTGGAAGCACTGATCTACATCAGAAGAAAGCTTCTTGTCAGTGTACCTTTTATCAGATGATTCCCTCCTGCTCCCTGTTGATCGTTCAGGTTTGGAGCTGGATCTTCTGGGCTCATCCTCTCTCCTCTTTTCATCTCTGCGTCTTTCAGGCTCATTGCGATCCCTCCTGGAATCTGAACCTCTCCTTTCTTCTCTCCGGGGGACTTGATCTCCTGGGGCTGAATACCTGCGATCACGGGTGTCAGTATAAAATTTCTTATACCTGCCGAAATGAGAGTTCAGTTTCTCGAATCGCCGTGCCATCAGGCTGTACTCCAAGGCTAGCTCATCTTTGTTCATGTCCTTCAGAGACTTGGAGCCAGATCCAGCCTCAGGCTCAGGAGTAGCTTTAAGAGCCACGCTCTTTTCCTTTTCAGATGTCTTCTCCTCACTAACTTCCTCACTGACAACACCCATCTTTTTCCTCTTATCGAGGTCAAATTCCAGAGCCTTTAACTCTGAGAATAGGTGAGAGTGAGTGATGTTTGTAAGGTCCTGAGTGTTTTTCAACAAAATTACTCCTGTGTCCCATCTTTCAGGGAGAGTTTAGGATTTTAGAAGACACCTCCCTCTTGGGAAACTCCTTTCCAAGGGTTGCTAGCTCGTTCATCATCTTAATGAACCGAGCTTCCATCTGATCGATGGACTCTCCCTCTAGCATCTTGAAGGCCTCAAACTTCCTGATAGCAAGATCTCTCTTGTTCTCCTTGATCTTTTCTGATCCTTCACTCATCTCCCTCAGGGTATCCCAGATCTCCTTAGCTGTCCTCAGATGCATGAGCCTGACCGAATTCTCGTAAGAAATGGTGTGGAGTATAATGTTCTTGGCAACATTATCCAGTCCGATTTGCTTAATCTGATCAGAATTAAGCGCGGACCTCTCCACTTCATCATCTCCGGTGGCTGGAACAGGGACATTGCCAGCAACAGGCCAAGTCGTCTGAAGATTTCTCATAAATCTGATCATGAATAGAGTAGAGATGTGCAAGTACCCTGAATTTCCAATAGTCATAATTGTCAATAGAGAATTCAGGAAGATTGCCCTCGAGGTGTTTAGAACCGGATGCCATGAAATGCAGTTTTTCAGAAACAAGATCAGTTCAGTAGACCACCAAAAGTTTCTCCTCAGAAACTGTTGGTTAACAAAGTCAGTGATCTTTTGAACCACTGCTCTGATACCACTTGTTGGTCCCAAAATAAGTTAAATCAGTGTATGGGGGGGGGAATACACTGATGTCAGATATTTCTGAAAGACTCAGAAAAATGCTCTAACCCACTCAGTCAGGATTCCCTGAAGTACTCAGTACGCTGAAGGTCCACAGGGGCAGCAGAGACGGTTCAGTAACTAGTCAGATAAACTGAGTGTGAGTAAAGTGCTCGGAGGCTCAGTAGAGATAACAAACCTACTGACTGCTCGGAAGCGAGTCAGTTGGACTACTATCTCTGTGAGTCAGAGTATGTGCGGAAAGTGAGCCCTTAGATTCTACTCGTTTTAGTTTCTGAAAACGTTTTCTCTGAGTTGCTTAGTAAATTGGTGGTTAAGGCTGAGTGCACAGTATTCAGATTCAGGATGATTGATTCAGTCCTGA
>JAPKLY010000162.1:47645-83176 GCA_026898435.1 Prunella vulgaris | reverse complement strand
CCTGATTTAACAGGAAGCTATCCTCAAAACCCTGAGGATAGGTACTTAGGTTTTACGTGCCAAGGGACACGAGTAGCCAACTTCCTCTCTTAGGAACTGACCCCTGGGCGTCTTACAAGTCCCAGTCCTTCTAACCAACCTATCTCACACTTTGAGAGGTTTGGTATTCTGGTTTCCAACTAAGATAGCTCTAGCAATACAAATCAGTGCTAAATATTAGAGCTATCGATCTAAGCAAATACAGAGTGAATCCTACTACAACACTAGGGAAATTTAATTGCAGAGTGTTGTTTATGATATGCTTTGTGTTCTTGGATTCTTGAGAGTTCTCTTGGAAATTTCCCGTTAACCTTGAATGGGTGCAAGGTTCTCCATATTTATAGGCAAGATTCAAAATAGATCCGTTGGAGGAGATCAAATCAAATCTTTCCTATTTTAGGTAGATTACAGGCTAGAAATATTGTTCGACCTACCAGCCATGCTTATTCTGGCAAGTTGTCACATCACCTGCAACCTTTTGAGACGCATTAAATGCCGCATTAAATGTTGCGCAGACTCCGTGCTTACGTGTCGAAAGATCATTGGCTCTCCGCTATAACGGCTAGTTGACCTTCAGACATTTATCCTTCCTCGTACATTCAAAGTTCTGAGTCTCTTGTAATAACTCAGTCTGAACGTGTGCCTTAATGGAGTCTTACTGACATTCTTTTTGTCTCTTGTCCCATAGCATAAATAACCTTTTGCTTTGGACTGACATGATTCAGGTGATCTGAACCACAGCCTAAGTCAGGTCCTAGGTGCATTCAGCACAGCCTGATAGGTCATTCAGCACAGTATGTCTTACCTTTTTGCTTCGGACTTACAGGATTCAGGTGAACTGAACCAAGGCCCAAGTCAGGTCCTATGTGCTTTCAGCACAACCTGATAGGTAATACTTTACTCTTCACTGACTGAGTTCTGTCCTGAACATGCTTAGTGTATTCAGTAGAAACATCAGACAATGGTACTTCAGGATTGACTTCAGGATGAATCAGCAGGCTTCGATCTTCAGCTTCAGAACAGATAATCTTCAGCGAGACTGACTGACTCGTTCAGAATGGTTTACGCTTCAGACTTCAGTAAATTGGGTCGACTCCAATATTCTTCAGTCTTCAGCATGATCTTTCTGTACTGAATCTCTAACCTAACTATCCTGAACTATTTTATCCTGAACACTATACTTAGGCAAATTCATCAGGGGTTTTGGGATCTAATCAAAATACTCAGATTGTCCCAACAATTTCCCCTTTTTTGATGATGCCAAAACCCTTAAGCAAATTCCTATTCATCTATACAATCAACTGACTTAGTCAGTGAAGATAACTCAGTACCACCAGACGAATTAGGTACTTAGTCTATAAGATGAAAACAAGGAATGGGTTAGTACAGTTCTTAATAAGAATTCAGAAAAGTAAATTCAGGAGTCAACAAGAAGTTGTACTCAGGAAACATAAATAACTTCATTGATTGATAAGAGAATACAAGTATCCTGAAGCTATTATAAAATTCCTGAACAACTAACTCCTAATCTAATCTTCATCCTTATTCCAAGCAGTCAGTGGAATCTCGTACATCTCCAGTACTCGATTCAGGACCTGCTTCATCCTATTCCGATCAGCAACGGCCCCGGCAGCTCGTCCTATTCTGACGACTTCTTCAGAAATTGCTTTCCGGTCCAGTTGCTTAGAATTCCTAAAGAGTGGAGGAGGATACTTGATGAATTCCGGAGGAGCGATCTCAACACCTTCAGTGTCAGCATGTCTGACGATTTCAGCCCATAGATCAGGATGCTCCTGTGCCATCCAGTGATGGAGTATGACGTCTTTTTCTTCAGTCTGATCGTCCCATAACCCCACCACATAGAATAGGTATGCCCACCTATTCCGGATCGGAATCCAAACCTCCAGCATCTCAATCGGAATGAAGTCTTCAACAAACTTTGATGGAGGATTACTTTGATCTGGTCTAACCACTATCTTCCTCTGAGTCTTTATCCGAGATCCAGATGATACAGATTTCTTCTTCTGGACCTGAGAAGTCAGATACTCATTAGATTCTTTTAGGCGCTGGATCTGACTGAGCATCGAAATTTCTTTCATTTTTGCTATCTTCTCATCATCAGTCATCACCAATTTCTTCTGAGTGGTCAGCCCAGATGGCATTATTTGTTCCTCCATCTCCTTATATAAAGGCTCGAGAGCCGGATCTTCAGAGGATCTCAACTTCTTCGGATCTGAGCCTTCAGCAGTTTCGATGGCGGCTACGGATCTAGTCCTCTTTCTATCCGCAGCCTTCAGTTCCAGGGGAAAGTTCTTCTTCTTAGCTTTGACAGTAGTGGCAATTTGCTTCTTCCCTTCTTCCCCCTTTTTGGCATCATCGTCATTAATACGTTTGACGACTTCATCCACTGACTCCGCCAAAAGATTGAACTGACTATCCATCTCAGTCTGCATAATATCGGGGTTGTTAGAAGAAAAATCCCCATAAGGCTCGTAGTGTATTTCATTCCTTAAGTGGAAAAGGTTTCCAAAAAAGGTATCTGCAGAAGGTGAAGCCATGGAAGATTTTAAGAGATTTGAAGAGAATCGGTTTTTAGAGAAGATAAGTTAAGAAAATATTGGGTGCATAAAAGTTTTAACTACACGATCTTCTCTTATTCATAGAAAAAAAATTCGGTTTTAATCGGACAGTTTAGAAAATAGGGACCTATGGGATTCAATGGACAAGATTGAGCAGTAAAAAGCATTTTACCTTTTCGGTTCTTCAAAGGTAATTGGTCAAAATTTTATTGATATATGTTCCCGCCCACAGTGCATTAAATGCACATTAGAGCATGTCCGTATTTATTTCAAACAAATTGAATTAAATAATAACCGAATATTAAAATGAACGGCTGGGATCATTTGGCAAATTAAATTGATTTGACAATACAGCACAGTAAAAAGGATAATGCACGCAATATCAGATGACTAGACAAAAAAAATCAGGAAGCATACCAATTAGTCAGATATGTATTCTGACTGATACCACTTATTGCCCTATCAGGGTGACAAGCCCTGAACTCTGTGTCCTGAATCTTAGTCAGTCTATACTGATCATCCATTTTATACTGAATGTTCCTCCTACAACCATTCACATTCTCTCTGAGTTCCCTTCATCCTGAGTCCATATGAGTTATTCCCCCTGACCTTGTGCATTCTTATCAGAGATTCAAACTGAATCACCTAAGCCTGGGTCAAGGAGTCCTAACTCTACTGATAACTCAACAAACCTGGTTTCAGGTAAAGCCTTAGTCAGGATGTCAGCTCTCTGTTTTCAGTAGGGACTCTCTCCATCCTGATGTCCTTCTTCTCAACATGATCTCTGATAAATTGATGCCTGATGTCTACATGCTTACACCTTGTATGTAAGACTGGGTTTTGGGATATGGCAATGGCACTATTATTGTCACAATAAATTGGGACTTCAGTGGCCTCAACTTGGTAGTCTCTCAGTTGTTATTTCAGCCAAAGAATCTGAGAGCAACAACTGCCTGCCGCCATATACTCAGCCTCAGTAGTAGACGTTGCAACACTGGTTTGCTTCTTAGAAAACCAAGAGATCAGTTTACTCCCTAGAAACTGACATGTGCCTGTAGTTGATTTCCTATCAAGTCTACAGCCTCCATAATCAGCGTCTGAATAGCCAGTCAGTTCTAGGTTGTCATCAGAGGGATACCAAAGTCCTAAGTTGACTGTACCTCTTAGGTATTTCAGAATCTTTTTGGCACTCTCTAGATGACTCTTCTTTGGATCAGACTGATACCTTGCACAAACTCCAACTGCATAAGTGATGTCAGGACGACTAGCAGTCAGATATAATAAAGATCCTATCAGTGCCCTATATTCAGTCTGATTTACTGAGGCTCCTTCTTTGTCAGGATTCAGCTTCTCATTCGTGTTCATGGGAATGCGTGAGACTCTGCTGGACTGAACTCCAAATTTCTGAATCAAGTCCCTCGCATACTTGGACTGATTGATGAAAATTCCGGAGTCAGTTTGCCTGACTTGGAGACCCAAAAAGAAATTCATTTCTCCCATCATTGACATCTCAAATTTCCCAGTCATCAGCTTGGAAAATTTCTCACAAAGCTTCAGATTAGGAGATCCAAATATTATGTCATCCACATAAATCTGAACCAAGAGAATGTCTTCCCCTTCGGTGATCCGGAAGAGGGTCCTGTCCACTGTTCCTTTCACGAACCCGTGGTCTATCAGGAATTGGGATAATGTATCATACCAAGCTCTCGGAGCTTGCTTCAAGCCATAAAGGGCTTTCTTCAGGTGATATACTTTATTACCGACTTCGAATCCAGGAGGTTGCTCAACATACACCTCCTCATTCAGTACACTATTCAGAAAAGCACTCTTTACGTCCATCTGATACACTTTGAATTTCTTGAATGTTGCATAAGCCAGAAACAACCTGATTGCTTCTAATCTTGCGACTGGAGCAAAGGTCTCATCATAGTCGATACCTTCGGCTTGACAGTAACCTTTTGCTACAAGCCTGGCCTTATTTCTGACAACAACATTCTTCTCATCCCTCTTGTTCTTGAAAACCCATTTGGTGCCAATAACGTGTTGACGCCTAGGTCTATCCACTAACTCCCAAACCTGATTCCGCTCAAACTGATTGAGCTCATCCTGCATGGCTAGGATCCAGTAGGGATCAGCTAGTGCTTCTTCTATGCTTGTAGGTTCCTGATCACTCAGAAAGCAACAAAACATAGCGCTTTCACCAAAGGACAACCTCGTCCTGACCCCCTCATTGATATCTCCAATGATATCAGCCAATGAGTGATCATCCAGCCATCGCCTCCTGCTGACTGGAGCACTGGGAGCTACTGATGTTCCATTGCCTGATCCTGAAACATTAGTCTCAATAATAATAGGCAAGGAAGCGGAACGAGAAAGAACAGGGGATACTGAGTCATTTTCTGAAGGTTGACCAATATCAGAGAAATTGTTTCCCCCTACAGTGTTGGACTCAGTAACTGTCTCAGGTGCAGAAGCATCATCACCGACAGTACGTACCTCAGGTTGAGTCTGTCCCTCCGAATGAGACTCAACATTTTCCGAGGCAGGGGCTTGCTGAGGGTTGGCCTGAAGTCCATCCTGATCTTCATCATCATCATCATCATCCCATCCCTTGGGAGCACTGACAAGTTTGATCTTGAATTCAGGATTCTTCAGACTCAGCCTTGTTACCCTTTTGGTAATTCCCTCAGTATCAGGACTTGGAACCTGTTTCCTATGCACTGATGCAGTCTCATCAAACACAACATGAGGTGTTTCCTCCACACAAAGGGTCCGACAGTTATACACCCTGAAAGCTTTACTGACTGAGGAGTATCCTAAGAAAACTCCCTCATCAGATTTGCTATCAAAGGCTTTCAGCTGGTCTTTTCCATTGTTCAGGATGAAACACTTACACCCAAAAATATGGAAATAAGAGATGCGAGGTTTCCTCTTGTTCCAAGTTTCATAGGGTGTCTGAGCATGTTGTTTGTTCAGCATAGATCGGTTCTGAGTGTAGCAAGCAGTGTTGATTGCTTCAGCCCAGTACTTCTTGGGCAGTCCTGATTCAGCCAACATGGTCCTGGAGGCTTCCTTCAAGGTACGATTCCTCCTTTCAGCTACCCCATTCTGCTGAGGGGTCCTAGCTGCAGAAGTCTCATGAGCTATACCATGGTTAGTACAAAAGTCAGTTATAATAGAGTTTATAAACTCGGTTCCTCGATCTGATCGAATCCTGACAATGCTCTGACCCTGTTCAGTACTCAATTGCTTGAGTAACTCAGGAAGCTTGACCTGTGTCTCCTTTTTGTTCAGCAAGAAAATAACCCATGTGTACCTGGAATAGTCATCAACAACAACAAGGGTATATTTCCTACCATTTATGCTGACAGGAGTTACTGGACCAAAGAGATCCATGTGCAGGAGCTGAAGCACTCTGTCAGTAGAGAAGGCTTCCTTTACTTTAAATGAGGCTTTGGTTTGCTTGCCTTCCTGACACGCTCCGCACACGTGGTCTTTGCTAAAAACTTCATTAGGCAGACCATCTACAAGAGAAAGTCTAGAGATTTTGTTAATAATCTTGAAGTTTAAGTGACTCAGACATTTATGCCAAAGCCAACTGAGCTCAGAGGAGCTCTTAGCGACCAGACAGGTTTCAGGAGGGCTTCTCTTGAAGTCAGCAAAATATACATTGCCCCTCCTGACTCCTGTAATCAGAACCTGCAGTGTAGATTTGTCCTTTACGAGACACATGTTAGATGTAAATTCTACACTATATCCTCGGTCACAAAACTGACTAACCGAGAGCAAGTTATGTCTCAGTCCTTCAACATATGATATATTCATTACACGGACAGAGTTAATAACAAGGGTTCCGAATCCTCTGGTGAAACCCTTATAGTTATCACCAAAGGTTACCTGCGGGCCTTCTTGAGCTACATAATCCTGAAGGAGATCACGAAATCCGGTCATGTGCTTGGAACATCCTGAGTCCAAGTACCAGTCCTTCATCAGATCCTCCTTCTTCTTCTTGTAGCCCGCAGTGACCTGAAAAGAATCAGGCCTCAGGTACCCATCTCGTATTGGGTCCTACTGAGTCAGCCATACCCTTCGGGATCCAGATTTGTCTGACAATTCTGACAGCATTAGAAGTGTAGACCTGTTTCCCTGAAATGTCAACATACACAGTTCTCTTCTTCCTTTGTGCCTGGGAAGTTGAGGGTGTATGGGTGTCAGCCTGAGATTCAGGAGCCCTATATTGATTTCTGGCGGTAGGCCTCCTGTTTCTCCTTGACCTGGGTGCATTGGGCTGAAGTCTGTTCTGAGAAGGAGCAGCTCGGGCCTGACCTCTTGGCACATGAGGTCTGGTCTGAGTGTTTCTGGAGTCAGGTCTCCATTGCCTTTCAGAGGCCACCTGGTTTGTCCTTCTTCTTAGAGAATTAGGACGCTCCTGATGGGCTCTGTGCCCTGTCTGAGGAGTCTGAACCTCAGTAGTCCTAGGTCTTGCCTGAGGTCTCCTTTGTCCTAGGCTGGACCTTGGAGTTCCTTTGGTCTGTCTTCCAAGACTCAGAATGAGAAACTTTGACCTTTTCCTTAGGTTTTTGTCTTGGTTTCTCAGTTCTTTGCCTGACAGGTTCAGCAGGCATTTTCTCCTTCCCTTTGCCTTTATTCTGATGAGCAACACTTGAGCTCTTGTCATCAGTTAGGGCAGGGACAAACTTTTTCTGAGAGTTGCTTCCTGAAACACCTCTCTTCTTCTTGCCCTTTGGGTCTTTTGAGGCATCATAGCCTAACCCAGCTTTAGCACCATCAGTCAGCTGAGAGAAATTTGTCAACTCATCAACCACTTGGGTAGATGTGTATAACTTCTTCAGCTTGACTTCAAGATGCCCATTGGTTTCTTTCAGGGCTTCAATTTCAGTGGTGTATTGAAGCACTAATTCTGAATGAGCTTTCTCTTTTGAGATCAGCTCAAGATCCCAAGCAGTTTGCTCAGCACAAAGGCGAGCTTGCCACTCAGTTTCAAGCATCATTCTTAAAGCAGTTCGCTCAATTATCAGTTGTTCCTGAGCAAGAAACAAATCAGTATCACGAGTCTCAATCAGCGAGCTGATGACACCCTTCAGTCTTTCTACCTCCAGTGGAGCTTCATCATGCTTATTCTTAGCATTAAGTAGCTCCTCCTGAAGATGTACTAATCTGAGGGCTTCCTCAGTATCTCTTACTCTGAGAGACTCAGTTAACCGATCGTTCTTCTCACTCAGTTGTGCGTTCACATCCACTGTGTGAGTATGAGTCTCCTGCAGCCTTGAGAAGTCAACCATCAATTGCTCTAGGGCGAGCTGAAGGTCGAGTTCTCCTGCTGAATCTGAGCTAAACTCAGGTGCGTGATCAGGAGAAGAGGCAGACGAACATACCTCATCATCTGCCATCAGGCAGAGGTCATCATACTCCTCATCTGAAAAGAGTTCAGGAGACCGGCGTCCAGGGCCATCTGAATCTGAGGAATCCTCAGCTAGCAACGCTCTCCGGTCTGAAGCCCTGAGCTCTCTTTTGGCTCTCCGATCTTCTCGCTCACGAGCACTGAGCTCCGGACAATCATACTGATAATGTCCGGACTTTTTGCAGTGGTAGCACTGATCTGCGTCAGATGAAAGTTTCTTGTCAGTGTACCTTTTATCAGAGGATTCCCTACTGCTCCCTGATGATCTTTCAGGTTTGGAGCTGGATCTTCTGGGCTCATCCTCTCTCCTCTTTTCATCTCTGCGTCGCTCAGGCTCATTGCGATCCCTCCTGGAATCTGAACCTCTTCTTTCTTCTCTCCGGGGGCTAGATCTCCTGGGGCTGGAGTACCTGCGATCACGGGTGTCAGTATAAAATTTCTTATACCTGCCGAAACGAGAGTTCAGTTTCTCGAATCGCCGTGCCATCAGGCTGTACTCCAAGGCTAGCTCATCTTTGTTCATGTCTTTTAGAGACTTGGAGCCAGATCCAGCCTCAGGCTCAGGAGTAGCTTTAAGAGCCACGCTCTTTTCCTTTTCAGATGTCTTCTCCTCACTAATTTCCTCACTGACAACACCCATCTTCTTCCTCTTATCGAGGTCAAATTCTAGAGCCTTTAACTCAGAGAATAGGTGTGAGTGAGTGATGTTTGTAAGGTCCTGAGTGTTTTTCAATAAAATTACTCCTGTGTCCCATCTTTCAGGGAGACAGTTCAGGATCTTAGAAGACACCTCCCTCTTGGGAAACTCCTTCCCAAGGGTTGCTAGCTCGTTCATCATCTTAATGAACCGAGCTTCCATCTGATCGATGGACTCTCCTTCTAGCATTTTGAAGGCCTCAAACTTCCTGATAGCGAGATCTCTCTTATTTTCTTTAATCTTTTTAGAACCTTCGCTCATTTCCCTCAGAGTATCCCAGATCTCCTTAGCTGTCCTCAGATGCATCAGCCTGACCGAGTTCTCATAAGAAACGGTGTGGAGTATAATGTTCTTGGCAACATTATCCAGTCCGTTTTGCTTAATCTGATCAGAATTAAGCGCGGACCTCTCCACTTCTTCATCTCCGGCGGCTGGAACAGGGACATTGCCAGCAACAGGCCAAGTAGTCTGAAGATTTCTCATAAATCTGATTGGGCCATGTTCAATCACCTGTGGCATCTGATCATGGATAGAATAGAGATGTGCGAGAACCCTGAATTTCCAATAATCATAATTGTCAATAGAGAATTCAGGAAGATTGCCCTCGAGGCGTTTAGAACCGGATGCCATGATATGCAGTTTTTTTTTTTTTGGAAACAAGATCAGTTCAGTAGACCACAAAAAGTTTCTCCTCAGAAACTGTTGATAAACAAAGTCAGTGATCTTTTGAACCACTGCTCTGATACCACTTGTTGGTCCCGAAACGAGTTAAATCAGTGTATGGGGGGGGAATACACTGATGTCAGATTTTTCTGAAAGACTCAGAAAAATGCTCTAACGCACTCAGTCAAGATTCCCTGAAGTACTCAGTATGCTGAATGTCCGCAGGGGCAGCAGGGACGGTTCAGTAATGAGTCAGATAAGCTGAGTGTGAGTAAAGTGCTCGGAGGCTCAGTAGAGATAACAAACCTACTGACTGCTTAGAAGCGAGTCAGTTGGACTACTATCTCAGTGAGTCAGAGTACGTGCGGAAAGTGAGCCCTTAGATTCTACTCGTTTTAGTTTCTGAAAACGTTTTCTCTGAGTTGCTTAGTAAATTGGTGGTTAAGGCTGAGTGCACAGTATTCAGATTCAGGATGATTGATTCAGTCCTGAAGTTAACACCAATGCAGTATGTTCAGTTTAATATGATGACATTTATGATCCTGAACAAAGCAGTAAACCAGCACACATGGGACTTTTTAACGTGGTTTGGAGATAACCAACTCCTACGTCCACGACCTGATTTAACAGGAAGCTATCCTCAAAACCCTGAGGATAGGTACTTGGGTTTTACGTGCCAAGGGACACGAGTAGCCAACTTCCTCTCTTAGGAACTGACCCCTGGGCGTTTTACAAGTCCCAGTCCTTCTAACCAACCTATCTCACACTTTGAGAGGTTTGGTATTCTGGTTTCCAACTAAAATAGCTCTAGCAATACAAATCAATGCTAAATAATAGAGCTATCGATCTAAGAAAATACAGAGTGAATCCTACTACAACACTAGGGAAATTTAATTGCAGAGTGTTGTTTATGATATGCTTTGTGTTCTTGGATTCTTGAGAGTTTTCTCTTGGAAATTTCCCGTTAACCTTGAATGGGTGCAAGGTTCTCCATATTTATAGGCGAGATTCAAAATAGATCCGTTGGAGGAGATCAAATCAAATCTTTCCTATTTTAGGTAGATTGCAGGCTAGAAATACTGTTCGACCTACCCGCCATGCTTATTCTGGCAAGTTGTCACATCACCAGCAACCTTTTTAAGACGCATTAAATGCCGCATTAAATGCTGCGCAGACTCCGTGCTTGCGTGTCGAAAGATCATTGGCTTTCCGCTATAATGGCTAGTTGACCTTCAGACATTTATCCTTCCTCGTACATTCAATGCTCTGAGTCTCTTGTTAATAACTCAGTCTGAACGTGTCTTAATGGAGTCTTACTGACATTCTTTTTGTCTCTTGTCCCATAGCATAAATAACCTTCTGCTTTGGACTTACATGATTCAGGTGATCTGAACTACAGCCTGAGTCAGGTCCTATGTGCATTCAGCACAACTTGATAGGTTATTCAGCTCAGTATGTGTTACCTTTTTGCTTCGGACTTACAGGATTCAGGTGAACTGAACCAAGGCCTAAGTCAGGTCCTATGTGCATTAAGCATAACCTGATAGGTGACACTTACTCTTCACTGACTGACTTCTGTCCTGAGTATGCTTAGTGTACTCAGTAGAAACATCAGCCAATGGTACTTCAGGATTGACTTCAGGATGAATCAGCAGGCTTCGATCTTCAGCTTCAGAACAGACAATCTTCAGCGAGACTGACTGACTTGTTCAGAATGGTTCACACTTCAGACTTCAGTAAATTGGGTCGACTCCAATATTCTTCAGTCTTCAGCATGGTCCTCCTGTACTGAATCTCTAACCTAACTATCCTGAACTATTTTATCCTGAACACTATACTTAGGCAAATTCATCAGGGGTTTTGGGATCTAATCAAAATACTCAGATTGTCCCAACACAATTATGCATACAAATAAATATAATACAGTAAAGAGATAGAGAGAAGAACTCACAAACCTGTGAGGATAAACTTCACAACCGATGGATTTTTTCTCCGCAAAACCTCCCCAGCAACGGTGCCAAAAACTTGATAGCTCCTTGAGAGTTACGTACCCAAGTGTAGGTTGATTTAAAGTAATAAAATTTCTCGGGAGACTGAGTGTCGAACCACAGGGAGATTTGGAAGAAAAAAAATATTATCTAGTTGAGAGGTTTCAATAAAGTAACAAAATACTAGAGCTTCGGGATTGCACTTTAGATAAAAATACTAGAGTTATGATCTTGGTTATCTTTGATAACTCAATCGAAATCTAACAATCAAGTGATTTCAATCGGAAGATATAACTTTAAGCACATATAATACTTTTGAAAAGTACCTTTAGACCTTCGAACAAGTTTATAAAATCAATAGTTGATGTGTAAAACTAAGCATTTGTTGTGCCAATAAGTCTACAACAAATCAAAGTAATGACACATCAAAACCTCTCTTAAGAACTCTTCAAATGACTAAAGGATTGAAACTTTGAAAATCTTTATTGAATAACCAAGAACATTACTAATACTTTACTAAAGCTTCATCCCTAACTCTACTAAAATATTTAGCTACTCATACTATTACAATAAGAACTGTTGGTCCCAAAACGAGTATAATCAGTGTATGGGGGGAATGCACTGATGTCAGATTTTTCTGAAAGACTCAGAAAAATGCTCTAACACTCTCAGTCAGGATTCCCTGAATTACTCAGTATGCTGAAGGTCCACAGGGGCAGCAGGGATAGTTCAGTAACGATTCAGATAAGCTGAGTGTGAGTAAAGTGCTCGGAAGCTCAGTAGAGATAACAAACCTACTGACTGCTCGGAAGCGAGTCAGTTGGACTACTATCTCAGTAAGCTAGAGTGCGTGCGGTAAATGAGCCCTTAGTTTCTACTCGTTTTAGTTTCTGAAAAACATTTTCTCTGAACTTGCTTAGTAAACTGATGGTTAAGGCTGAGTGCACAGTATTAGGATTCAGGATGATTGATTTAGTCCTGAAGATAAAAGCAATGCAAAATGTTCAGTTTATTACGATGACAGTTATGATCTTGAACAGAATAGTAAATCAGCACACAAGGGACTTTTTAACGTGGTTCGGAGATAACCAACTCCTACGTCCACGACCTGATTTAACAGGAAGCTATCCTCAAAACCCTGAGGATAGGTACTTGGTTTTTACGTGCCAAGGGACACAAATAGCCAACTTCCTCTCTTAGGAACTGACCCTGGGCGTTTTACAAGTCCCAGTCCTTCTAACCAACCAATCTCACACCCCGAGTGGTTTGGTATTCTGGTTTCCAACTAAGATAGCTCTAGCAATACAAAACAATACTAAATATTAGAGCTATCGATCTAAGAAAATAAAGAGTGAATCCTACTACAACACTAGGGAAATTTAATTGCAGAGTGTTGCTTATAGTATGCTTTGAGAGCTTGGATTCTTGAGAGTTTTCTCTTGGAAATTTCCCTTTAGCCTTGAATGGGTGCAAGGCTCTCCATATTTATAGGCAAGATTCAAAATAGATCCGTTGGAGGAGATCAAATCAAATCTTTCCTATTTTAGGGTGGTTGCAGGCTAGAAATACTGTTTGACCTAATCGCCATGCTTATTCTGGCAAGTTTATCCCATCGCTTGCAACTCTGAGACGCATTAAATGCCGCATTAAATGTTGCGCAGACTCCGTACATACGTGTCAAAAGATCATTGGCTCTCCGTTCTAACGGCTAGTTGACTTTCAGACATTTGTCCTTCCTCGTACATTCAATACTCTGAGTCTCTTGTTAATAACTCAGCTCTGAGTCTCTTGTTAATAACTAAGTCTGAATGTTTGTCTTCATTGGAGTCTTACTGACATTCTCTTTGTCTCTCGTCCCATAGCATAAATAACCTTTTTGCTTTGGACTTACATGGTTCAGGTGATCTGAACTAATGCCCGAGTCAAGTCTTATGTGCATTCAACACAGCCTGATAGATTATTCAGCCCGGTATGTGTAACCTTTTTGCTTTGGACTTACATGGTTCAGATAAACGGAACCAAGGCCTAAGTCAGGTCCTGAGTATGCTTACTCTTCACTGACTAAGTTCTGTCCTAAGTATGCTTAGTGTACTCAGTAGAAACATCAGCCAATGGTACTTCAGGATTGACTTCAGGACGGATTAACAGGCTTCGATCTTCAGCTTAAGACCAGGCAATCTACAGCAAGATTGACTGACTCCTTCAGGATGGATTGCACTTCAGACTTCAGTAAGATTGGGTCGACTCCAATATTCTTCAGTCTTCAGCAAGTTCATCCTGTACTGAATTCCTAACCTAACTACCCTGAACTGTTTGATCCTGAACAACTATACTTAGGCAGATTCATCAGGGGTTTTGGGATCTAATCAAAATACTCAGATTGTCCCAACAATTTCCCCCTTTTTGATGATGCCAAAACACTTAAGCAAGTTCATATTCATCTATACAATCAACTGACTTAGTCAGTGAGAACAACTCAGTACCACCTGACAAACTAGGTACTTAGTCTATAAGATGAAAACAAGGAAAGGGTTAGTACAGTTCTTGATAAGGATTCAGAAAAGTAAATTCAGGAGTCAACAAGAAGTTGTACTCAGGAAAAATAAATAATTTCATTGATTGATATAAGAGTTACAATTATCCTGAAGCTATTACAATTCCTGAACAACTATTTCCTGATCTATTCTTCATCCTTATTCCAAGCAGCTAGAGGAATTTCATACATCTCTAAGACTCGGTTCAGGACCTGCTTCATCCTGTTCCAATCACCAACAGCCCCGGTAGCGCGTCCTACTCTGACGACTTCTTCTGATATCGCTTTCCGATCCAATTGCTTGGAGTTCCTGAAGAGTGGAGGAGGATACTTAATGAATTTTGGAGGAGCAATCTCTACACCTTCTGTGTCAGCATGTCTGATTATTTCAGTCCATAGATCCGGATGCTCCTGTGCCATCTACTGGTGGAGTATGACGTCTTTTTCTTAAGATTGATCATCCCATAACCCCACCACATAGAATAGGTAAGCCCACCTATTCCGGATCAGAATCCATACCTCCAACATCTCTATCGGAATGAAATCCTCAACGAACTGAGGAGGAAGAGGACCTTGATCTGGAGTGACCACTAACTTCCTCTGAGTCTTTGTTCAAGATCCAGAAGGCACAATTTTCTTCTACTGAACCTGCGAAGTCAGGTACTCATTGGACTCTTTTAGCCGTTGGATCTGACTGAGCAGCGAAATCTCCTTCATCTTCGTTATCTTCTCCGCCTCAGTCATTACCATCTTTTCCTGAGTGGTCAACCCCGGATTCATTTGTTCCTCCATCTCCTTATACAAAGGTTCCAGAGCGAGATCCTTAGAGGGCCTCAACCTCTTTGGCTCTGAACCTTCAGCGGCTTCGATGGCAGCGACGGACCTTGTCCTTTTTCTATCCGCCGCTTTCAGTTCAGAGGGGAAGATTTTCTTCTTGGCTTTACCAGTAGTAGCAATTTGCTTCTTCCCTTCTTCCCCCTTTTTGGCATCATCGTCATTGATTCGCTTAACAACTTCATTTACTGACTCCGCCAACAACGTGAACTGACTGTCCATCTCAGTCTGCTTGCTCTGCAGCTGCCCAATCTGCCCTGCCATCCCTCTTAGGCCAACACTGAGCTTATCAATGGCTGAATTATGAGCAGCCTTCAGTCAACCTTCGAAGTTCTCCATTCTGTTGTCCAGGGCAGATGCAATTTCTACCTTCTCCTGTGCAGACATCTCACTCAGCAGCTCATCCTTCAGTTCAGCCTTCAGCTTGGCCAACTTTTCATCAACCAGTTGATCAATTCTTTCAGGCAGTTGTTGATCAAGAAAAGTGGCAAGCTTGTTCTCCTGCTAAGTTTGCGCATCAGAGACCATTTGATTGCAGCTTTGAATGGCCCCTTTTGCTTGCTCAGAGATAGCAGTGAGATCTACTGAGTGTTGAGTCCTGACTTCTCCAAGAAGATCAATGGCAGCATTCATGTCAGAACCCATCTCATTCAGGTCACGATCCAGCCTAGTCATCTTCTTGTTCAGCACTTCAGAATTTGAACCAACCCGGCTAGTTTTTCTCTCGACGAGGATTACCCTTTTGTGAAGATTGGCAAGAGCTAGTGAGGAGTTCTGAACATATAGTGACTCGGGGGTGATCCATTTTCCTCTGACTCGGACCAGACCTGGTGGACCCTCTCCTGAAGCCTCCGCAATCCCAGGTCCCAGAATTGCTTCATCGGCCGGTGCACTGACCCCTTCAGTGCCACCTTGCTGAGCACCATCAGCAGTATCAATCACTTCATTCTCAGCTTCCTCCTCCACTTCTTTCTCCTTCTCAGCTCTCTGAGGCTCGGGCTCAGGATAAATGCGTCTGACAGTTCTTATAAAGTCTACCTCTGATTCAGCAATACTGTCCCATCCTCTCGACTCCCCGAGCTGACTGAGTTTAGGCCAGGTGGCGTTCCGTATCATAGCAAAGGTGCGAAGCTGCACAACTGCTTCCTTCTGAGCATCTGAGAGGTCAGGAAACCTCCTCTCCACCATTTCAGTAGCCATTCCCCTTGCCACAATCTCAAAGTTTGACAATGTGTTCTCGTCAGGCGCAGGGAATGGCCACAGAGCTTCAGCCTGAACTCCTTCCTCCTGAACAGGATCCCCCTGATCCTCACCCAAGGGGGCCTCCATACCCTGATAAGTTGAAGCAATGTCAAGAATCAGTGGGTTAGGATCAGTGGGTGCAACATCCGGAAGGGCAGAGATAGGGGCGATTTCTAGTGCAGCCTGAGCTGATTCCCTCTCCGGATGTGCGTGCTGAATCATTCCTTCAGCAGCATGCTCTTCCACGAGCTTCTTCTTTCGCTCCTCTGAACCCGAATATATGACTGTCAGCTTCTGTTGCCTGGGTCCTGAGGGCTTAGGTTTGTCCTTCGCTGGCTTTGTAATATCAGACTCTGAAGATTTGCCCGCCTGAGCCTTGACTCTCCCAGTCGTGCTCGCCTGAGCCTTCTTCTTCTGAGTCCGTTGTTTTTTCTTGGTGCCAGCATCACCGGAATAGGCTCTGAATAGATCAATCTTCGCTGGAATCTCGAGTGATTGGGCCTGATCCACATCACCGAGATCCAGGGTCTCCAAGATCAGAGAAATCTTGGTGCCAAAGTGCATTTTGGCCTCAAATGTCCCCTGACCCTCCAGCGAGTATTTGATTTTGTTGGTCTCAGCTACCAGCAAATGGAGGAAGTAATCCTCCCAGTTAAAGTTATGCACTGAGGCGTCAGAGATTGCCATCATTGTATACAGTTTTGGCCGCGAGATCTGCTCTAGTCCTCCAGCAATCCCCATCACTCCTTGACTTGTCAAATCAAAGAAGTGTCGATTCTCTGTTCTCAGCACGGATTTGTTCAGACCTGATCTCAGAGCCACATCTCCATCGCAGAGGGACTGGAGATAATCTTTCTCAGTCCCAAACCCATAATCCACAGGGTTCCGACCCGTATGAGGAAGATTCAGAACCTCTCTAACCTTCTGCCTGAGGTTGAGAGTGACCCACCTCCTGGTCATCTCTTCCTCACCATCTTTCCCCTTCACACAAGAAGTTAGTGGAATGCATGTCTCCCACTCCTGGGAGTCCTTGTTCTGCGCAATTTTAAGATAGAATGCAGCAACAAGTCTGGGATGCAGTCTCTGGGGTCTGGCAGTGATGAAACGTAGGAGACCTGCATTATTGAAAAGCTCCTTCACAGGGAGTATATCAGAATGATTGGAGGTAAAGTCTCCATATGGTTCCCAGTGAATTTCATTTCTTAGGTGAAAGAGATTTCCAAAGAATGAATCTACGGAAGGAAAAGCCATGGAAATAATATGAAGAAGGAAGAAGAAGATCGGTTTGAAGAGAGAAATATATCAAGGAAAGATTTAGGTGCATAAAGATTGCAATAACACAAACTTCCCTTATTTATACTAAAATTCAGTTTTAATCGGATGGCTCAGAAAATAGTGACTTAGGAGATTCAAAGGTTTAGATTAAAGCGCAAGATGCATGGAGACTCTTCGGATTTTCAAAAGTAATGGGTCAAAACTTTATTGAAAATTGTTCCCGCCCACTGTGCATTAAATGCGCGTCAGAGAATGTCCGTATTAAATTCAAATAAATTGTATTAAATAATAACCGAATATTAAATGAATGGCTGGGATTAAAAGACAAATTAAATTGATTTGACAATACAGCAAATAGTATCAAGGATGATGCACACAAGATCTGATGACTGAAAGAAAATCAGGAAACATACCAGTCAGTCAGATGTGTATTCTGACTGATACCATATGTGACCTATCAGGGTGACAAGCCCTGAATTCAGTGTCCTAAATCTTAGTCAGTCTATACTGATCATCCTTTTCATACTTAATGTTCCCCTTACAACCATTAATATTCTCTCTGAGATACCTTCATTCTGAGTCCATATTAGTTATTCCCCCTGACCTTGTGCAATCTGATCAGAGATTCAGATTGAATCTCCTAAGCCTGGGTCAAGGAGTCCTAACTCTACTGATAACTCAACAAACCTGGTTTCGGGCAAAGCCTTTGTCAGGATGTCAGCTCTCTGCTTATCAGTAGGGACTCTCTCCATCCTGATGTCCTTCTTCTCAACATGATCTCTGATAAAGTGATGCCTGATGTCTACATGCTTACACCTTGTGTGTAAGACTGGGTTTTGAGATATGGCAATGGCACTATTATTGTCACAATAAATTGGGACTTCAGTGGCCTCAACTTGGTAGTCTCTCAGTTGTTGTTTCAGCCAAAGGATCTGAGAACAAGAACTGCCTGCCGCCATATACTCAGCCTCAGTAGTAGACGTTGCAACACTGGTTTGCTTCTTAGAAAACCAAGAGATCAGCTTACTCCCTAGAAACTGACATGTGCCTGTAGTTGATTTCCTATCAAGCCTACAGCCTCCATAATCTGCATCTGAATAGCCAGTCAATTCTAGGTTGTCATCAGAGGGATACCAAAGTCCTAGATTTACTGTACCTCTCAGGTATTTCAGTATCTTTTTGGCACTCTCTAGATGACTCTTCTTTGGATCAGACTGATACCTTGCACAAACTCCAACTGCATAAGTGATGTCAGGACGACTAGCAGTCAGTACAATAAGGATCCTATCAGTGCCCTATATTCAGTCTGATTTACTGAGACTCCTTCTTTGTCAGGGTCCAGCTTCTCATTTGTGTTCATGGGAATACGTGAGACTTTGTTGGACTGAACTCCAAATTTCTGAATCAAATCCCTCGCATATTTGGACTGATTTATGAAGATTCCGGAGTCAGTTTGCCTAACTTGGAGACCCAGAAAGAAATTCATTTCTCCCATCATTGACATCTCAAATTTCCCAGTCATCAGCTTTGAGAATTTCTCACAAAGCTTCAGATTAGGAGATCCAAATATTATGTCATCCACATAAGTCTGAACCAAGAGAATGTCCTCCCCTTCGGATATCCGAAAGAGGGACCTGTCCACTATTCCTTTCACGAACCCGTGGTCTATCAGGAATTGGGATAATGTATCATACCAAGCTCTCGGAGCTTGCTTCAGGCCGTAAAGAGCTTTCTTCAGGTGATATACCTTATCTCCAACTTCGAAACCTGGAGGTTGTTCCACATAGACCTCCTCGTTTAGTACACCATTTAGAAAAGCACTCTTTACATCCATCTGATACACTTTGAATTTCTTGAATGTTGCATATGCCAGAAACAACCTGATTGCTTCCAACCTTGCTACTGGAGCAAAGGTCTCATCATAGTCTATTCCTTCGGCCTGAGAGTAACCCTTTGCTACCAATCTGGCCTTATTCCTAACCACAACATTCTTCTCATCCCTCTTGTTCTTAAAGACCCACTTGGTGCCAATAACATGTTGACGCCTAGGCCTCTCAACTAACTCCCAAACTTGATTCCGCTCAAACTGATTGAGCTCATCCTGCATTACTAGGATCCAGTTGGGATCAATAAGAGCTTCTTCTATGCACTTAGGTTCCTGATCACTCAGGAAACAACAAAACATAGCGCTCTCACCAAAGGACAACCTAGTCCTGAACCCCTCATTGATATCACCAATGATATCAGCCAATGAGTGATCATCTAGCCACCGCCTCCTGCTGACGGGAGCACTGTGAGCTGCTGACGTTCCCTCGCCTATTCCTGAAATATTAGTCTCGACAATAATAGGCAAAGAAGCGGAACGAGCAAGAACAGGGGATACTGAGTCATTTCCTGAGGGTTGGCCAATATCAGGGATATTGTTTTCCCCTACAGTGTTGGACTCAGTAACTGTCTCAGGTGCAGAAGCATCATCACCGACAGTATGTACCTCTGGTTGAGTGTGAGACTCAACATTCCCCGAGGCTGGAGCTTGCTGAGGGTTGGCCTGAGGTCCATCCTTATCATCATCATCCCATCCCTTGGGAGCACTAACAAGCTTGATCTTGAGTTCAGGATTCTTCAGGCTCAGTCTCGTTATCCTCTTGGTAACCCCCTCAGTGTCAAGACACGGAACCTATTTCCTATGCACTGATGTAGTCTCATCAAACACAATATGAGGTGTTTCTTCCACACAAAGGGTCCGACAGTTATATACCCTGAAAGCTTTACTGATTGAGGAGTATCCTAAGAAAACTCCCTCATCAGATTTGCTATCAAAGGCTTTCAGCTGGTCTTTCCCATTGTTCAGGATGAAACACTTACACACAAAAATATGGAAATAAGAGATGTGAGGCTTCCTCTTGTTCCAAGTTTCATAAGGTGTCTGAGCATGTTGTTTGTTCAGCATAGATCGGTTCTGAGTGTAGCAAGCAGTGTTGATTGCTTCAGCCTAGTACTTCTTGGGCAATCCTGACTCAGCCAACATGGTCCTGGCAGCTTCCTTTAGGGTCTGATTTCTTCTCTCAGCTACCCCATTCTGCTGAGGGGTCCTGGCTGCAGAAGTCTCATGAGTTATACCATGGTTAGTACAAAAGTCAGTTATAATAGAGTTTATAAACTCAGTTCCTCGATCTGATTGGATCCTGACTATGCTCTGACCCTGTTTAGTACTCAATTGCTTGAGTAACTCTGGAAGCTTGACCTGAGTCTCCTTCTTGTTCAGCAAGAAAATAACCCATGTGTACCTGGAATAATCATCAACAACAACAAGGGTATATTTCCTACCATTTATGCTGACAGGAGTAACTGGACCAAAGAGATCCATGTGCAGAAGCTGAAGCACTCTGTCAGTTGAGAAGGCTTCTTTCTCTTTGAATGAGGCTTTGGTTTGTTTGCCTTCCTGACATGCTCTGCACACGTGGTCTTTGCTAAAAACTTCATTAGGTAGACCATCTACAAGAGAAAGTCTAGAGATTTTGTTAATAATCTTGAAGTTTAAGTGACTCAGGCGTTTATGCCAAAGCCAACTGAGCCCAGAGGAGCTCTTAGATACCAAACAAGTTTCAGGAGAGCTGCTCTTGAAGTCAGCAAAATATACATTGCCCCTCCTGACACCTGTAATCAGAACCTGTAGTGTAGATTTGTCCTTCACAAGACACATGTTAGATGTAAATTCTACACTATATCCTCGGTCACAAAACTAACTGACCGAGAGTAAGTTATGTCTCAGTCCCTCAACATACGATACATTCAGTACACGGACAGAGCCAATAACAAGGGTTCTGAATCCTCTGGTGAAACCCTTAGAGTTATCACCAAAGGTTACCTGCGGGCCTTCCTGAGCTACATAATCCTGAAGGAGATCACTAAATCCGGTCATGTGCCTGGAACATCTTGAGTCCAAGTACCAGTCCTTCATCAGATCCTCCTTCCTATTCTTGTAGCTCGCAGCGACCTGAAAAGAATCAGGCCTCAGGTACCCATCTCGTATTGGGTCCTACTGAGTCAGCCATACCCTTCGGGATCCAGATTTGTTTAACAATTCTGATAGCATCAGAAGTGTAAACCTGTCTCCCTGAAACATCAACATACACAGTCTTCTTCCTTTGTGCCTGGGAAGTTGAGAGTGTATGGGTGTCAGCCTGAGATTCAGGAGCCCTATATTGATTCCTGGGGGTGGGCCTCCTGTTCCTCCTTGGCCTGGGTGCATTGGGCTGAGTTTGATCTCGAGAAGGAGCAGCTCGGGCCTAACCACTTGGCACTTGAGGTCTGGCCTGAGTGTTACTGGAGTCAGGTCTCCATTGCCTTTCAGAGGCCACCTGGTTTGTCCTTCTCCTTTGAGGATTAGGACGCTCCTGATAGGTTATGTTCCTTGTCTGATGAGTCTGGACCTCAGTAGTCCTTGGCCTTGCCTGAGGCCTCCTCTGACTGGAGTTCCTTCCACCCTGAACATTCCTAGGCTGAGCCTGAGATGTGCTAGGGGTAGAATTCTTTCCAGTTTGAGGATTCCTACGCTGAACCTTGGAGTTCCCTCGATCTGTCTTCCTCGACTCAGGATGAGAAGCCATGACCTTTCCTTTAGGTTTTGGTCTTGGTTCCTCAGTCCTTTGCCTGACAAGTTCTGCAGGCATTTTCTCCTTCCCTTTGCCTTTATCCTGACAAGCAACACTTGAGCTCTTGTCATCAGTTAGGGCAGGGACAAACTTCTTCTGAGAGTTGCTCCCTGAAGCACCTCTCTTCTTCTTGCCCTTTGGGTCTTTTGAGGCATCATAGCCTAACCCAGCTTTAGCACCATCGGTCAGCTGAGAGAAACTTGTCAACTCATCAACCACTTGGGTAGATATGTGTAACTTCTTCAGCTTAACCTCAAGATGCCCATTTGTTTCTTTCAGGGCCTCAATTTCAGTGGTGTACTGAAGCACCAGCTCTTCATGAGCTTTCTCTTTTGAGATCAGCTCAAGATCTCAAGTAGTTTGCTCAGCACAAAGGCGAACTTGCCACTCAGTTTCGAACATCACCCTTAGAGCAATTCACTCAATCATCAGTTGTTCCTGAGCAAGGAACAAATCAGTATCACGAGTCCCAATCAGCGAGCTGATTACACCCTTCAGTCTTTCTACCTCCAGTGGAGCTTCATCATGCTTGTTCCGAGCATGAAGCAGCTCTTCCTGAAGATGTACTAATCTGAGGGCTTCCTTAGTATCTCTTACTCAGAGAGACTCAGTTAACCGATCGTTCTCCCCACTCAGTTGTGCATTCACATCCACTGTGTGAGTATGAGTCTCATGTAGCCTTGAGAAGTCAGCCATCAATTGCTCTAGGGCGAGCTGAAGGTCGAGTTCTCCTGCTGAATCTGAGCTAAGCTCAGGTACGTGATCAGGAGAAGAGGTAGAAGAACATACCTCATCATCTGCGATCAGGCAGAGGTCATCATACTCCTCATCGGAGAAGAGTTCAGGGGACCGGCGTCCTGGGCCATCTGAATCTGAGGAATCCTCAGCAAGCAATGCTCTCCGGTCTGATGCCCTGAGCTCTCTCTTGGCTCTCCGACCCTCTCGCTCTCGAGCACTGAGCTCCGGACAATCATACTGATAATGTCCGGTTTTCTTGCAATGGTAGCACTGATCTACATCTGAAGCAAACTTCTTGTCACTGTACCTTTTATCTGATGACTCCCTCCTGCTCCCTGATGATCGTTCAGGTTTGGAGCTGGATCTTCTGAGCTCATCATCTCTCCTCTTCTCATCTCTTCGTCACTCAGGCTCATTGCGATCCCTCCTGGAATCTGAACCCCTCCTTTCTCCTCTTCGGGGACTCGATCTCCTGGGGCTGGAGTACCTGCGAACACGGCTGTCAGTATAAAATTTCTTATACGTTCCGAATCGAGAGTTCAGTTTCTTGAAACTCCGCGCCATCAGGCTGTACTCCAAGGCCAGCTCATCCTTGTTCATGTCCTTCAGTGACTTAGAACCAGATCCAGTCTCAGGCTCAGGAGCAGCTTTAAGAGCCACACTCTTTTCTTTTTCAGGAGTCATCTCCTCACTAACTTCCTCACTGACAACACCCTTCTTCTTCCTCCTATCGAGGTCGAATTCCAGAGCCTTTAACTCTGAGAATAGGTAAGAGTGAGTAATATTGGTAAGATCCTGAGTCTTCTTCAGCAAGATCACTCATGTGTCCCATCTTTCAGGGAGACAGTTCAGGATTTTAGAAGACACCTCCTTCTTGGGAAACTCCTTCCCAAGGGTTGCTAGCTCGTTCATCATCTTAATGAATCGAGCTTCCATCTGATCAATGGATTCTCCCTCTAACATCCGGAAGGCCTCAAACTTCCTGATAGCAAGATCTCTCTTGTTCTCCTTGATCTTTTCTGATCCCTCACTCATCTCCCTCAGAGCATCCCAGATCTCCTTTGCTATTTTCAGATGCATGAGCCTGACCGAATTCTCGTAAGAAACGGTGTGAAGTATAATGTTCTTGGCAACATTATCCAGTCCGATTTGCTTAATTTGATCAGAATTAAGCGCGGACCTCTCTACTTCTTCATCTCCGGCGGCTGGAATAGGAACAATGCCAGCAACAGGCCAGGTCTTCTGAAGATTCCTCATGAATTTGATCGGACGCTGCTCAATCATCAGAGGCATCTGATCATGGATAGAATAGAGATGTGCGAGTACCCTGAATTTCCAATAGTCATAATTGTCAATAGAGAATTCAGGAAGATTGCCCTCGAGGCGTTTAGAACCGGATGCCATGATATGCAGTTTTCAGAAATGAGATCTATTCAGTAGACCACCAAAAGTTTCTCCTCAGAAACTGTTGGTAAACAAAGTCAGTGGTCTTTTGAACCACTGCTCTGATACCACTTGTTGGTCCCGAAACGAGTATAATCAGTGTATGGGGGGGAATACACTGATGTCAGATTTTTCTAAAAGACTCAGAAAAATGCTCTAACACTCTCAGTCAGGATTCCCTGAATTACTCAGTATGCTGGAGGTCCACAGGGGCAGCAGGGACAATTCAGTAACGAGTCAAATAAGCTGAGTGTGAGTAAAGTGCTCGGAAGCTCAGTAGAGATAACAAACCTACTGATTGCTCGGAAGTGAGTCAGTTGGACTACTATCTCAGTAAGCTAGAGTGCGTGCGGAAAGTGAGCCCTTAGTTTCTACTCATTTTAGTTTCTAAAAAACATCTTCTCTGAACTTGCTTAGTAAACTGATAGTTAAGGCTGAGTGCAGAGTATTAAGATTCAGGATGATTGATTTAGTGCTGAAGATAAAAGCAATGCAAAATGTTCAGTTTATTACGATGACAGTTATGATCTTGAACAGAATAGTAAATCAGCACACAGGGGACTTTTTAACGTGGTTCGGAGATAACCAACTCCTACGTCCACGGCCTGATTTAACAGGAAGCTATCCTCAAAACCCTGAGGATAGGTACTTGGTTTTTACGTGCCAAGGGACACAAATAGCCAACTTCCTCTCTTAGGAACTGACCCCTGGGCGTTTTACAAGTCCCAGTCCTTCTAACCAACCAATCTCACACCCTGAGTGGTTTGGTATTCTGGTTTCCAACTAAGATAGCTCTAGCAATACAAAACAACACTAAATATTAGAGCTATCGATCTAAGCAAATACAGAGTGAATCCTACTACAACACTAGGGAAATTTAATTGCAGAGTGTTGCTTATAGTATACTTTGAGAGCTTGGATTCTTGAGAGTTTTCTCTTGGAAATTTCCCGTTAGCCTTGAATGGGTGTGAGGCTCTCCATATTTGTAGGCAAGATTCAAAATAGATCCGTTGGAGGAGATCAAATCAAATCTTTCCTATTTTAGGGTGGTTGCAGGCTAGAAATACTGTTTGATCTAATCGCCATGCTTATTCTGGCAAGTTTGTCCCATCGCCTGCAACTCTGAGACGCATTAAATGCCGCATTAAATACTGCGCAGACACCGTACATACATGTCGAAAGATCATTGGCTCTCCGTTCTAATGGCTAGTTGACTTTCAGACATTTATCCTTCCTCGTACATTCAATACTCTGAGTCTCTTGTTAATAACTCAGTCTGAATGTTTGTCTTCATTGGAGTCTTACTGACATTCTCTTTGTCTCTCGTCCCATAGCATAAATAACCTTTTTGCTTTGGACTTACATGGTTCAGGTGATCTGAACTAATGCCCGAGTCAGGTCTTATGTGCATTCAGCACAGCCTGATAGATTATTCAGCCCAGTATGTGTAACCTTTTTGCTTTGGACTTACATGGTTCAGATAAACGGAACCAAGGCCTAAGTTAGGTCTTAAGTGCATTCAGCATAGCCTGATAGATCACACTTACTCTTCACTGACTAAGTTCTGTCCTGAGTATGCTTAGTGTACTCAGTAGAAACATCAGCCAATGGTACTTCAGGATTGACTTCCGGACGGATTAACAGGCTTTGATCTTCAGCTTAAGACCAGGCAATCTACAGCAAGATTGACTGACTCCTTCAGGATGGATTACACTTCAGACTTCAGTAAGATTGGGTCGACTCCAATATTCTTCAGTCTTCAGCAAGTTCCTCCTGTACTGAATTCCTAACCTAACTATCCTGAACTATTTGATCCTGAACAACTATACTTAGGCAGATTCATCAGGGGTTTTGGGATCTAATCAAAATACTCAGATTGTCCCAACAAGAACTCATATTTCTAAGAGAGATACTAGACTAAGATAGAAGGATTACAAGGAAAATGGGATGCCTTCAAGGGTTGCTAAAGGGCTCTTTATATAGGCCTCCAAATAGTGAATCATGGAGACTTTAGCAACCAATTCACGTGGCCTGTAAAGATTAGTAATTTAATTGACCTTTCCGTCCGAATTTCATCTTGACTTCTGAGTGAAAGTTGTAGGCCGTTGGATTAGCTTTCCAAGGAGTCTATGATCCCAAAAATCGGATCTCTAGATTGTGAGTTATGACCAGAATAGTGAAGTTGGTAAAACTGGATTGTTTTTCTCCGCGAATTTATGGTGGTCTCTTGAAAAGCAGATATCTCAGCTTGCACAAAATCAACGACTTTAATATTTTTACTGTGTCTTGATGAATTTCTTGGCTAACCAATGGCTTTGGTCTTGTGTAAATTGGACTTTTGTGTGAATTATGGTGAATTTTTTTCCAACATGTGTACTGAGATGGCGGAATTCTGAAGCCCTTGCATTGATTGTCATTTTGACCATTGAAGTCGGAACTTTTGACACTTGAGCCCTGAAGACAAGTTGTAGAGCAACGAATTAGTGATCAAATACATCTGGAATTGGTTCAATTGGTTCAGTGAGGCTCCAGATATTGTGCAAATACAAAAATGTGTTTTGAGTCCAAACATTGGACAGAAATGGAGTCTTCACTTTTGAGTACAAATACAATCCAAACTTGTAAAATTGGATCACTAAAGTGTCTTAAGTATTTAGTACATTGTCTTAGGTGTTCAATATCATAAAATTTGGATAAATATAACTCCACTTAAGACCTCAATAATATACAATAGACATAATGGTTAGGTTCAATTATACATATGCTTCTTATTTATATAGAAAACATAAATACTTATAACTAATTAGAAAGTGTGAAATTATATATAAATACGCTAAAAAATGCATTATAGTACACAAAATAATACACAAAATAGGTAAAATACATGCATACTTAAACGCTAATCAGTGGGCCTATTCTTTCCGATGCGTGTCGTCTTAACCTCTCCTGCACCGGCCTCCTAGGAACCTTTGTCTCCAATTGATAACGTTCATGGGGGTATGTGGATTTAGATCCCCCCCCAGCTGACTGATGGCCAAGTCTTTCCCAGAGGCTCCCCCAGGATCTTTCATGGTGGGGATGCTCCTGCTCGCCCATTACTTGTCGGTCTTATGGACCCAGTCGGTCACTCATTTTTTGCTTTCCTTTTGAGTTCGGCTAGGGTGCTTGCCCCCTGCTCGCCTTTTATTCCTGGGTGTGATGGATTATTTTGGTGCACGTCTAATCTCTGTTGGGGACGCCTGGATCATAGATGGGCGAGCAGCCAGTGCTTGTGGTTTTTGGATTTCATTCTGTGCGGTCGTTACTCGCTCTATATCCACATGGGTCTTCATCATGGACTCCAGAGCCACTTCAATTTGGGGTCTGACTGGCGCAATGGGTAAGGGCACACCATGCGAAGGTCCTGAGGGGCGACGTCCATATGTATTCTTGTATTTCCACCTCCTGCTCGTCGAGGTGGTGCGTGATTTATCGTGTGAGCTCTCGTACATGTGTCTCATCGTCGTTTGTGAGTTTTTTGCTTGAAGTCTTTTATCAGGTGGTATCTTTTCTTGCCACGTGTGTTGAAGAATTATGATCTTTTAACACATAGGCATTTGAAGATCATTGACTTTTACTTTCGCAAATTGCTTCTTCAAATTTCACAAACTTATAAGGTAATTTACAGATTTCTGGGTCTTAATTTTTTGAAGATTTAATGTATATCTTCAAATCTTCAAACCTTTCTCTCTCTCTTTTTTTGTGGATGGAGATTCGAATGCGCCTTTCCTCTAGTGCCATATTATTGAGTGCTCTTGATAATGAGGCTTATTATGTGGCTAATTACTCTAATGAAATCACCCAAACAACAATCTAAATAAGGATATTAACTTGATATTATATAAATACAAAATGATAGTAGAGAGAGAAAGTCATAAAATTGCTCTTATATTAGTAAGAGATTGGAATCTCGTTTGAAATGTTACAATCTATCAATTAATATGCTTGCATGGATGAGGTGGCATTAATTTGCTAACAAGTGTCCTCCACTTGTCACTTTATTACACTTTATGTACAATTAATGATCCTAAAAAGACTAATATTCCCTCTAGCTTGCTCACCTTTTCTTCTGGGGGACCGAGTGCTTATTGGGCGAGCAACCTTCAATGGGGCAAGCATCCCTCATTTGGAAGGGGTCTTGATCTGCTCGCTTCTTCTTGGGGTGTTAGATGAGCAGCCTTACTTGTCCCCATCACCTACGTTTGATTAATTACCTCGCCGACATCGACTATGGTGTTGGGCGAACATTTTGGGTGATCAACATTGACCTAGACTTTCCTTTGTTGATTTGCCGATTTTATGCATAGAGGACATGTGCGAGCAAGGTGGCGAGAAGCTTTGACTTGGCTAAATAAGCTTACTTACTCAACCCTCCCTTGCTCGCATGTAACCTTATCATGACTAAAACCCTTTTTAATTATCAATAAAGCGCCGCTGATTATCCCTAATTGTCTGCGTAACTTTCTTCATCAACACCTTGAAAGCTAGATATATTGATTCATGTAGTAACACATATTTTTACTATTTTATATGTGTTACTATAAGATTAAATAATTATTTCTATACAAATAAATATATATTTATGAAAAGTAATATAAATTTTCATATAATAACACACATTTTGTTCTTATATTATATGAAAAAATATTATTTCTACATAACAAGTGATATATATGTAAAAAAAAAAATTAATCTGATTGTAAAACAAATTTTGTTTAATAGTAACACGCATTTGCTCGAATTGTAACATACATGGGAGCGAAAATTTGGAATTCCACCTTGCGCAATTTTTTTAAAACAATACCCAAATTCGATCCGACCCGGTCGAAGATCACTAAATTTTTATATATATGGTATATTTTACACTGTAAAACGTTTTATATAAGTTTTATCTATAGAATTAGATTAATTATAATGAAGATATATACATCCAGAATAATGAGAAGACAACACATGTAGGTAGAACTCTTTATTAATATATAGGAGATTATTATGATGATTAAGATATAAAGATATATATATAATTTGACCCTAAAATTTGCACTTTTGGGGGGCGAGACGAATATATCACATATTTAATAACGTACACATATAAAGGCTTGAAAAGCCACCTATACAAGGAAACAAAAAATCACACGGCATATGTAACTTGTACATAAAAAATACATTAGAAGGGTTTCCTAATTTAACCTATATCTACTGTCCTCTTTATTTTTTTATAGTTCTTTTATAAATTTAAAAAACAGATAGATGCAATGTGGATCCACTCTTCTATATTTCCACTCATTATTTTTTGCGTGTATTTATTTTTTGAAATTTATTTTTATATAAAAAGTACGTAGAAGATCTATTTATTTTTTTAACTATATTTTCCATCCATTATATATATATATATATATATCATGACGTAAGTACATATTGACGATGTGGAGGAAAGTGACACTAATCTAATGGTTAATGGGTTTGTGATTAGGTTTATTGCCAGAGGGCGAAGCATCATTGCTACCATAATCGTTTGTTTGAAGCATTTGGAGCAATCTTTCCTGAACATCACCTTGTTCCTGAAAAAAAAAATTATAATTGTGACATGAATATAATCTTTTTATCGAAAATAATTCGAACTTACGACGGTCATATAAATATAATTAAACTATACATTATAAAATAATGTGATATGACAAAGTTCTTTTCCTTTAAAAAACTTACATTCTTCTCGAAGTCACTGTATAAACAACGAAAGATGGAAAAATTTTGTTGAGCCAGTCGTATTAATTAGCAGCTACTCTAGGAAAAATGTTTTTGTGTGTTGCTAATGATTTAATTTTTTATTTTTTTTTTGTAGTTCCAGAATATTTCAATTTATGCTCTTACATATTTTCTGGATATATGAAGTAAGATTTATGTTCTTAATGAGCTGCTATGAAATATTTGCTCATGGATGGGGCAACCTAATTTTTGGTTCATGAACTTTATTATTTTGTCTAATATGGTGTTTTACATAATTGTATTTTATTTACTATGTAATTTTAAGTCTTTCATCGTTAATTGATTTGGGAGTAACATTGTGTACCAATTGCATAATGTAATTTGCTGCAAAACTATATAATTTGATTTAATAGTAATAATTAATATTGTTTACTAGAAAATAACTGGTCAATGATAAATCCCTTTTCTTTTTACATTATTAAGTACTTTTATTTTTAGGAAATTGAACAAAATTGGTTGAAATTTGATAATCTGTGACTAAAATTGAAAAAGAGGAAATAATTTTTTTTGTGTTGAATCTTTACATGATGTAAATAGATATTAAATCGGGTAGAAATATTCACCTCATCATTTAAGCTCGCCTCATTTGATTCACCTGCAATAAATTTTCGTTTGTGAGGGAAATTTATTACTAATATATATATGTAGATCATGTCATTACCAACATCCGTTGAACCAATATTAATTAATCAGAAACTGGACATATTATTAATAAAATACAACACCATACACATTGTGTTTCCATTTCAAATTATTGAGGACGTAAGTTAGCGTATATTCTTTAAAAAAAATATTTTTTATAAGATTTTCTCATGAGATATGTCACGTATAAATAAAAATTTATCACCTTTAAAAATGATAAAATTTTAATAAAAATTGATAGTCACTCTCAACAAATATATCACCGTTTTTTTATTAAAACTTTATCAGTTTTTAAAAGTAATGACTTCTTATTGATCAGTGCAGCTGTGCAGGTATAGTGACATGAGACGAAGTTCTTACACAAGACTACTCATTCTTAAAACAATTTTATTACATCTAAATATTTGAACTCATAAAAAAAATATGAATTAAATATTCATTAAAAAAATTATATCTAAATAATTGGTTTTCATGATCATATGTAAAAATTATTTAAAAAATTTAAACATATACCTACCTGCAAGAGAAGTTGAGAAAAGAGCTGCTGAAATGAGGAGAAAAAGTAGTGCAAAATTTTTGGCACGAAAGACGTCCATGTTTTTTTATTTTTTTTAATAGAGTGTGTTTTAACTTTTTCGTAGTTGAAAATTTAAATTTCAAGTGTCTATATTTATAGAAGATGGGAGATGATTTAAAAAATCGATACCCAGTTTCAAGGGCTATTTTGGGAGAATACCAGTAAAAGCTCTAAATACACGTGAAACCAATAATGTTGGGGTAATAGAGAAATACTTGCTTGAAAACAACTGATGAAATTATATCAAGTCTTGCAAAATATATAATTTCCAATTTGTAATTAATCCGGTCACACATACTCATTTCCATGAAAACTTAATTATTATAATTTATTTTTAGGTAGGTATTGAGAAAATTAGGATGTTCGAATCTATTTACAAAAAAATGTGCATTTCAACGATCGAAAATTAGAGACCACCTATTAATCTATCGCTAATTATGCTATTAACGATCATTTTTCTAGCACTCGTCGAAGTTGGAAAGATACGATCAATTTACAACCGCTATCGGTCGCTAATTTCATTAAACAGATAGCGACCGCCTTAAATCAGTCGCAAATTTTTTTGTTGACCATTTAGCGATGGGCAATGGTGGTAGCAAAATATATTAGTTAATTTGCCACAGTTTCTTGCGGTTAAAATTTTTGAAATTTGAACTGGTGTTGTTGAGAAATAATGATCCGACTTAGTTTCATAATTTTGGGACCGCTTCAAGAAGGTCGTTAAATTAAAATTAAAATTAGCGAGCGCCATGTCTGTCGCTAAATGTCGAATCCAAAGTGAGTAGGTGAGCAATAATTTTCCGATTCGATTTTTTTATTTTGCAATCGTCTAGGCGGTCGCAAATTTACCAATATACAACAACTTATACTCATTCTTCTTCACTTTCTTTCGGGAATAAACCACACCACTTTATCCAGAAATGTCTCAAATTCAAATGAATATTATTTCGACGTATAGGTTGCAATCATGTCGGTCTATTGTCACATTGTACTCGTTGCTTCAATTGCACCGTACATTTTTATAATTTTACTGTTTGATTTTCTTGTTCAATATAGTTTAGTTGTTTGATAAAAATGTTAGATAAAACATTTTTGTACGTTGACTTATGATAAGTTTATCATTATTTTTTGTATATTAATTGTTATATGGATATACATATTTTTATTAACCACTATTCCAAATTTATTACAATTTGTTTGTAATTACATATTGTTGGAAGAATTTTGTTAATATGGTGTTTATGTGGCTGATTAAATCCCTGAATCCTTCCAAACAATAATCAAGGTTTTGTTTATGAATGTTTATAAGAAAATTTTGTAGAGAGAAAAAATAGAGAGAATTAATTTGTATGTCTTATTCACTTGAAGAGAGAAAATTAGTACAAGAGACCTATTTATAGTTTTTGCATATGCATAGGTGGGATGTTTTAAGTTTACTTAGCTTAATAAACTGACAAGTGTCCTTAACACTTGTCTCTTTGTCCAATATTATACTCTAATTACACAGCTCCTAACCTACTACATCACTATTGACCAACTAGACTTCCACCCTGGATAGGGGCGAACTCCCTTGCCTTGTGTTATTCCGTGGTTCAATGTTTGTAGTAGGGAGTGATCTCTTGCTTCCAACTCTGAGTGAGCTATAGGCGAGCTACTGGGCGAGCTTCTCTCTCTCTATTATGTTGAGTGGTCAAAGGATGGTGACATAGCTTTGGCCACCTGGGACGAGCTATGGGCGAGCTACCCAACCTTAAGCTAATAATTATGTTAATTATCCCAAATAAGCTCGCTTTAGTTCGTCTATCAATATTTGCCCCCAGCTTGTCCACATATGGTTTCTTCCAATATGTAGGCGAACTCTCTTGCCTCTTCGGGCGAGCTCTAGTGATGGAGAACTACTTTCCATGTGGTGCCGAGCTCCTTGGCGAGCTAATTTGTTGGTGGCGACTTTGCAGAGGTGGCACATAATTCGAGGCGTCACAACGTCTTTTCATGCCTTAAACCACACGCCAATAATTGCAGAAACTTTCAAATTCTTTGCAATTAAGTCCTTGATCTTCTTGAAACTACACCTCGCATCATCTCTCTCTTATAAAAGAGAGAACGTTTCCCATTTATACTTTTACAACTTCGGATTTTCAAAGCAATCCCGAGCAAATTCCAGCGATTCTCCCTTCAACATTATCGAATTCCGTCTATTTCTTCAGGGTAGTAATATTGATATTCCTTTTCTTCGATTTCTTCTCGTATTTTCTAGTTTTTTATTAAGTTTTTAGAATTTCTTGGTCGATATCCATAATTTCCGACCAATCTCCATAACTTCTGGCCAACTTTTAAGTTTTCCGGCTGTTCCCTCAACTTCCATTAATCTGAATTTCGGACTCTCTCACCTTTCATTTTGAAAACCATATCTTCTTGACCTTCATCTTCATGTCAAACTATTTCAAATCGTAACCCAGGCAAAAGACCAATAATTGTGGGCGAAGTTATTCCCCAATTGACCCCCATAGTACTTGGCTCCAGTTCTGAGATGACCTCCATAGCTCGCCACATTCCGGGTGAGCTACTGGGCGAGTTTGGTAGAGACCCAGAAGATATGGCGACGAACTCTGGGGGGATCTCTGGCGAGCTCGTTCGCGAGCTAGAGTGCGAACTGGGCGATGAAGGTGGAGAAGAGGTCGCCGAATCTGGCGGACTCTCGGGCGAGCTAGTGCGTGAGCTCAAGGAAGAGTCTGAGGACGACGAAGTCACACTGGTTTATCTTCAGTCGATTGATTTTCCGGTGCCTCAGGTCCCAGAGCACAACATCCCCACTGACGTTGAGCATGAGTTGGACTGGGATGAGTATATGTAAAGGTATCAGGCGAGCTTCCCTACTCCCGAATGACTCATATGGGAGATCGCCGATGTTGACAAGGCGAACAAACACAACCGGCATCGAAATAATTGTGAAGGCCTAGTAGGTCACCAAAATTAAGCGAGGTGGACGGTAGCTCGCCCAGACCCCGAAAGCCTGAGGCCAGCTTGCAGGTCGGACAAAGTGAGGGGAGCTCGCGGGGGAGCTCGCCCACAAAGGGGTAGCTCGCCCAGGAGCATGGAGGTCGGGTCGAAGCCCATACCCACTCTGCCCAAGATAGCATAAGGCCCAGGAGCTCGCCAGGTAGCTCGCCTAACCCGAAGGCCCTCACTCAGAAGGGAACTCGCCAAGTAGCTCGCCCAGCTTAGAGGTCCGGTGGGCGGATGTACAAATAGGATAGACAAATGTGTAGTAGAATGAGGCATTCGAAGGGGAGCAGTGTGAGGGATCAAGATGAGGGTTATGGACCTTCGTCAACACCGGAAGCCAAATAGGCTCGTAAGGTGCCGCCTCACACTTGCACACCTATATATAAGACCTCTCTTGTAACTATTACACAATTAATTCAATACAATCCAAACATTTACTTTCTCTCTCTAAGCTCTCACTTTCTGTTTCCACATTCACCCCTCAAGAACAACTAAGAACACAAATATTAGTTTATTGTTTGATAGGATTAAGACGATATAAAAGCCACATAAACAAACTGATTAGTAAATTCTATCAACAATTTGACGCTAGAAGAAGGGTGATTCTTAAAAATTTGAAGAACAAAAATTAGGGTTTGAAGGTTTGAAGGTGTTCTTGGCCAAAGTTCAAGAACACTTGAAGATACACATACATTTTCATTCCTTTGGACGAAAACCCAGATTTCCGAGCAAAAAACCCAGATTTCTGGACGAAAATCAAAATTTTCAGATTTACAAATTCCGCCCGAAAAAGTTTTCAAACGCGCGCGTGTACACGAACAAACCGGATTTCGGATAATTCATTGCACGCGAGGCTAGGCGAAAACTTGGACAAGTCCACCCAAGCTGGAAGACCACGACCTCGGCGACCTACCTCAGCGACCTAGGCGACCTGCGGCGAGGTATCCCCTGCAAAACCCAAAAATGCCTAAGGAACAGACCTCGGCGAACACCCGGAGGGGGAAGGGCGCCACCCAGGACCAAGCTGAGGGAGAAACCTCCCGCCAAGCTCCCCCAAAAAATACAGCTCTGCGACCTCTGCGAGTTGTTGTGACCCAGGATGATTTAAACCCCGCCCTGAGGGACCTGGCCAACAACCCCGACGAGCTCCAACTCACCATCGCAACCTTGCAGAGGTTGCAGTAGAGGCAGCTCGATGAGCTCACCCTAGTACCTAGGTGAGCTCCAGCCACCGAGGCCCGGGAGCAGGCCAGGCCCACCCAGGGCACCCAGACCCGAGGACACTACAGCGACCTCCACACCGAACAGGAGGCGAGCTCCGCCCAGGTTCACCAACAACGGGAGCGCGCCGGGATGGCCAAGGTGGTGGAGGAGCCAGCCACGCACGCGGGGC
>JAPKLY010000162.1:23404-37645 GCA_026898435.1 Prunella vulgaris | reverse complement strand
AAGAGTCACCGGAAATGTCCAAAATTTCTGAAAACTCGATGAATGGGAAAAGACGAACGGAGAAATCTGCAATAAGAAATAAGAAGGGGGGGAGAAATGGGCTTTCTACCTTGGAGAGCACCGGAAACTTCATCGGGAGCAAAGGTGTCGTTGGCCGGAAAAGAGCTCTGAAAGTTTGAAAGTGTAAAAAGTAGGAAATGAACTCGTCTCCACCTATTTATAGACGTCGGGGCGAGGTAGAATATTCAAGGAATGCAGGGACCTTTTTGCAAAGAATTTGAAAAGTTTCCATGATGGGCGCAGGAAACCATGCATAAAAAGGCATGCACGATGCCTTGATTCCCACATCACGTCGACCGAGCAACCGCCACAAGGGAGCTCGCCCGCTAGCTCGGCACTTGCCTAAATGTAGTTCGCCATTACTCGGGCTCTCGTCCACGGAGACAAACCAGCTCACTCACACATTAGATAAATCATGATGTGAGCGAGCTGGGGGGGAAATGTTGACAAGGCGAACTAACACAACCGGCATCGAAATAATTGTGAAGGCCTAGTAGGTCGCCGAAACTCGGCGAGGTGGACGGTAGCTCGCCCAGACCCCGAAAGCCTGAGGCCAGCTTGCAGGTTGGACAATGTGAGGGGAGCTCGCCCACAAAGGGGTAGCTCGCCCAGGAGCATGGAGGTCGGGTCGAAGCCCATACCCACGTTGCCCAAGATAGCATAAGGCCCATGAGCTCGCCAGGTAGCTCACCTAACCCGAAGGCCCTCAATCAGAAGGGAGCTCGCCAAGTAGCTCGCCCAGCTTGGAGGTCCAGTGGGCGGATGTACAAATAGGATAGACAGATGTGTAGTAGAATGAGGCATTAGAAGGGGAGCAGTGTGAGGGATCAAGACGAGGGTTATGGACCTTCGTCAACACCGGAAGCCAAATAGGCTCATAAGGTGCCGCCTCACACTTGCACACCTATATATAACACCTCTCTTGTAACTATTACATAATTAATTCAATACAATCCAAACATTTACTTTCTCTCTCTAAGCTCTCACTTTCCCTCTCCACATTCACCCCTCAAGAATAACTAAGAACGCAAATCTCAGTTTATTGTCTGATAGGATTAAGACGATATAAAAGCCACATAAACAAACCGATTAGTAAATTCTATCAACAGCCGATACCAGTGACTATCAGGAGAACAAGATTCAGAGCGTGATTATGGAGGACATGTTTCCCAACCTCCGCAAGAAGTATCGCATTCCCCTAGACATTCACATGCATTCGCCTAGACCTAATGAGTAAGCTGACCTACCTGTTGGTCCCGAAACGAGTTAAATCAGTGTATGGGGGGAATACACTGATGTCAGATTTTTCTGAAAGACTCAGAAAAATGCTCTAACGCACTCAGTCAGGATTCCCTGAAGTACTCAGTATGCTGAATGTCCGCAGGGGCAGCAGGGACGGTTCAGTAATGAGTCAGATAAGCTGAGTGTGAGTAAAGTGCTCGGAGGCTCAGTAGAGATAACAAACCTACTAACTGCTTAGAAGCGAGTCAGTTGGACTACTATCTCAGTGAGTCAGAGTACGTGCGGAAAGTGAGCCCTTAGATTCTACTCGTTTTAGTTTCTGAAAACGTTTTCTCTGAGTTGCTTAGTAAATTGGTGGTTAAGGCTGAGTGCACAGTATTCAGATTCAGGATGATTGATTCAGTCCTGAAGTTAACACCAATGCAGTATGTTCAGTTTAATATGATGACATTTATGATCCTGAACAAAGTAGTAAACCAGCACACAGGGGACTTTTTAACGTGGTTCGGAGATAACCAACTCCTACGTCCACGACCTGATTTAACAGGAAGCTATCCTCAAAACCCTGAGGATAGGTACTTGGGTTTTACGTGCCAAGGGACACGAGTAGCCAACTTCCTCTCTTAGGAACTGACCCCTGGGCGTTTTACAAGTCCCAGTCCTTCTAACCAACCTATCTCACACTTTGAGAGGTTTGGTATTCTGGTTTCCAACTAAGATAGCTCTAGCAATACAAATCAATGCTAAATAATAGAGCTATCGATCTAAGCAAATACAGAGTGAATCCTACTACAACACTAGGGAAATTTAATTGCAGAGTGTTGTTTATGATATGCTTTGTGTTCTTGGATTCTTGAGAGTTCTCTTGGAAATTTCCCGTTAACCTTGAATGGGTGCAAGGTTCTCCATATTTATAGGCAAGATTCAAAATAGATCCGTTGGAGGAGATCAAATCAAATCTTTCCTATTTTAGGTAGATTGCAGGCTAGAAATACTGTTTGACCTACCCGCCATGCTTATTCTGGCAAGTTGTCACATCACCTGCAACCTTTTGAGACGCATTAAATGCCGCATTAAATGCTGCGCAGACTCCGTGCTTACATGTCGAAAGATCATTGGCTCTCCGCTATAACGGCTAGTTGACCTTCAGACATTTGTCCTTCCTCGTACATTCAATGCTCTGAGTCTCTTGTAATAACTCAGTCTGAACGTGTGCCTTAATGGAGTCTTATTGAAATTCTTTTTGTCTCTTGTCCCATAGCATAAATAACCTTTTGCTTTGGACTGACATGATTCAGGTGATCTGAACCACAGCCTAAGTCAGGTCCTAGGTGCATTTAGCACAGCCTGATAGGTCATTCAGCACAGTATGTATTACCTTTTTACTTCGGACTTACAGGATTCAGGTGAACTGAACCAAGGCCCAAGTCAAGTCCTATGTGCTTTCAGCACAGCCTGATAGGTAATACTTTACTCTTCACTGACTGAGTTCTGTCCTGAAAATGCTTAGTGTATTCAGTAGAAACATCAGACAATGGTACTTCAGGATTAACTTCAGGATGAATCAGCAGGCTTCGATCTTCAGCTTCAGAACAGACAATCTTCAGCGAGACTGACTGACTTGTTCAGAATGGTTTACGCTTCAGACTTCAGTAAATTGGGTCGACTCCAATATTCTTCAGTCTTCAGCATGATCCTTCTGTACTGAATCTCTAACCTAACTATCCTGAACTATTTTATCCTGAACACTATACTTAGGCAAATTCATCAGGGGTTTTGGGATCTAATCAAAATACTCAGATTGTCCCAACACTACCTCCGGCTGGCCTCGTCACAATCAATGTCCACACTTTGGAGGCCGGACTCATTTTACCTCTCCATCCTATCATAGGTCGGTTTGTATTCAACATGAACTTGGCCATCATGCAGATCACCACTAATGGTTGGAGCAACCTACTAGCCATTCTGAAAATTTTGGAATGGAGGGGTACAAGAATCGTTTGACCACAACCAAAATCAACTGCGCCTTCAGTGTCACTAAAAAAAAGCTGAAGGCAAGGGGTACTATTATTTGAAGGCTAGGCCAGGTGAAAACTTCTTGCATAGATTGCCCAACAAAGTTTGCGATTGGAAGGAGTAGCTTTTCTTCGTAGGAGGATACTGGCGAGCTTTTACCAATTATACGGGTTAGGAAGGGTGAATACTATCCCCTGAGGAATATGGGGAAGCCAGTAGTAGGTGTACTCGCCTTGGCGTGAGTGGGTTGATTTAGATACTAATCTGATCATCTCTTTCTTGCAGGTTCGAAGCATTACAAGTGGGGTCACTATAATTCCCAGATCTCTGAGAAGTTCGACTTTGTGTATGATGTGTGCTGCAGGAGGAACCATAAGGATCGAGGAGTAGACCACTTGTATAAAGTGCACTATCAGTGAGCTGCTCTAGTGCTCACCTCTCCTCATCACCTCACCACGCGAGCTCTAGATCTCCCAGGTATACATCTATCTAGAGCTCGCAGGTAGTTTACCTGCACTACTACTGACACTCTTCTTTTTTCTGTACAGATCAGGACGTGACAGTTGTCATCCATCCCTTCTACTATACCTTAGTCAAAAAACTCCAGATGGCACCCGATCGTCCCGGGAAAAATGGTCCACCTTCAACTGTTCTGGGGCCTCAGAAAAAGGCCAAAGCTGCCACACCTAAGAAGGGAAAGGTGGGAGGATCCGGACATGGGTCCACACAGAAGAAAGTGCCCGCAAATGTTCCAGCTAAGGTCCCTGTTACAAAGGAGACCACCAAGAAGGTCACAGAGCGAGCTCCCCCACCTCCATCTCCATCTGGGGGAGGTCACCTTCGTCGTGAGGACGGGCTCGCAAGAGGTTGAGGTCGGCTGGCCTCGACTTGGAGTCTGAGCAAACTGGGCGAGTTGCCTCCAGTTCCGGGCAAGGAGACTCTGTTCGCTCCATCGCCCCACCTACTACTCAGACTCCACCTTAAGCATCAACCCCTTACGAAGTCCAGGTGGTGGACGATACGCTACCCGGTCCAAGTCTCTTGTGAGCCTTCACGATCTACCAATTGGGCTAGCTCGCCGCACCTTTGAGGGGGTGCCCAAATACTGTTCCCAGTCCTAGTTGGCGATGATCGAGAAGCAGAAGCCGATGAACAGTGCTCGGCTAGCCATGCATTATGCTAGCGGGTCCTTCTAGCCGCTCAATAGGCCGTCGATCAAATTTTAGCAGCCGACAAAGCTCTGTACGAGGCTAAGGGGGCCTTCATCAAACTGGCCGATGAGAAGAAGAAGGCTGAGAAGGCGATGGTGGTTATGGAGAGTAAAGCTAAAGCTAAAGCTAAATACTCTAAAGAAGCTCGAACTACTGCAGACGGAGCTTGCCCGTCAAAAGAAAGATTTTGAAGTAGCACTAAGGGCCAAGGACCAAGAGCTCACCCTCAAGTCGTAGGAGCTCGCCCGGGAATATGAGCTGAATAAGGCTCTGAGTGTTGAATGCTCAAAGAAAAATGGCGAGCTTTGCTTCTACGCCACAAGAGTTATCGAGCTTCAGGGCCTTCTTGATGTTTAAATTTCACCAGAGGCCCTGGAAGCTGCGAGGGCAGGGGCTTCAGATCTTGGCTACCTCCTGTGCTACGCTGAGATCCTACGAGCTTATCGGTGGGCGGTCGACCAGAGCCAGGATGTGTGGGATATTGGCGAAGCTAGTGGAGCTGGCCAAGATTCCCTCGGGCTCCATTACCTATATTAGCGACCTAGTGGAGCTCGGCATCAACTTGGTTTTTGTTCTGGGCCACATCTGGATCATTGGTGGGCCTTATCCCCCTTTGAATGCCGAGGCTGTGATGATGAAGGAGGTGATGATGATGAGGAGGTAGTGGCGAGCTACCCTCTGATAGGAATGAGAATGAAACTCCACTCACTTAGGAGCAGGTGGGGGAGTTAGTTGGGGGCAATGGCGGAAATGGCGCTTGGCTGTCATCGGGCGGTAGAGTGCCGCCAAGCGCTTAGACCTCCTAGGCGGTGCCAATGTTTTCTTATTTTTTATTTTATTTCTCTACTAATATTATATTTTTTCTAAACATATATTAATAAAAAAATACATTTTACGATAAGTTATAAATTTTAAACATAGTGAATAACCATAATAAAATATAACAAGTCAAAATGTTAAAAATTATCATAATACGACATTGTCCAACTTTCAAATGAAACACAAAAAGAGCAAAATATATAATACGAATAAATTATGAACTAGTTCAATTAAACTTCCATTTTTAGCAATATAGTAAACGAATTTTTATTTTTTTAATTTTAGTTCTAACTTTTAAGTTGAAATAAAAATTAAAAAAAAGAGTAATGGCCGTCTATGCGGTGCTAAGGCGGCCTCGGCAGTGCCTAATATGTTGGTGGATTTTTCTTGGCGATTTGACCTTAGCGTCGGCGGCCGAGTGCCTTCAAGCGCCTAGGCGGTCTCAGCGACCGCCATTTGCATCCATGGTTGGGGGCATTATGGTTGATACTAGCAGCTTGAGCCCAATTACTGAGGTGCCACCACTTTCTCCCCCTGTTGGCTAAGAGGTCGCTTCGGAGATTCCACCAGAGTCGCCCCTACTTCTAACACTCCGTCTGCCACAGAGCTCCCTACTACTGATGATGCTGCTGCCGGCACCGCTCCCCAGACTTAGGATTACTTTTCTTTTCTATTGTTTTAGTTTTCATAACTTGTAGTAGCTCGTAGCTCGCCCTTAATGTGTTGTTTTGCACCTTTTAATGGTTAGTTGGTTGACCTTTGTAACCAACACTACTTTTACTTAGAAAATTTTCTAAGTTTATAAATGAAATGAAGCTTTTGTGTTCTCTTTTGCCTTATTAGTCATTGTACGTTATTATCTTTTAGTAGCTCATTTTTATATTTGGTACACATTTGTTCGTCTTACGTCACTTAGAATTGCGAATTGTTTGTCTTACGTCACTTAGGACTGTGAATCGTACTTTACTTCTGATCTCTTGGTCAATTGGATTTTTATTAAACACTTTGCCTTAGACGTTTTTATAATCGTCTTTTGAGAATTTTTAGTGGATTCTTAGTAATCCTTTAGTGGGATACTTTAATGAATCTTGGCACTTTAACAGCCTCGAGCTTTCATAATAATGTTTCGGGACTTGCGCCCTCTGCAAATTTTGAGCTTGAACAGATAATTTCTTGAAAATACATCTTCATTGAACAATAATTTTTACAGAGATCGTCATCAAAAATTTTTATGCGAACCTTTGTTTAATCTATTACAAGCTACTGTCTCCCTTCCTCTACTACTGGAAGTATCTCCTCATTATCTTCGTTAAAGCCCGCAAACTTGCTAATGGCACAAACATGGTCTTGTTGTTTGCCTAAAAATATAAGAAGATGGTTGCTCCACGAAAGCTACTCGCCGATATTTGTGCGCTTAGCTGTTCACCAATGAGAGCAGATCGCCTAAAGGTTGTTCGCCCAATAGGATAATCGCCAAAAATTCCTTGGAGATGCAAGAGATGTTCGTGTATGGCTTGTGAATAAATACACACTGCTCGGCCCAAATTTTGATCGCCAATTAAGGCAATTGATTGCTATTTTGCAACTGCTCGCTTGAATTTATTTGTTACAGATCTTGACTGCATGCATTCAGGCTGATTGTGTCACGTTGATTGTCGATATGCGTCATGTAGACGCATCGAGTCTGAGGAAATGCAAAACTAAAATTGATCGCACTCAAGGGTGTTGGCATATAAGAGTTGATCGCACACCAAGCAACCCGGGAATATGCTGAAGATTGTTTGCGCCTTGAATTGCTTACAAAAGGACCTGTTCGCCAACCAAATTGTTCCCCCATGAGGATTGCCGTGAGGATTGTTGCTCGCGAAACTAATATTGCCCAACGAGTTGCTCGCTCATTAAACAAAAAAGTTGTTCGCGGTATAGAATGCTCGCCTATTTCGATACAGATAATGGAGCTATTCACCAATAACAATTGCTCGAACGAAAATTACACACCAACTCCTTGTCTAGTTGTTGGCTTGTACCTCTTTTTGGGCTTATCGCCATCCTTCTCTTCCACCTTTGAAAAGAGACAAATAAGGTAACATGTTAATATCAAATAAATAATAAGAATTTGATAATAAAATTTTGCTCTTACAGCTTTATTGATGACAGGGGCATCATCTTGTGTCATTGTGTAAACTCCTCAGCTTGTGTATTTGATGTCTGTCCATTGCCAATTGTAGTTGCACTTTGATTTGCCTCATCCATTTTCACATAAGCTATGAAATCCTGGGCCAACTTATTCCATTCACAACTCATTCGATTGTGACCTTCTTCTCCATAAAATTTACTTATCAATTTGTAACTTTGCCTTGACATTTTTTGAATCCCCATTTTCCCTATCCCTTTTCCTTCTTCATCAGCACCTATTCTTCTTCTTCTCTCTGGTATACCCTTCTTCCTTTTACCAAAATTTGGTGGCAATGGAGGGATGTAACCTGTCTTTACCCAAAACGCTTGTCCGCTCATTGGTGCAGTATCATGTGCATATATTGCTTCGTATGTCTCCACAGAGTAACACTTATGCACAAAATTTTCCAAATTTAATCCTTCTGCAGATATTGCACTTATAGCATGTTTACATGGTATTCTAGATACCTCCCACCCCCTGCACTCACATGTATATTCTTTTAGGTCAACTGCATACCTTGATCCATCATAACATGTAATCTCATACTTGGATGAAGTAGATTTTACTGGCAGACATTCCTTTGATTCTTTGATTGCTTTTAACAACAGCAATCTAATCCTACCACATACTGTTTGTCCCTCCCATTTTCTTTCCCACTTATCCCTATTTTTTTGCACCCGGGTCATTAAGTACTCTCTCAACCACTACAACATAGTTAAAATTGGAGAACTTCTTGCATCCAAAATAGCAGAATTAAAGACCTCACACATGTTGTTGACTAAAGTGTCACACTTGGAAAATGAGTTGAAATAAGATATTGACCATTGTGAGGGAGGCTTTTCCTGAAGCAATGCAAAACATCTTGGATCTATTCCTTCAATTTTCTTCATTGCAGAATTAAATGATTCTACAGTTGTGGCTTTAGCTGCAACCCATAATGCTTTCTTGAATGCATCACCCTTGAACCCAGCTCTCTTCATATTTCCATGCAAATGCCTTACACAAAATCTATTATCTATTCCAGGCAGAATAATCTCAAAAGTTGGGATCAAACCTTTCTGCTTATCTGACATGAAAGTGTATGCATCTTCTCTCTCTATCTTCAAGTCATCCTTTAATAGCTTCAAAACCACTCCCAAGCTTTCTTTGTCTCACTCCCAACAACTGCATATGCCAAAGGATATGGATCATTATTGGCATCCATTGAAACTGTTGTCAATAACACACCAGGACATGGCCCTTTTAAATGGCAACCATCAATACCAATCCATGGCCTGCATCCGACTTTCAATCCCTTCTTCAATGCATCAAGACAAATGTACAGTTTCCTGAATGCCTTTCCAGTTGGAGTTGTGTCCATTTTCAATGTGATAGTTGATCCAGGATTTTTGTGAAGGAGTGTTGTAGTGTAATCCCATAACTTGGTGTATTGGCAGTACTATCCCCTTCAATCATATGCATAGCCTTTTTTTCTTGCTCTATACGCTAGTGGTGAAATGTAACACCCCAAATTCGACATTTTTTCCTTCTTGAACCGACTCACACACTTTTTGGATCAGCCCTAAAATCAATCTCATACTTCTTTGCCAACCATCCTGACTTCACATTATCCACATAGTATTGCCTTGCACAAGTATGATCTGGATTATATTCTCTTATTTGGTAACACTGTTGATCAGTGACCTTCAAAGCATTAATATGCCATTCACACCCCTCTTGCTTACATCTAGCATATATTCTCCTCTTATCATTCTTGGTAAATTTCAAGCTTCTTCTTGTGTTCACACTGTGCATATTAATAGCATCATTGAATAACTATTTTGTTGGAAAGATGTTGGCAAATCCCTTATGTTTTGATGACATTAAAACCAGCTGACCTTGGGAAGATAGCCGGGGACAGATCGGATCAGATGAGGATGGTCAGCTGAGGTCAGATCAGCTGATGTCAGATCAGTTGAGGTCAGACCAGCTGAGGTGCAGAAATCAGACGAGGACAAATCAGCAGAGGTCGTCTGAAGCTGTTGCATAGAAGTTCTATTTACAGAAAGTCAATCATGTCAAGAGGACAAGATCACAGCAACGGCTAGATGATTTCCAGATTCATAGGTAATCAATCAAGTCAATCAGATTGAAGATCAAACCAAAGATGGAAAGATATCAACCTGGAAATCAAGAATCAATCACTCTGATTGATTGATTACATATTTATAGGGATTTCAAATCCTAGTCAACTCTAACGGCTAGTTTTTTATGCCTATAAATATGGGTACAAGAGAGAAAAATCATAACTATCCTACGCGCGATTACACTAGCAGATAGGCTACATTATTTTCCTCTGTACACAAACACATTCATACAAATTATTATTCGTTTGTGAGGCTTTATAGAAGCCAGTTAGTTAGTTGCAGTCTTTGCACTAACAAGTTGTAAGAGAGATTTCTCTCAAAGGTTGTAAGGGAGTTAGTAAGTAAGTAAGAGAGCCCCTCAACTCCAAGTTGGATTGAGGAGAGTGGATGTAAGACAAGTTAGTCCGAACCACTATAAATCTAGTGTTTTTATTTGCTTTATTTTATTGCTCTTACTTGCTGCACTAAATAAAAGGATTTAACTAAAAATGTTTTCGCACTAAGATCACTGCGCACTCAGCTGATTGTAAAGTCAGCTGATTTTCAAAACAAGAAGACTCAAAGTCTTCTTTAGGGACCAACAAAAAATTTGTTCTAAAAAAAAGTTGGTCTATCCAATTGAGATTCTTTAAAGGTGAGGTTTCTGATTGCATTATCAATATCTTCATCTTCACATGAGCCCACACTTTGGAAGTCAGATTCATTACTCAACTCATCTTCTTCATTTGTTGAAGCACTATCACTTCCAACATTATTTTAGCCTATCCCAGCCCACTCAGCTGTGTTATCCACATTCTCTTCAAATATTATGTCATCTAAAATTTCATCAACACTGCTTATTACAGTTGTAATCTCCATTATCTTCTAAGCTTGACATAAGTTGCTCTGGAAGGTTTTCAGTGGTCTTACTTTCAGTTGACTTCAAAATAGGGATCTTAGTGGCCTCTCCTTCACCATTTACATCCTCAGTTGGCTGCAATAGAGGAATTTCAGTGGCCTCTCCTTCACCATTTACATCCTTAGTTGGCTGCAATAGAGGAATTTTAGTGGCCTCTCCTTCACCATTTACATCCTCAGATGGCTGCAATGGAAGGGTTTCAGTAGCCTCTCTTTCAGCATTTACATCCTCAAATGGCTGCATTGGAATGACTTCAGTGATCCCTCTTTCAACATTCACATCCTCAGTTGTAGCATCATCAATATACTCTGCCTCACCCTCAATTGGCTCAACCTCAGTTAGTATATCATCTCTTTCAGCACTCAAGTACAAGTGGCTTGCCTTTATAATACCCTCATTTAGAACCCTCTCAATCTCATAAAATCCTCCAACTAATTTTAAACATATACATTCACTAATTTTAAACAAATAAATATGAATTTCCAATTTTCAGACCTTCACAGAAAAATAAATATGAATTTTCTAACCTTCACATAACAAATAATATCATTCAAGTATAACTCACACTCCATATTCATCAATTTCATCACGCATTCAGCAACCTAATTCAAAATATAGTACTTACTATAGTCTGGGGCTCCAAATCGAATCAGGTGCTACATTCGGATTGTTTTAGCTCTCGTCTCCAAATAGAACAGATATTAGTGTAATAAGGGATTCCAAGTATGAGATTTATGGTGTTTGAGAAATTGGGGCGAAATCAAAATTAGGGTATTGAATTTTCAGAACTTCTCCATCGCATTTTTTCTCTTCTCCAAAATTAGGGTTTGGTGTTTTCTTTCTTCACCAAGACAAATGAAAAGGCACGTGCAAGGCACGAGGTTTATTTCCATCAAAACCGTTAGTTTTTTTACGTTGGGACAAAAAATACAACAAAAAAATGTTAACTGGACTAGTTTTGCACACCGTGGGACCAAAAGCGATCAAGGTCGTGTCCTATGGGACCAGAACTGCAATTTTCTCGAACACGTCCACTATAATTGGAAGTGGTTGATTAAAGTGGTGGGTTAAGGACCTATTCAAACAAGTTAATTGCCGATAAAAAAGAAAAAGTTGTGTATCGCGAGTTAAAAAAAATAGAACGAAAAGGCCCAGATTATATACCCCTCCGTCCATATTAGATACACATTTTTTAATGTATACATTCTATTTTCACTATATTTTTATCAAAAAATTAATCAAATTTTGACAGATATTTAATAAATTAATATTTTTGTGATTTTTTCAAACATATATTTCACACATTTTTTGTTAAAATGTGGAATAAATTTTGACAAAAATATATAAAAATAGAATAAATATATTTTGGATGGGGGTATCTAATAATGTTGGAGGGGTATATATTTGGGCCCGAAAGAAAATGAGAAGGTACGAAAAGGATGGCCTGTGATATTATACCAAGCCAGTTTGATTAATTATTTGGGCTCACTTATTTGGGCTCATTTATTTGATTCAAGATGAATAATATTTAATAACTATTGGCCCATCTCAAATAATTAATCTTGCAAATTTAAAATTATTTGTAGGTTTATTTCCTTCTTAAAGCGATTAAATTGCAAAAGGAAAAAATTGCTTCTTAAAGCAATTAAATTCCAAAAGGAAAAAGTTTCTTTCTAAAGAAATTTAAATTCCAAAAAAAATTACTTCTTAAAGCAATTAAATTCCAAAGGAAAAAATTGCTTCTTAAAGAAATTAAATTCTAAAAAGAAAAAAAATTGCTTCTTAAAGCAATTAAATTCCAAAGAATAAAATTGCTTGCTAAAGCAATTAATTCAAGCGGCGCAACGAGAAGAAATAAAATTGCTCGCTAAAGCAATTAAATTCAAAAAAGTGGAGTCCTTGCAACGGAAATCAGTTATAGTCCAACGAATACAATAGATTGGCGGCCTTGCTGATCAATTTTATTTGCAATTCAAGGAATAATCTCAATTGAAGATAACTTGCATTGGAAGTTCAAAAATTTATTGGCTTGACTGCAATATTGTATACAACCTCCGAATTATTCGCTAATAAACTCAAATAGCTCGATAAGAAGAATAAGTTGCAAAGAAGTTATTGGATCTTTTTCAGAATGGTCGCCAAGAAGCCTTGCAGATAAATTGATAATGCAGAGAAAATCAGTGGCCTTATTTATTAAAATTATTTGCGGCTCAAGAAGAACAATAAATTAGTGTCCTTGTCCACTAAAATTCCTTGTGTGTCAAATAATTCAAAGAATTGGCGGATTAACCTCAATTGGTGGACCGCCCGTCAGTGTTGATCACATATGCAAGTTTATCGATTGCGAGTCATTCGTCAACCCACAAGTTGATTGTTGAAGATTTATTTACCTAGTTTCTAGTTGATTGCACATCAAACAAAAAACTGTTTATCAATAGTGTTGCTCATTTGCTCACTTAGCATACTGATAAGGAAGATTGCAACTCTAAAGGTTCAGCAAGTTACTCACCCATCAAAACAACGAAAAGAGTGAAGGACCAAATTCAGCAAAGTTCTTCAACGACAGGCAATGTAGTAAGATCAATTTTGAACAGGCCACATTAAAAGCACCAGCCCATATTTCTCAAACACATGAAAGAGAGAAAATACAATTGAAGAACATAAAAGAATCAATACACAGTTCACCATGGAGCAACATTACTAAACGACGATCAGTCCAAGACAAATCAAGTCAATCAGAGATAAAAATGCTAAATCCTCACAAAGCAAAAAGTTCGCAAGAAAATTTGGATTGTCTATTCAGAGCAAGGAACTGTATGAATCTTCTTGCTTAAAATGAGTGGATCATAAACAACCTCAAGGGAATTGATCCTCGGAAAATGTAAAAAGTGAATCAGAATTTGAGGATAAAATTATCAACTCATTCAGAGGACATAAGCTCACAATTGCCAACATCACCACTGTTATCAATAATTCCTGAAACACTTGATCAGAAGAAAATTCAATATCCTACAACAAAGTTGTACGAGGGAGAATCAGACCTCGAAAATACAAATTTAAAAATATATGATATGAATGGGGGCATCTGATGCCACTCAGTGCAATAATTTTCCACTCACATTAGACGATTGTTCATATCAGTGGGAAATGAAGAATTGGATCGACATTTTCTGGAACGATTCGATAAAATATTATTTGATGGCAAGCCAGTGAGTGGAGATACAAAAAATAATCGTGATGACTGGACTGAAGAAAGGGACCGAATTCTTGCAAAGAAGTACACCTTACATATCCCGAGACCTATTCTGAATTCAGGAGTAGGGCAAGAATTTTTATTGCTATAAAAGAAACATTATACGAGAAGAAACTTGGGGCAACGAGAAGTTTGAGGAAGCAATTTTCAAAGAACAATTGAATTAAACGCTCAGAATCCCAAATAAACAAGTGTACAATATTATCAGTAGCAGGGGACTCCCAGCTGTTCCTTGAAAGATCAAACGAGTTACAAGCAAGATGAATCCCAACAAGCTAGTGTTATCAAACACAACACTGACGAATTCCGAGACTTGTTGCGGCTATTGTGGAAATTTTATGAAGATGAAAAACTATCAGAGTTTGTGAAGAAACCCTCGACAAGAAGGTCGCGAGTCGCCTAATCCACCAACTCTGATATCGAGGATGTTATCAATATAT
>JAPKLY010000162.1:0-23304 GCA_026898435.1 Prunella vulgaris | reverse complement strand
TATACTATTCAAAAGGGTGAGACTATCAGTTTATCCTTGTGTACAAGATAGATGCGAATATAATCTGCCCTATATGTTATTATTATATGCTAAATTTATATGGTACAGGAAAGTACAAAATGCTCAAGTTCAGGACTTAAAATATTGGACACCTCGTAAGATGAGGTGAAACCAATGAAAGTTAACTCGCAAGACTAGAGAAAAAAGGAGCAAAGCATGAACCAGCCCGAGAATATCATTATCAAATTAACTGGGCCGAAAATATCAATTTAAAATGAAGATCATGTGGTCAACTGGTGGTCGAGCTAAATTTCTCTGGAAGTCCACATTTTGGCCGCTCGATCATGTATGGTAGGGCACTCGACCAGTGATGTCTGAGCAGCTCCAAGCTAGTGTCTGAGCGCCAGTTCGGAAAATGGGAAAATTAAGGTCAACTTCATCTTTTCACGCGTTTAATGATAGGCACTTTGGTCTAAGCATTGTGGGCACTATAATACCTCAAGGATCAGATTTCCAACCGTCTCCAATTAGTCTTAGATTCGTTAGATAGTTTTAGAGAAAGATTAGGTAGTTACTTAGTGGGTTTTCTTTAATTTTCATACTTGTCTCTACAAATTCTTGTAATCTAACCATTATATTGTTGATCCATTTATTCCATTAGATTAGTCTCGTTATTAGCTACATTTCTAAGGTTCAATTTTACATTTGGAGTTCTAGATTAGAAGATAGCATTTGAAGGTTTGATGATTGTATTTCTATTTCACCTACATTTGGTAAGTTTCCATTTAATTCTCTTGTTTTAGTGCTTATGATGATACTAAGCTTCATAATTGTTGTTTTATATTCCTAATTAGTCAAGGGCTAATCTCTTGTTGCATTGGTGTATGATTACTATAGGGTGTAGTTTAGGGTTCTATTAATTTCATGCATGATTAAGTGATCTTGATTGATTAATTCTTTAATTTGATGATTTGTTTGAATGCTTGGTGTTATCAATTGGACGTTTTGAGCCTATATGAGTTAGCACAACATGAGAATTGAGTTAATTCATGGATGTTCTTAATTGAATGTTGTGCCCACCAAGTGTTTGTATTAATGCTTTTATGTCAATGAGAATTGCTTAGAAGCTAAGACCTCTCAAATGGAGTATTGGGTGTTGTAGAGAGATCTAGGCACTTAATAGAGCATTTAGGCTTGATTAAGACATCAATGGATCTTGCATGCTAGGATTGATAGGATACTAGATGACCCATAGTAGGAGTACTCCAATGCACACACATCTCACTCTTGCTCATCTTTCTAAAAGGTGATAGTTAGAATTTACTTTGCTTTGTCAAAAGTAGATAGAATTCAAGACCATTTCTTGTTTTCACTAGCTATTATCCTTTGTAAATAATTAATTCTTGCTTGATATCGCATCGTTTCCCTGTGTTCGATATTTAAACTTGGTTAACTTGCCACGACAACAACGTCCACGTACACTTGCGTGAAGCGTACACAAAATAGGCTAACACTTGTAACTGCAAGGATTTGGTTTTGAGTGCAGCTAGAATATCACCAAAGGACAATTGATCTTGCCTCCCAAATAGTAAAGCATACTTGAAACTCTCTACAGATTTAGGCAGAGAATTCAAGAGCATCAAAGCCTTGTCTTCATCGTCAATTTCCACTCCCAGGTTCTCAAGATCATCAGCAGCCTTGTTAAACTCCTCAAGTTGCTCAATCAACTCCTTCTCTTTTGTCATCTTGAAGGCAAGTAGTTTTTGTTTAATGAACAACTTATTGGTGACAGACTTAGTCTGATACACCTTCTTCAGTTTACTTCAAACAGCAATGACAGTCTTCTCCTTACACAACTCTCTCAGAGGCTTACCCCCCAAACACAGGATAATGGTGCTATGAGCCTTCTCCAATATTTCTTGTTTCTAGATTGTATTTCCATATGAGGAGGAGGGCCATTGGTCTTCAGGCTTCTGGGCATTTTCTAACCCATGATGTCTCAAAAGAGTCTTTATCTTGATCTTCCACAAACCAAAATCGTTTGTACTAGTGAATTTCTCAAAATCCTGCTGGGTTGATGACATGATTGATGATTGATTCAGTCAATTCTTCCGACAGACAGTGCCACTTGTGAATTTAATCCACTTAAGACTTCAAACTATTCAGGCAAGATCAAATCTATGAAGAATTCCTTCTTCAAGAATCATATATGAACACAAAATGCAGAAAAATAAGAAAATCAAAACAACTCAAGAACAAAAGGTTTACGTGGTTCGATCAATTGATCTACGTCCACGGATGAGGTTCCTCACTTTCACTAATTAGTATACAGAATACAATGTTTCAATCTCTCTAACTCGCTCTGTGTATCTGACTCTGGTTTGAATATGTATATATATACCCAAACCCTAATCCTCTAATCAAGTAACCAATCCATAACCAAAAAAACGGTTGCAACTGCTAAGATTAACTGATCAAAGTCCAACAGAATTATTTCTCCAACTACTTTAAATAACCAATTAAGCCACTATGATTTAGGTCATCTTCGTTCTTCTCAGTTTAAGTTAGTTATGTACATTCAGTTCATTACCGCCGCTTCAGGATGGAACAAAGAACGTCTTCAATTTAAGTGACTCAGAAAACAGTTATATTCAGCTCAGGATAAAGTAACTCAAGACTGTGCCTTTCAGGTAACTGAGCTTTCAGTAAACAAGTGCCTTCAGGATTGGATCACTCAGGAAGTGAGTCAGGATCAGTACACTCAGATTTAGTATCAAACACATGCTCAAGCTCAGGATCAAAATCAAACTCTCAGCTTTTAGACTTCAGGATTAGTACTCAGATTTCAGGATCAGAATTCAGAATTCAGACTCAGCTTAACTTTTACACATTACAGTTAATAAATTAATGAAGATACTATTTTGGCTTTGTCACGATGGGCTTTGTGAGTCCAAAAATTTCTTTATGAGTTGACAACTTCCATATTGTTAGTGGATCTAGAGAGTTTGGTCCAACATACTGCTAATGTTTATGATCCAGAGCTAAATTGTGTTCGATATGGAGAAGAGAATTGCAGGTTTCTCTACTAATTTTATCAACGAGAAGAAGAAATTCCTATGAACAATCTGCTCTTTCTTTTTTTCTTATCATTATTCAATTAAATGACCGACTACTTCCATGAACAATCAGGAATCATCTGATTGACGGGGTCGTTATTAATTCTTAATGAGTTTTTGGGTGAAATCAGTAAGAAGAAGAAAGAAGCAAGGATTCCCTTTATTAGTGACTTGGCTATCATTTTCAATTTCAAATGCTAGGCTAATTAACATATCGTAAATATGGATACCCATATCACAGCCTATTGACCCAACTCTAATTAACTAACAAATGAAATTTCAAGCAATACCCAATAGCAGGATAACAAAGTTAAATTAGATTTACCATAGTAATTAATAATGAAAATCCAATTAATTAATAAGCATATTAAAAATTACAAAGACTCTAAATTAATACGTGAGATGTAGTTGAGAATTATTCATCCAATTATGAGGATGATTTTCAAAATCGATAAAGTGCAAACGCAGAGCCGAATTTCAATTTTAAGTTGTTCCACGATTTATTCGAGTATCATGTGCAGGTTATTTGTTTCTTGTGCATTACAATCATCAGATTCCAATTACCCATATGTACAGATTCTCTACAGTAGAATTTAGGGCTTTCATCTCAAATGGTCTCATAATTTGTACCTTTTTTGATTTAGTTAATTTATGAAATGATTTAGTCCCTCAATTACATGAATTTCTTTCATCCCATAACTATATTTTGGTAGTTCAATTTCGTTCCAAAGCTTCGAAATGATATAGTCCAAAAATTAAACTACGTACTTGAACATCTAGTTGAGCAATTCAATAAATTGTACATTAAAACAGTTATCCTAATAAAATTGGGCAATTAAGTATAGTGGGACTAAATCTTTTCAAAAAATTGAGATAAAATTAAAAAATTGGCACAGTTATGAGAGCATTTGAGATTTAAGTAAAGTAAGTCGATGCATTGGTACGTACTGCAGTCCAAGAAATTGAAACATATAAAAGAGTAGTGATGAAGAATCCATGCATCAATAGCTAACATGCAGTGTGTGTAGCAGTTAAATTCCTCCAAGAAAATGCACGCCAAGATTTAAAGATCGAAAGAAAACAGAAAAGGTAAGATTGCATTCATAGGCAAGAGCTGGCGGAGCATGGAAAAATTACAGATCAGTCGAAGTTGTCCCAGTGCGCCTTAGCGAGATGGAGATTGAGGAAAGCATCGAGGCAGGCATAGCGGGCTTGTCTAACAGTGATACGATTAGGGCGGCCCCAGTCAGTTTCCACCCTCGTCCACGCTACATTCTCAGACAAGAGGCGCTGCTTCTCAACCCCCAACTCCGGCGCAACCTCAGTCAGATTCAAGCAGTTGCGGAAGCTGCCGATGCGAAGCTGTTGGCACAGCAGGTTGGTCTTGCGCTGCATGTTGGTGCCGACGAAGACGTGGTCAAGGCCGCGGTTGGCGAGGAACTGGTTGAGTGAGGGAGGGCCGTGCGTGGCGTCGAGGGGCTGGTAGACGAGGCAGCGGCCTCCCACGCAAAGCTGCACCGTCCCTATGTGGCTGGTGTTGTTGTGGAACTCCACTTCGATCCCCACGAGGCGGCCCACCGTGTCTCGGTCGCGGTTGACGCCGTCGATCCACTCTGCCACGGCATGGGGGTCAGTCGTGTTGGTGATCACGATTATTTCGTCCAAGAACCCGACGTTGTGTGTGACGGTTTCTGCCATCACCATTGTTGAAGATTAATTCCGGAAAACGGTATCTGGATTGATATATATATTGGAGAAGAAGAATCGATGAAAATTATAAAGTGAGCCCACCCAGCCTCCCACCCTTATATATACACACGCGTTAACTATATGAGAGCGGTTTCTAGCTGTGACAACGAAAATCAGTTAGTCCTGATCCCTTTTTTTTTTTTTTTTTTTTCTTTTCTGATCCCAGTTTCCTTTTCAGCTTTTCTATTATTTACCTGCCTTGGTTATATGCATCGGTCAACTGAGTATGTTTTTAAAAAATTATAGATATTATTATTAAAAAATAAAATTTTAAAAATATATTTTTAATAATAAAATATACATTTTATAATAGAATTTAGTATAATTTTTTAAAAATTCAATTGAGTTGAGTCTTACGCTATTTCCCACTATATATATCATCTACTTTTTCTCATGCTATTTATTTTTGTAATTGTGGTTTCCAAATACCTCAAATTTATTTAAGTTTATTAATTAAATTAAAAGGTTGTTAAATTCTATATTTTTAAAGAGTAAGTCTCTTGTGCACTTATTGCATCGTGCAACTCAAGTACATTTTTAAATATTACACAAAATATTACTGAAAAATCACAAATGTTATTATAAAAATATAAATTTTTAAAAATTTACTTTTCAGTAATTATACGTGTCATTTTTTAACACTTGTATGATGTACAAGTGCATGCACAATACTAATGCTTTTTTAAATGTTTCTTTTTAATTCAACTAGTTCAATATTTAGGAAACCAAGATACAGAACAACTAATCCCATCAAACTTAACAAATATAAAGTAATATTTCAACCAACAACTAATTATACAACATTACACAAATTAACATGAAAACCTAATCTCTCTTTCTCTTCTGATGGTTTGCAGTCTTTCATTTTGAATCGTTCCAAAAGTTTCTTGATGTAAGTCTCTTGGGATAAACCCAATAATCTTTTCGAGCGATCCCTTTGAATCTTAACACCAAGAATATATTCTGCTTCACCCATGTCTTTCACAAAATTTGAAGACAACCACCTCTTGATAGTTTTAAGATACTCTTTGTTATTTCCAGTTAATAGTATGTCATCTACATACAGAGATAGAATCAAAAAATTGTTCTTAGAACGTTTAACATACACACAGCGGTCTTCGTTTATCATAACAAACTTATATGAGTTTACCGTCGAGTGAAATCTCAAATACCACTGGCTTGAGGATTGCTTTAGTCCATAAATCGACTTTTTCAACTTACAAACTTTGTCCTCTTGACCTTGAAGAACAAATCCTACGGGTTGATGCATGTAGATTTCATCTTCTAATTCTCCATTGAGAAAGGCAGTTTTGACGTCCATCTGATGCAATTCTAAATCCAAATTTGCTACTATAGCTAGGAGTAAACGAATCGAGGCAAATCTCACTACAGGCGTAAAGGTTTCTTCATAATCTATACCCTCTTGTTGAGTATATCCTTTTGCCACTAAGCGAGCTTTAAACCTTTCTATTGAGCCATCAGCTTTTCTTTTAACCTTAAGAATCCATTTATTCCTGATTGCTTTGCGTCCTTTTGGGAGGTCAACAAGTTCCCAGACTTGATTTGGCTTCATAGACTCCATTTCCTCTTCCATTTTTCTTTTGCTGGACAAGTTAGAGCTTCTTTCACAGTTTTAGGCTCTTCTTCATCCACTGGGGAAATATCCCCATTTTCTGGAGAAACAAAGAAGGCATGACCTTCTAAGTCATAATGTCTTTTTGGCGTTGATTTCCTACAACTTTTCCAAGACTGTGGTTCTGTAGGACCCTCTGTAGATAAAATGTCCTCATTAAGAATGGTTTGATCCTCAACTGGGACAAATCTATCAGGGTCCACATATTTAGTTATACCACTCCCACTTAGATCAGATTGGATTTGGTTTTTCACTGTCTCGAAAATTGAGTCATCTTTATTAATACCACCCTTGTTTGGAAATTCATTTTCCAGAAAATGTGCATTTCGTGATTTTATTTCTATAATATTCCCATCTTGATCTCCTATCAAAACGTAACCCTTAGAGTTCTTGCAATATCTAATGAAGATACATTTCTTTCCTATTGGACCTAGCTTTCTATATTGACTCGTAGATTCATGTATGTAAGTTGCGCATCCCCATGCTCTAAGGTTTACTTAGGTCAGGTTTTCTACCAGTCCATAATTTATAAGGAGTTGAAACGACTGATTTAGTAGGCACACGATTAAGCACATAAGCAGTTATGAGTAACACATCTCCCCAAAAAGAGTTAGGTAAATTTGCTAGCTTGTGCCATCATAGACCTAAAAATTTCCAACAATGTTCTATTCCTTCTCTCAGCCACACCATTTTGTTGATGTGTGTAAGGAATAGTCAATTGTCGAATAATCCATTTTTCATTACATAATTCTTTGAATTGATCGGAAAGATATTCACGTCATCAGTTCTTAAAACTTTGATAGTTTTGTCCTTTTGATTTTCAACTTCGTTTAGAAAACGTCTAAAACAATCCAATGCTACAGATTTGTGAGAAATCAATAGACATAACCAAAACGTGAATAATCATCAATAAATATAATGAAATAGTAGGCTCCATGTCGGGCTCTTACACTAACAGGACCACAAATATCAGAATGAACTATTTACAATGGAAGTTCGGATCTAATGGCTTTACCAAATGGTTTTCGAGTCATTTTTCCAGCAAGACATTGTTCATACTTAGATAACTTAACTTTTGAAGTAAGGTTCAACAACCCTTCTTTTACAAGACGGTTCATCCTATCTTGTCCAATATGACATAAACTAGCATGCCAAATGTCTACATTTAAACAAGCATTACTAGAGGAACATGCATCTAGCGAATATGAATAATCATCATAATACCTAAAAGATGTTCGATTACAATTTAAAATCATAAAACCATCATACATAGATCCATTACAATAACACACATTATTTTTGCAAATAAAAACCGAGTCTTTAGTAAACAATACTTCAAATTCTAAATTAAGTAAAACTGTAACAGATATAAGATTTCGCGTGATATCAAGAGCAAATAGCACATCATGTAGAATAAAAACTCGATCGTTGTCAAGGTCAAGTTTGCAAGTTCCAAGTCCTTTGACTTCAACACGAGCATTACTTCCTACATATATCCATCTTGTCTCCTGTGGAACCCGACAAAAATCAACAAACGCTCCCCTATCTCTTGTTACATGGTCTGTTGCCCCTGAGTCTATAATCCACAAAGGAAAATATTCAGTTAATAAGACAGTACTAGAGACATTTATAATACTTGAAATAGAATTAGATGGTTCTACCTTGTCCCTCTTGGGCTCAGGGTATTCCCTAGCCAAATGACCTAACTGGTGACAGTTATAGCAAGTCATTTTACTCTTATCCTTCTTATTCTTTTTCACACGTTTCTTCTTTCCCTTCTTCTCATTAGTTTTGTTTTGAGCATTGTTCACTGGCTTATCATTGTTAGATCGTTTCCCTTTCTTCCCTTTCTTCCAGTTTCTCTTTCTCTTGAAGCCCGAAGCTTCTCTGGAACTAGAACCAGTATAGAAGGCAGCAGAAGAGGGTTTTACAGCTCCTAGCCTTTCATCTTCCAGCTCCACATGACGAGCTGCATCACTAAAAGTTATAATACTTTCATTGTGGGTTAAATTGACCTTAAGATGTTCCTATTGTTTTGGCAGCGAGCATATCAGGGCTTGGATCTATTGTTCATCAGAAAGAGCGTGACCAGCAGTCTTAAGTTTGAGGATTATGTTCGACATTACCCTAAGGTGTTGTCATACATTGTGATCTGGCTTTTTCTTATAAGTGTCAAACTTTATGGTCAACTGTCTCAGTTTTGTAACAGACGTTCCACCATATTTCTCACGCAGATAAACCCAGATATCATGGGCAGATTTGTGTTGTTCACACTCGTAGATCATTTCATCGATCACCGAACTAACTAGGATACCGCGTGCAGTGGAGTTCTTTTTCTTCCACACAAAGTAAGCCTCTTGGTCTCTCCTTCATTGATTACCAGTCCCAACTCTCGGATCTTCCATGAATTGGTTTATAGCATCCAGTGTGTCTATTTCGTCCAAGACGTACCATATCTTATGACACCATGTGTCATAATTGTCCCCATTGAGTTTCTTTCCTTTGTTAAGCTCAGCTACTATTGATTTTGAAGTCATTGTCTTTTATGAAAAAGTGATTCGACAATGTTAATAGTGTTTTATGTTAAAAAAATTATTTTGAGCTAAACAAAACATCTTAATATCGACACAAGACTTGATGTCTAAAAATAACTTAAAGTTACTAATCTTCAATCTAATCATGCATCTCAAAAATAGAATTTTGTTTCAAAACATAAAACAACAAATCAGTTCATGTAATTCATACTAGAGAATAATAAATGAACTACCACAATACTTTCAGCTAAATCATCAAAAATGTATCAAGCTGAATACAAATCAAAACACAACAGACGAACTACCATAGTACGATCAGCTAAATCATCAAAATGTATCAAGCTGAATACAAATAAAAACATAACCTAAAAGAACTATAACATCAGTGTATCAATCAAGAAAAACAAGTTGTCTACGAGCAGAACGAGCCAATTTTTCATTAAACTTTTCAACTCTTGTTCTATCGAGTCCTCTAGTCACCGCACTATAGATTGCTTTTGCCATAGGATCTAAGTGTGGATTCTTTACTTGACCATTCCTAGGTCCCTTCAAACTCATAAGATCAGATCGACGAATACCACCCATCCCCGATCATATAGTCCAAAGTGCCCGACTACCGTCATCCTCAATGGAAGCTAGTGCAATAGCCTCTATCACATCCCGGCCATTTGGCCTTTGACCTTTGGATCTATACTCATCCCAAAAAGTCTTGCGTAAATAGTGCGGGAGTGTGTTAACCCAAGTGGTAGGAGCATATATATCCCTCATCAAAAGGATGGGGAGTAGACAGTTGTTAATCAGAAACACCAACTGGTTGAACACTTCTAGCAACTCAATGTAATGGTCTCTAAGGTTGTGGGTAGGCTTCATCTTGTAGTGCATGAAGTCATGAAGCACTTCTAACTTAGTCTTCATGTCATGAGTGGAAATCGTTCTGATAAACATACCTGAAAAATGAGCAGCCAAAAAATTGACCAACAATCAATAAATAAAAAAACTTTAACACATGAATTTCCTCAAAATAGGCATATTCACAAGTGTAATAAAGTTATATTTCTTTGGCTCCCACTTTCTCAGATAATCTTAATCACTCAACAATTTCCAAAACACATCTAAACATGAATTTCTACTAAATAAATGCATATGAAGTGCTAAAACATGCATTTATAGTACGCAAAATAGCTCAAATACCATCAAAACACACAGAATAGTCCAGAAAACATAGTAGCATGCGAAGAACGAGTCGGAAAAGAGTCCGACGTGCCTTCACATGCCACTAGGAGATGGCTGACGGGCGCTATGCGCCGCCAGGAGCTCCCACGCGCCCTCACGCGCCTCCTGCTGACCGCACGTGAATTGCACGTGCCCCCAGGAGCTCTGGTCACCAGTGCGTAGGGGCCATGCGCCACCTCTAGTCGCAGGACACTTGCCGGCGTGTGGGTGTCACGTGCCACCGCCGGCACCGGCGCATGGGTGTCACGCTCCACCCCCGGAACGTTGTCTCGTCGGCGCGTGGCCATTACGCACCACCGCTGGGAGACGGACACCGGCCGGTCAACGGCGGTGAACGGTTTGACTCAGAAAGGTATTCAAAAATTATTTCCAGGTCCCTCCAAAATGTAGAATTTTCACAAAATAGCCCCTGAATTTTCTGAAAATTTTCAAAATAACCCCCAGATTCGAAAAAACTTCAAAAAATCATATCTCACAAAATACAAAGCCAAAAATTGTGAAAAAAATATCACCATGATCGTGGTGACGAGGGCTATCGTTTTGTATCAAAATAATCATATTTTTGGGTGAAAATTAAACAAACCCAAAAAATGGAAAATAAGTACGGGACTTAAATAATGTCTTGATTTAAGAAAAACAGGCATTCTAGTTGAATTTCTGGACATATATGGACTAGAATATGTACACTGAAGCAACCAATCAATTACAAAAAATGGAAATCACACGTAAGCAGAATACATGATCAGACATGAAAATAAAAAAAATGAATTTTACACATGGATATAAAACATACATGTCATTAAATCAATGTCAAGAATAATATTAACATGCCTTCGATAAAATACATGCAGTAATTCCAAATAATCGTATGATTCCATAATTAAAAACAATGTTTCAGTGGACAGCGGGATACAATCATATGGGCTCTGATACCATATGTTGGATCCAGTAACATTCTAACACGTATAATCAGAATGCTAACCTTTGATCTGCTAAGCGGAATAAATCAACCAGATAGCTATCCACGTCCGTCTATGTTCTCGGGGTCCCAGTCGTAGTGTGTGCAAACCCAATTTCCACGAATAGTACTGTATTCGATATGTGTTTGTGTTTCTGATGATAATTATGTGTATTCTCTCTGATGCCTGATTGCTTGGAATTATTTCGTTAAATGTTTCACAGATGCAAAACATACTTATCCAGAGAGGGGGGAGTTAACTGCTCCTGCAGTTATTTAACTTCCCCCATATTATATAAAATATAATATAATAATTAATAAAACAAAAATATATGTGAAATTATATAAATAATATACATAAATAATATATATAATATTATTTACATAAAAATATGTGAGAGAAAAATGGCTAGTGAGAGAAAAAATGAGAGTGTGAGAGGTGAGTGGGTGAGGAACAGGGTAGTTGGTAGAAACTCCATTCCCGAGCACAATCCGGTGAGGCAGAAATCTTCCATCAACAGATTTAGGTGGACAAGTAAAGAGTTTAAGGATGCAAATAGGAACTGTGTGATGAGTAAGGTGATTGACCTCTGTGAGAAAAGGACAGTGTCTTTCTTCTTTAGGAACTTCCCTAAAAATTGCAAGTTACAGACTTTAAAGGCGAGGTTGAAAGGGTGGTCGACATCTTTTACCCAAAGAAGCGAGATAGAATGGGCAAGCCTTTTAGTTTTGTTTGTTTTCCCGAAGGATACAGACGCGATGAAAATACTTGGCTGTCGGAGTTGAATAACCTGTGGGTGGGAAGCTTCAGATTGAGAGTCTCATATCCTAAATATGAGAGACAACATGTGAACAAGAAGAAGATCGAAGTTGCAACATTTCTGGATAGATTGAGATATCGAAGAACGGAGAACTCGTATCTAGAAGCGACTCTAGGGGTGGGGAAGAAGATGAACGAAGTTCTACAAAATTCCAAGGATGGTGAAAGAATTCTAAAGACAAACAGCAATAGTTCAAAGGTGATTAAATTCGAGACAAGAGAGGAAGACATGAAATGGCTATCTGATTCCTGGGTTGGTATGCTTAAGAAAGAGTTTAGTTGGCTGGATCATTGGGAGGAAATCAAGGAGAATGCGGCAAACTTTTGCAATTTTGTTATCTGGGAGACGATTTTATTCTGATAAAGAGTGTGTATAACAAACAAGTATCTGTGTTACTGGAGGAACTCAAAGAGTGGTTCTCACATTGGTTTTATTGGGTCAGACCATGGAAACTAACAGACATCTGTCAACGACAGAAAATCTGAACAAGGTGGTTTGGTGTGCCACCGCAAGCATGGAATCCGAGATTTTTTAGAGATATAAGTGCATGTGTTGGGTCCATATTAAAAGTTGATGAAGTTACAGAAAAAAAACCCCAATTGGATATGGCTCGTGTAATGTTTTCAGTTCCGTACTTGTCTGAGGTGAACCGAATAATTGATGTGGAGATCGACGGTAAGCTTTTTAAAATTAAAATTGTGGAGGAGTACGCATGCGGACGAAATGATCTGGTTTGTCCCAATAGTGGAGTGATAAATGATAATGCTTCAGATTATTCGGATGAGTCCCTGGAATCGTTGGTCTTAGGCCCGACAAACACAACCATGTTCTCGTTGGAGGAAGAAAAAATCGGCTAAGAGGAGGTGGCACAAGCGTTGCATTGGGGAGGACCAGAGAGCGCGAGCATCGAAAATAATGGTGGCGCAAATAATAAGTTGACTGAATATCCCGAGACAATGGTGAGTCCTAAAGGCGCAGCAAACATATTCAAAATGCCTAAGGATAAAGAGATCATAAATCACGACATAAGTGGACCCCATTAGCAGCTAGTGGACGTGGCAAGAGAAAAAGACACAAGAGATGAGAATTCAACATAAATGAATCATACAAGAGAAAAAGCCCAAGTTGAATCTGTAGAGGGTCTTCCAAACATTGAAGGCATTATCCCAAGCGAGAATATAGAATTTTCACGCCCTAAAAATCCAGGTTGTATAAATAAGAAAAATAATGCAAGGGTAGTAAACTGCAAGAAATATATTGCAAAATCGAAGAAAACACAAAAAGATGAGAGGGCAATCCGGTGGAATAGCTTTGTAAGAGATCTCAGATCGGACGAGGACGGAGAAGATGAACGAGAGAGAAGAGGAGCCCAGGATAAAATTGAACAATGCAATTCGAAGCAATTTCAATCGGATGAACAAAGTGAAGCCTCAATTACATGGAAATTGGGTAAGTCTTTGGGTCTTGTGGCGAGTAGATTCGACAAAGAGATGGTAAATTCACTTATAGCCATGGAAGGAAAGAAGAAAAATGAGAAAGGGAAGATGGATAAGGAGACCTGCTAGGAAATTAAATGAAGATTTTATCGTACAATATAAGAGGTTTGGGGAGTCGGGCTAAGAAAAGATAGATCAAGGAGTTAATACAATAACATAAGGTAAATTTTTGTTCTATCCAAGAATCGAAACTAAAATTTGTGGATAATTATATTTGCAAGGAAATATGGGGTTTGGGTAATTTTAGATGGGCGTACTGGGAATCTGTTGGTAGAGCAGGGGGTATTATCTCACTATGGGATTCTGATAAATTTAGATGCTCTAGCTGTTGGGATATGGAGGGGGCAGTAGTAGTAAATGGGTGGTGGATCGAGGATAGGAAGGAATGTTGTATTATCAATGTATACGCACCATGTGAACTGAGGACTAGAGAGGATCTTTGAGATAGATTATTGCATGTCATTGCTCAAAATTATTCAGCTTGTGTGTGCATTCTGGGTGATTTTAATTCAATTTGATCTGCTACAGAAAGAAATGGAAGAAGAGCGGAATCAAATAGAAGAGATCGGGAGGCGTTTGATGAATTTATTCGTTCGTCGGGTATGATTGATCTTCCCCTTCATTGTAGATTTTATACGTGGTATAGGCCGGATGGATCATGTAAAAGCCGCATTGACCGAATTCTCATTAATTCCAACTGGAATATACGCTGGTCAGAAGCTTATCAGAGGGGTCTACGAAGAACAATCTCATATCATTGCCCAATTTTATTGGAAGAAAAAGTAAAAGATTGGGGGCCCAAACCCTTTCGAAGCCTAAATGTCTGGTTCTCACATCCAAATTTTAAGAGATTCGTGAGGGATAAATGGAATAGTTTCGCAGTGGAAGGACGGGGTGGTTTTGTTGTTAAGGAAAAGTTTAAAAAACTAAAAGAAGAATTGAAGAAGTGGAACAGTGAAGTTTTTGGGCATCTGGAAAGGAAGATTGAGACTCATAAACAGGAGATTTTGAAGCTTGATATAATTGATGAAGCTTTGGGGTTAGAGATGCAAGAAATCTTCAAAAGAAATGATGAGCGGGCTTCTTTGTTTTTGGATATGAAGCGCAGAGATAACTTACTTCAGTAGAAATCCAGAAGTAGATGGCTTAAGGACGGAGATGCGAATTCTAAATTTTTTCATAGCTTTATTAATAAAAGAAGAAAAGGGAATGAAACTCAGGGTTGAGTGGTGGATGGGAGGTGGACGGAGGATGTGGAGACTGTAAAGAGGGGAATTTTTGAACATTTTAGAGCCCACTTCAGTGCTGAACGTTGTCATAGGCCATTCCTGGATGCAAACATAATGGAAAGAAGAGTTTATGTTGAAGACAATGCGATGTTAATTGCTGATTTTTTGGAAGAGGAGGTTAAGGAAGCGATTTGGTCGTGCGATGGATCAAAAAGCCCGGGCCCAGACGGATTTAATTTCTTGTTTATTAAAGAATTTTGGGAAATTATGAAAAGTGATGTGATGAGGATGATGACAGAATTCCACCAACATGGGAAAATTGTAAAAGGCTTGAATCCATCCTTTATTTTGTTAATACCAAAGAAGGAAGGAGCTGAACATATAAGGGACTTCAAAACGATATCATTAATTAGTTGTGCTTATAAAATTATCTCCAAGGTCTTGGCGGGAAGATTACAGAAGGTGATAAATTCCATTATATCAAATCAACAGAGTGCTTTCATTGGAGGTCAGCAGATCCTTGCTAGTGTGGTGGTATTGAATGAAGCGATAGAAGATGCCAAAAGGTCGAAGATGGAGAGCATGTTTTTTCCAGATTGATTTCGAGAAGGCGTATGACTCGGTAGATTGGAGGTATTTGAAGAATGTAATGGAGTGTTTCTGGTTTGATGGGAAATGAGTGAATTGGATAATAGAGTGTATTTCGACGGCACGAGCAGCGGTTCTGGTGAATGGGAGCCCAACAACATAATTTAAATTGGAGAGAGGACTTAGACAAGGTGACCCTTTATCCCCTTTTCTGTTTTTAATTGCTGCTGAAGGATTGAGCCTAATGATGTCAAAGGCGGTGGAATTAGGATGCTTTGAACCTTTAGAAATTGGGAGGAAAAAAAATCAAAGTTGCACACCTCCAATTCGTGGATGATACAATATTCATGGGGAAAGCTAATGTAGGGAATGTAAGCTTTCTTAAGTGACTGCTGAAATTATGGGAACTAACGTCGGGACTGAAGGTAAACTACAATAAATGCTTTTTATATGGAATTAAGGTTCCGGATACAAAGATGGAAGATTTGGCACGGCTGTTGGGGGTTAACATAGGGCGAATTCCTTTTGTATATGTTGGTAGTACAGTGGGGGCAGCAAGAAAGAGCTCTTCAGTTTGGTCAGGAGTAATTCAGAAGATTAGAGACAGACTGAAAAAATGGGAAGCACTGAAACTTTCTATCGGAGGTATGCTCACCTTACTCAATGCGGTACTATCTGCTATCCCTTTATATCACTTGTCCACCTATTTGTTGCCAAAACAAACTCTGTGTGAAATTGTTCAATTACAAAGAAACTTCTTGTGGGGGGAAGTGAGAGCACAAAGAAATTAGCATGGGTTAAGTGAGGTAAGTTATGTAAATAAAAAAGAGAATGGGGATTAGGAGTTAGAAACTTGGAAATTTTTAATAAAGCTCTTCTAGGGAATTGGGTGTGGCAGTTCTATAACGAGAGGAGTAGCTTGTGGGCTAATATTGTGGAATCAAAGTTTGGAGTGGAATGGGGGGAATGCTGTTAGGATCAAACTTGGTGAAATCTAGGGCACTTATTGGGTGGTGGAATGATGTGGTTAAGGCAGCTGGGGGTAGTTTAGGGGGATGACTATTTGAAGGACTTGAGAAAGCTTTAGGAGATGGTAGTGAGACATTATTTTGGGAGGAGAAATGGGTGGGGGAGTTGAGTTTGAAGATTAGATTTCCTAGGTTATACAATCTTAGTATGAATAAATGGGCGTCCATAAAAGGGATGGGGGAATGGGTTGAGAGGGTTTGGAATTGGAAGTGGAGTTGGAGGCGAAATTTGAATGATCATGAAAAATTAATGCTCGATGAATTGTCTGTTGTGATTAATAGTTTACAGGTGAAGCAAAGAGGAAGAGATCAATGGATATGGAAATGGAGTTCGACGGGGGCTTACAAAGTCAAGAATGTATATGAAAGACTAGTGGCACAAAGTCAAGGAGAAGTGCTATCTGAAGAATTATTGAAAAGAGTCAAGAGGTTATGGAATAAGTACACACCAAGCAAAGTGTCTATACATGCGTGAAGGGTTCTACGGGAGAGTATTCCTTCGAAGGAAAAATTGCAGAGGAAAGGAGTTTTGAAACCAAACGATGACATCTCATGCACTTTTTGTGGCTCACAGTCCGAGACGGTAAGACATGTTCTGTTTGAGTGTGAGTTATCGTACAGAGTTTTGATGGATTGACTGAATTGGCTTGGTGGGAGGTCCGTGATAATCTCAATTCTGGTGATAAATTTATTACACTTTTGTAGTTGCTTCAAAGGGGTGAGATATAAGTCTTTTGGCGCTAGTGTGTGGATTGGGTTATTTGGAAGGCGAGGAATGCACAGCTATTCAAAAATGAGGAGATTTGTACGAAAAAGTTGAGCGAGGAAGTGAAGAGTAGACTATGGAGTTGGTTGGCAATTACGGAATTGGGGTGTCAGAATTTTAATTTCCAACATTGGTTAGAAAATCATTTAGCTATACTTGGAGCTTGTTAAGTGCTTATGTAAAAAACATTTTATCATGTTCTTGTATGTTTGTACGTCCTGAGGTACTTCTCATGCCTCAATGAAATAAAAGTTCTCTTTACTGATCAAAAAAAAATTTATTTACATTAAATATTATTTACAATATCACTCGAGCTATGATTTCTTGGACAAAAGTAATCGTTAAATCTGCACAAAAGCAAAAACATTTGACAAAAAAAATCCTAAATTAGCACATATATGTTAAAGCATGATGAAGGGTACTAGTGTTAAGATTATTGAGTTTCAATCTATAATGTGTCTCCTACTAAAATTATTGAGTTTCTTGGAACTGTTCATGCTGAGAATGTATTTATGGAGTCTGATATAGATGAGATTGAGTGTTCTATTACTTGTGGTTAGCTCACTAAATGGCCTAAGATGTTGTTCACACCTAGTTCGACTAGCCTGCACTCAATTCTACACAAGTTGTGTGCCTACAATTGGATTCCTTCATCCAACACTACTAGATTAACTACTGAGCATGCTAGTTTGATATACAAGATTGGAAAGAATCTGCCTTTTAACCTTGGTGACGTGATCTATGCTAAAATGATTGCTTTTGGTGGCAAAGTTTCCTAGATTGGGAAGCTTCTTTATGCCTCCTTGATTCATGGTTTGTTGGCTGGTCTAGGTGCTATTAGAGCTATGGGAGGTCATCTTTCTTCTCACTCTCTGGTATTGGGTATTGCTAAGCCACTTCTTCAAGGTCTTCATGTGATTAATCTACCTTATGTTGCTCCTATCCTTGCTTTTGTCACTGATACTGATGAACCGAAGGTTGCCCCTACGGTTGGCAACACTGCCACTCGCACTGACACTGCTCTAGCATCTGGAGAAGTTATTTCTGTAGCTGTTCATCGCAGGTACATAGAAGAACAAGCTGATTCTCTTGCCAAACAGGTTTCCCAGCTCAAACTCCAAGCCACTTTAATTAACAGGCAAGATGATATTCTTGAAGAAAGAAGCAAGTTTTGGGCATCCCTCCTATCTACATCCACAGTGGGAGAAGCCGATGCACCAACCAATGAACCAATTGCTGCTGTTGAAAGTTCTGGTTCAAGAAATGTTGTGATAAAAGATATCACAAATGAAGTTTCTGCAGAAGGAGTTGAAGGAGGTACTTATCAAGGAAAAGATAAAAATGTTTCTGCTTAGGGGGTGTTCTTTATATTATGGGGAGATATTGATTCTGACCTCACTAACTATTTGATGATGATGTACTTGGTTAAATAGATTATCTTTAATTCTTTTTTAGATAAACTGCTAGATCTAGGAATCTTTCCTTAGATGTTCTTTTGTTATTCCCTAATGAACTTGATGGATGATGATGTTATTCAAGTTCATAGTTATTTTGCACTATATTCGAACTAACAATTGTTGTGATTTTTTATTGTCATGTTATATTTTAATTTAACTTGCATCCGATTGTGTGTTTGCAGATAAATGTGATTGGGAAAGATTGTTGATGTGAGTGTTGAGGTCAATATTGTCACATCTGGAATGATGCCGATCATCCAGCACTTTTATCAGATAAATATTAATATAATTAAACTCTTATAATTTTTTAAATCAGATAAATATTAAAATAATTAAATTAAAACAATTAAAAAATCTAAAAAGGTCATAAAGTCGACGTAGATGAATCTACTAAAAGTTGTATTCTTGGGAATCAATATGATTTTATGGACATACAAACCATGCTTGAAGATTCTTATATTTATACTAATCTAATAACAAAATCTTATTCCATTATTGAAAATTCTATTCTCAATTAAAATTCTTATTTTAGAAATTTGCTACACATTTTGAACGTCCATGTATTTATAATCTCCTTTACTAATATTTATAAATCATATTTTGTGATTAAAGATACATATTCATTGCACAATAAAAATGGTTAAATTCAAACCCCTCACTTTCCCATATTAATCTTTCTCATATTAAAGATAAAAATTTAATACAAAAAAAACCTCTCTAAAACATTCATTATCTCCTTTAATAATATTTATCAGAGGGAGTATTAATATATATATATATATATATATATATATATATACAACCAAAGAGATTTAAACAAACGTTTAAACTTCAACCTGCTGAAAAAAAAATTGATATACTTAATAATAAATTGGCCACTTTAAAAAACAAAAGGAAAAAAACAATTAACCATTTAAGTCCCCCCTACTAAAACGTGTCCTTCAGAATGGTTTAAATATCAATTCTTCTACATCTTTCATGGCAACTTTTCAATTCCCTGCACAGTATATTAAAATTTTTCATTAACATTTAAATAATTGATAACCTTAATAATGAATAATCATTTTAAAAAATAAAAGAAAAAAAACAATTAACCATTCAAGTCTCTCATACCAAAATGTGTCCTTCAGAATGGTTTAAATATCAATTCTTCTACATCTTTCATGACAACTCTTGAATTTCCTGCACAATATATTAAATTTTTTCGTTAACAGTTTAATAATCAATAAATGTTACAGTAATATATATATTTCAAGCCTCCTCCAAATGAAATCTTATCTTCTTTGCAGAAAGAAAAAAAAAAGCATCAACCTTTCATAATTAAAATGGCACCCCTTTGGAGTTTGATCAAAGATGTTAATCCATCAAAGACTACTTGGGCACTTAAACTAAGAGTTGTAAGGGCCTATGAGACAAGATTTCCAAACCAAACTGAAGTCAGAAGTTTGGAATGTGTACTTCATGACCAAGAAGTATGAAGAATATCTTTATCGTATAAAAATTATTTACCAAATGATCATAGATTTTGTATATACAAAATATTAATTCTAATTTAATTTTTTGTAAATATTGCAGGGTTCAAGAATTCACGCAAGTCAGGTCTATAATTTCAAGCTCCTAATGAAAGAAGGACAACTCATTGCAATAAAAAAATTTGTTGTTTGCCCCAACAAGATATTTTTCAACACAACAAACAACAAGTATAAAATGTTTTTCATTAAAAAGACTCATGCTTTCGAATTTTTTGATCACCATTTTCCTACATTGACCTATGAATTTCAACGGTTTCATGAGTTTAAAGAGCCCGACAATTTGGATGAGACACGTCTTTTTGGTATGTTCCAGCAATTAATTTTTTCTCATTTTGTCACTAAAAAAAATAACTTTTAATTTTTTTTGTTTCTATGTCGTACAAATTTACAATTTAAATTCTCTTGCAACAGATTTTATTGGGAAGCGAACAGATCCGGAAAGTCCTAAAATTGTACCATACAATGGTCGGGACACTAAGCTTCGAGAGATCACCATAGAGGACAATGAGTAAATTTTTTCGACATGATAGCTCCTATTTTGCATGATTATAAATGTCGAAATTCTTTCTAATATTTTTTAAATGCAGGAAAAATCAGCTAAAATGCACTTTATGGGAGGATTATGTTGACATTTTTACTTGTCTACTTAAAAAGCATAGTTCGGGACCTCATATATTGATTCTACAATGTTTTCGGGGTAAACCATATACAGGTATGGTAGTATAATACATTGAAATCCCATTTATTAATTTTCTATTACCTACTAATTATCCAACTTAATATTATTCTAACAAACTATTCCCCCAAATTAGATACTGTAAACCTCTGCACTGCGAAAAATATCTCTAAGATGATTCTTAACAAAGATATTCCTGAAATCAATGAATTCAAAAATAAGTAAGCCCCTTCCTTGATTTTTTTTTTTTTGTTATAATTTTGCTTGAACTTAACATCTAATTTGTTTTGAATATATTTTAAAATAAGATTGGGAGATGCTGATGATGACAAACGTAACCATGATTATGTAATGGTTTTGCCATTGTCCTCTGTGAGCCTTAATGACGAAGGGAGAGTGAATGAAAAAGTGTTGACAATTGAACAATTAATTGAAGGGAAAGAGATACATTTTGTAAATTATTTTAGGGCTGGACAAAAATTTTATAATATACTCAAATTTATAATAATTTTTTTTAAAAAAATTGCAGATTGGGGTTTTTTGGATTTTTGGAGAAATTGTAGATATTGAATCTACTGGTACTTGGTGTTACCTTTCATGCAAATGTTGTAATAGAAAAATCAGTCCACGTGGAGAAAGTTTTTCTGTGACAAGTGTAACCAAACTCTCACAGCGGGCAACCTAAGGTTCTATGAATTAAAATTTTCCCAAATTTTCAATATTTTTACTTTTTATTAATGACTTAATGATTATTTTTTAGGTTCAAGGTAAAAGTTCGTGTTGTGGATGAAACTGGAAAGGCTATTTTTGTTCTTTGGGATCGGGAGTGTATCCATTTAATAGGAAAAACAGCAGCAGAGCTAATGTCTACCAACAAAAGGAAAAAGGAAACAGAAAATGAAACGTTGCCAGCTGAAATTGATGCTTTGGTTGAGAAAAAACTTTGGTTCAAAGTGCAGGTTAAGATGGAGCAAATTGATAAATACAGTGGCTCTTATGGTGTCGTTAAAGTTGAAAAAATTATGCCTAAAGACCAGGAGCCTTCAAGCAAGAATGAAGACATTGAATGAGGGTTATAACCTCATGCATGGTTGGGTTAAAATAATGTGCCATGAAAGTTTTGTGTTCCTTAGTTTATAACAGAATAAAGTGCAAAAATGATTTGCCTAGAAATAAATAAGATTTTTAACTAAGGAACATTGCAGAATAAACAATAGAAACTTCAGTTTCTGTTGAGTGAAGTTTTATTTGGTGCTTATGTTTTTTATACAAATAATTGTTCTAACTCTTTTATCATAATAATGCTTGGGTAGGTAAGCATAGCAACGAAAATGTTAAAGCTATAAGTGAGCATGGGTGAGCATAATAACTGTTAAAATAAAAATGTAGCTCACAAACAGCGGCACAGAAGTACTTTTTGTAAATCTATGGATGCTTAACCCAAATGTGAGCATAGCAACTGAATGTTGGATCTGGTCTTGCCACAGGAAGAACGTGCTTTGAAGAAACCTAAATTACAGAGAATCTTATGTTTTAGATTTACCACCAAAATAATTTGTCTAAAGATTATTGTGAACAAAAAATATTTCAAAGTAAACTAAAATCTTACCAAGGAGAATTCTGCATAACTTCCATATGTCATAATTGCAACTGGAGTACCAACTTTTAAGTGCTTAACTGAGTCACCTATAGCAGCAATTATACCCACAGCCTGCAGAAAGAAATCATGTCAGTGAGCAGCTATTGAAATCAAGCACATTAATAACATGGAACACCTATTTTCTACAGAATTGCTTTCAGGTATTACACATGCCTTCCTGTCAACACGACATCAAAGAGAGTAAGACAAAGCAATCTTGAATAACACTATAACAAAAAAACCCAAAACTGATTAAAAAACTCACCTATAGAATTCAGCATATAAATCCTTATCACTGATGTAAGCAAGCAGTTTTACTACCTGGACATTATATAGAACCTCGATCAGAGCTGTCAACATTCAATAGCCAATAAATACAAAAATATATCAGTCAGCACAGCTTCTCTAAGGTTTCTTCAATAGCTTCATCACTCAACTTCTCACTACCACCCTTTTTGAGAACGTTATCACAAAAAGTAACGAGAAGTTCAGCACTAGAACTTCCAGCAACTCCTTTATGTTGGGGATAGAAAATAATTTTATAGAATATGAATGATTTTTCTTACATCAAAATGACTTGAGTACAATGGTATTTATAGGATATGCCAATCATGAATCTGCCTCCATACATGAACTAGAATTAATGACGATACATATGAAATCAAGGTGCATGTATTCAAAGGTACATTAATTCAGAGATGTATCATGAACCTATTAAATGCAAATTATCCAGTCAACACCCTCTCTTAATTTGCAATCTTGAGCATGCCTGTAAATTTCCGAAATTTCTCCACAGTGACACCTTTAGTAAGAAAATCAGCAGGATTATCACTTGTTTTAACAAACTCT
>JAPKLY010000161.1:906652-916964 GCA_026898435.1 Prunella vulgaris | reverse complement strand
GTTAGTGGAGAGCCCCTCAAGTCCAAGTTGGATTGAGGAGAGTGGATATATGACAGTTGGTCCGAACCACTATAAATCCCCTGTGTCTCTTTGTTTTCTTTTTGTTCTTATTTGTGCACATCACCTAAAAGCCGATTTTCATTAAAAACATCTCCGCACTATTCACAGCGCACTACTTTCAAAATCAGACTACCTCAAGTAGTCTGCTGGTTTTCTGAATAAGCCGAATAATTTGAAAAAGGTTTTTGAATACTTACAAGTCTATTCAACCCCCCCTTCTAGACTTGTTCAAAGGTATTCTTTCATAAAAACCTGCCTTTGGGACCAACAAACCCATAATTGAAATACTCCAATGCACACTACCAACACTTGCTCATCTTATCAAAGGTGATAGATAGATATTTTCATTTTCTTGCTATTAATCGATAGAACCCAAGACCTTGTTTTACTTTTATTAGTTAATCTCCTTTGTTGAACAATCAATTCTTGCTTATCAAGCCTCATTTCCCTGAGATCGATATTTTAACTTGGTCAATTGCCAAATATGAAAATGCCCACGTACACTTGCGTGATTGTACCCAATATTAGGTAAACAAGTTTTTGGCGCCGTTGCCGGGGAAATGATTTCTTTGCTAAGCTTGTCTTGTTTGTTTACTTGTTTGAGATTGTTGGATTAATTGTGAACTTTTTGTAGGTATATGCACACTAGGAGTCAAGGGGGAAGTATAGTACCTCATGATTTGGATATTGAATTGAACATGAGAAGGAATCGAAGAAGATCAAGGCTAGACAAAGAAAACATGGAGAATCAAGAGAATGGAGCAAGAAATAGGTATTTGAGTGATCTGGGTGGGCACAAGACATCTCGTTCGAAGTTTACTTACAACCCTACTGTTGGGGAATTTAAACGCGGATCTATTCGGTATTTATGCTAAATACTAAATTTAAGCCTACAATTAATATCATGATTTAAACATAATTAAATCAAATAATTGTATACCCAACAACAGGCTTTGCATGCTAAACATATAAACAAATAATATCACGTAAAGCCCTAAACATGCAGAACTAAGGGATTTAGTGAATTATACCTCTTGGAGAAAAGACAGTTTCTGAGACAAAAGACGTTCTTTGTTCCCTTGGTGAAAGGCACTTTCTGAGACAAAAGGCGTCCTCTTGAGATGCCTTAGAGCTGAGTAGTATTGATTGAGATCAAAGGATGTCCTTCTCGAGACCTTCAACTTGATAAACCCAAAAGTCTTCTCAAGTATTCCCTTGTCCTTATTCGTGCACCCGGTGGGAGGCCACACGAATAATCACAACACAAGGAAAAAGAATAATTTTGTTGCCCTCACTGTGATTTTCGCAAATCACTTATCATAATAATAATTATGAAGTCTTGTATCATCTCATATTTATAATGAGAATACAAGATCTTGAATATCTAATATTTCAAATCTTGATTATCATGAATATCAAATATTCTAATCTTGATAATCTTGAATACTAAATATTCAATTCTTGATATTCTTATTTCTTTCATAATTTTCAAAAAAAACTGTGTATTTAATTCCACGAGATCTTGATTTTATTAGATATTCCTGTATTCAAGATACATATCTATTTTTCATAAAATCTCTCATTAATTTAATATACACATTATTTTCAAAATTTATCAAATAAATTGGGCCCAAAAATATTTCTTTTATTTTAATCACCTTATTCATTGTTGGACATTTAATTGGGCTACTTGAGAGGCCTTTAGGAGAATTAAGATTGGACCTCCTAATGGGCCTTGAATTCTAACATTGAGCCCAATGTCATTCAACCCATTAACATTAATCTCACTCCACTATAGGATTAATGTTGCACTATCCATCTTAACCCATATTACAATCATATGGCTCCCGGTCATTATTTCCCGTGTTTAAGATTCTCTTGTCCGTTAATTAATCATGCCACTGAACTCTTTAATTAATTTAACATCTTAACCTTGGAGTAAGGACAGCTCTTCTTTATCATCATACCGGAAACAAATTCCACTTGTAAGATTTAGTATGACGAACTTTTAGAGCCCACCAAGGGGACTAATTATGCAAGACTTTCCAAGCACACGTTCCTCTGTATTAAATCTTAGCAATTGTCATGTTCTCAATGGCATCACCCAAGATGCAAAGTATTGAGTCTTATTGACTCTCTACCTATAGTAAAATAAAGTGTCACGCACGGATCACACACAGTCCTATTTAAGGGACAAAGGTTTAGAAATAAACGACCACTGAGGTGTAATTCTTCATCCCATAAATCAGTACGGAAGAATTACCTCTCTGTAGGTCCTCTTCAATACATCATCATGCACTAGTGCAATCCCTTGGTCAAGATAAGCCAATCTGGGATATACAAATCAACTGTTTACCAATGGGGTGTTCAAATCCCATCTAGGTTGTGAATTTAGTACTTGTTACAAGAAACTGATAATGTGATCTTGCTGTGAGTTATCCAGGGATCACCACATTTATCTATAGTGTAACTTGTACTATTATATGAACGGATTGCAATAAATAAATAACATTCATATTTATCTAAAGCACAGTGATAAAAGATTTATTTCAGATAAAGCTCAAAGATTCAGTTTAGTTATACAAAGTAAAAGCATACTTTCTAGTATAACCCTAACACCTACTAGTGATCTGATTGGGCATAAGACATTGACTTTTTTTGAGCTGCTGTCATTCCAGAAGTTGGGTCTTCAACGATGGAGACAAGAAGAGACATATTTGGCCGCCTTCCTTGCTTGCTGGCTCTACACATTCGTCCTGCCTAATGACGATGTGGATCATCTCAGACCGGGGACTTTCAAGATGGCAGTGTATGAAGGCCAAGGGATTTGAAGTTGGTCTTATTATTCTAGTTTTGGCGAGCATCTACAAAGGGATGAACGATATTTCAAGCCGATCGAACCAATTTATGGCCATTCAATCTTCCCAGTGCACTTTCTGTATGTGTGGGTGGCACAATACTTCAAGACATATTACACGTCGACTTTCAGATTGGACAAGCCCCCGATGGTGCTCTACTCTGGAGAGAATGGTGCTCGGTATTATGATCCAGCTGAAGCTCGTAAACAGATTCACAAAGCATATCAAGTTACATTGACTTGCCACCTCAACCATGAATGGACTCCATTTGCAGATGATGGAGAGGGACTATGATCCACATGGTATTACGTCATGACTCTCAGATCGATCTTCCTACCTTTGAGGCAAGGTGACCGTTTCACTCTTGAGCCTTATAGTCCACATCGATTCAGCCATCAATTTGGCTTCTATCAAGAGTTGCCCTGGATGATGAAAGGAAGTAGCATGCGTGACAGTTCACTGATTAGAGGAATTCATTGCTGGAAATGGTGCATTTGGCGCAAGACTTTCTCCAGCATAAGTTTTCCGGCTACTCCACAGAATCCTCGTAGAAGAAATGGTGTAATATAGAAGATCTTACTTCATATTAAAAGAACTGACGAATATGGAAGATCTTACTTCACAAGCCATACAAGAGCAAGAGCCTTCTCCCGGTGAGTCGATTTCATCTTCTGCATACATCAAGGAGCTGCAAAGAAAGAAGAACCCAACTTCTCGAGGATTAATACCAAAATCATACCATAATTGTTCCACTTTTTTGATTTGGTCCCATAACTATGTAATATTTCAATTTAGTTCCAAAACAATTCAAATCTAACCAAAATAGTCCCAAGTCGCCAGAAATGACATAAAATGATGTCATTTTACTCACTTGCTGGTCACGTGTTATATATTCCAATAGAATTAGCTCACGCGGCACGTGAGCAATACAACATTGTTTATGTCATTTCCAGCGATTTAAGACTAATTTGGTTAGATTTGAATTGTTGTGGGACTAAATTTAAATATTAAATAACTATGGGACCAAATCGAAAAAGTGAAAAAATTTTGGGATAATTTTGGTATTAATCCCCAACTTCTCAACATTCCATAGGAGTCACAGTGGACATGGGGATGTCAACTGGAACCGTCTAAAGCTTCCAAGGGAATCTTCCAAGTCTGTTGAGGATAAATTGACTTTGAAGCCTCGCGTCTGAGAAAGAAGGTCTCCACCTTTTATCCATGACTTGTATTTTCCTTTGACATCTTCTTATATTTTTGTTGGTCCTGAAATGAGTACAATCAGTGTATTGGGGGGAATACACTGATGTCAGATTTTTCTGAAAGACTCAGAAAAATGCTCTAACACTCTCAGCCAGGTTCCCTGAATTACTCAGTATGCTGAAGGTCCACAGGGGCAGCAGGAACAGTTCAGTAACGAGTCAGATAAGCTGAGTGTGAGTAAAGTTCTCAGAAGCTCAGTAGAGATAACAAACCTACTGACTGCTCGGAAGCGAGTCAGTTGGACTACTATCTCTGTGAGCTAGAGTACGTGCAGAAAGTGAGCCCTTAGTTTCTACTCGTTTTAGTTTCTGAAAACATTTTCTCTGAACTTGCTTAGTAAACTGGTGGTTAAGGCTGAGTGCACAGTATTAAGATTCAGGATGATTAATTTAGTCCTGAATATAAAAACAATGCAGAATGTTCAGTTTAGTATGATGACAGTAATGATCCTGAACAAAACAGTAAATCAGCACACAAGGGTCTTTTTAACGTGGTTCGGAGATAACCAACTCCTACGTCCATGACCTGATTTAACAGGAAGATATCCTCAAAACCCTGAGGATAGGTACTTGGTGTTTAAGTGCCAAGGGACACGAATAGTCAACTTCCCCTCTTAGGAACTGACCCCTGGGCGTTTTACAAGTCCCAGTCCTTCTAACCAACCAATCTCACACCCTGAGTGGTTTGGTATTATGGTTTCCAACTAAGATAGCTCTAGCAATACAAAACAATGCTAAATATTAGAGCTATCGATCTAAGCAAATACAGAGAGAATCCTACTACAACACTAGGGAAATTTAATTGCAGAGTGTTGCTTATAGTATGCTTTGAGTGCTTGGATTCTTGAGAGCTTTCGCTTGGAAATTTCCCGTTAACCTTGAATGGGTGCAAGACTCTCCATATTTATAGACAAGATTTAAAATAGATCCGTTGGAGGAGATCAAATCAAATCTTTCCTTTTTAGGGTGGTTGCAGGCTAGAAGAACTGTTTGACCTAATCGCCATGCTTATTCTGGCAAGTTTATCCCACTACGTGTCGAAAGATCATTGGCTCTCCGTTCTAACGGCTAGTTGACTTTCTGACATTTGTCCTTCCTCGTACATTCAATACTCTGAGTCTCTTGTAAGTAACTCAGCCTGAATGTTTGTCTCGTTGGAGTCATACTGACAATCTCTTTGTCTCTTGTCCTATAGCGTAGATAACCTTTTTACTTTGGACTTACATGAGTTAGATAAACTGACTCAAGGCCTAAGTCAGGTCTTATGTGCGTTCAGCACAGCCTGATAGGTTAACAGTTACTCTTCACTGACTAAGTTATGTCCTGAGTATGCTTACAGTACTCAGTAGAAACATCTGCCACTGGTACTTCAGGATTGTCTTCAGGACGGATCATCAGGCTTCGTTCTTCAGCTTCAGTTCAGGCAATCTTCAGCAAGACTGACTCTGACTTCTTCAGGATGGATTGCATATCAGACTTCAGTAAATTGGGTCGACTCCAATATTCTTCAGTCTTCAGCGTGTTCCCCCTGAACTGAATTCCTAACCTGACTATCTTGAACTAGACAAATCTGAACAACTATACTTAGGAAAATTCATCAGGGGTTTTGGGATCTAATCAAAATACTCAGATTGTCCCAACAATTTCCCCCTTTTTGATGATGCCAAAACCCTTAAGCAAATTCCTATTCATCTATACAATCAACTGACTTAGTCAGTGAAATAGGTTCAGCACCTTCTGACAAACTAGGCACTTAGTCTATAAGATGAAAACAAGGAATGGGTTAGTACAGTTCTTGATAAGGATTCAGAAAAGTAAATTCAGGAGTCAACAAGAAGTTGTACTCAGGAAAATGAAATAACTTCATTGATTGATATAGGAGTTACAGTTATCCTGAAGCTATTACAATTCCTGAACAATTATTTCCTGATCTATTCTTCATCCTTATTCCAAGCAGCTTGAGGAATTTCATACATCTCCAAGACTTGGTTCAGGACCTGCTTCATCCTGTTCCGATCACCAACGGCCCCTGCAGCGCGTCCTGCTCTGACGACTTCTTCAGATATTACTTTCTGGTCCAGTTGCTTGGAGTTCCTGAAGAGTGGAGGAGGATATTTGATGAATTTCGGAGGAGCGATCTCTACACCTTCAGTGTCCGCATGTCTGATGATTTCAGCCCAGAGATCCGGATGCTCCTGTGCCATCCAGTGATGGAGTATGACATCTTTTTCTTCAGATTGATCGTCCCATAACTCCACCACATAGAATAGGTAAGCCCTCCTATTCCGGATCGGAATCCATACCTCCAACATTTCTATCGGAATGAAATCCTCTACGAACTGGAGTGGAGGAGGACCTTGATCTGGATTGACCACCAACTTCCTCTGAGTCTTCATTCAAGATCCAGAAGGCACAGTTTTCTTCTTCTGAACCTGCAAAGTCAGGTACTCATTAGACTCTTTCAATCGTTGGATCTGACTGAGTAGCGAAATCTCCTTCATCTTCGCTATTTTCTCCGCCTCAGTCATCACCATCTTCTTCTGAGTGGTCAACCCAGGGTGCATCTGTTCCTCCATCTTCTTGTACAAAGTTCCAGAGCGGGATCCTCAGAGGACTTCAACCTCTTTGGATCTGAACCTTCAGCAGCTTCGATGGCAGCAATGGACCTAGTCCTTTTTCTGTCTGCAGCTTTCAGTTCAGGGGAGAAGTCCTTCTTCTTGGCTTTCCCAGCAGCTATTTGCTTCTTCCCTTCCCCCTTTTTGGCATCATCGTCGTTGATTCGGCCAACGACCTCGTTTACAGACTCCGCCAATAAAGTGAACTGACTGTCCATCTCAGTCTGCTTTGCCTACAGTTGCCCTATCTGCCCTGCCATCATCCTCAGATCAACACTGATCACATCAACAACTGAATTATGTTCATCCTTCAGCCGTGCTTCGAAGCTCGTCATTCGGTTTTCCAGGGCAGAGGCAATTTCCATCTTCTCTTGTGCAGACATCTCACTCAGCAGCTCATCCTTCAACTTGGAAAGCTTTTTATAAACCAGTTGATCAATCTTTTCAGGCAGTTGTTGATCAAGAAAAATGGCAAGCTTGTTCTCCTGCTGAGTTTGCGCTTCAGAGACCATTTGATTGCAGTTTTGAATGGCCCCTTTTGCTTGCTCAGAGATAACAGTGAGATCTACTGAGTGTTGAGTCCGAAGGTCAATGGCAGCATGCATATCAGTTCCCATCTCATTCAGGTCACGATCCAGCCTATTCATCTTCTTATTCAGCACTTCAGAATTTGAACCAACCGGCTTATTTTTCTCTCGACGAGGATTACCCTTCTGTGAAGATTGGCAAGGGCTCGTGAGGAGTTCTGAACATATAGCGACTCGGAGGTGATCCATTTTCCTTTGACTCAGACCAGACCTGTTGGACCCTCTCCTGAAGCCTCCGCAGTCCCGGGTCCCAGGATTGCTTCATCGGCTAGTGCACTGACACCTTGCTGAGCATCATCAGCAATTACAACAACCTTTTTCTCAGCTTCCTTCTCCTTCTCTACTCTCTGAGGCTCGGGCTCAGGATAGATGCATCAGACGGTTCTGATAAAGTCCACCATCTTGATCAGGTGATGTAGAGAGTTTACGTCAAAGTGATCAAAGAGAGCAGCTTCTGATTCAGCCATTTTATCCCATCTTCGCGACTCTCCGAGCTGACTGAGTTCAGGCCAGGTTGCATTCCTGATCATGGCATAGGTGCGAAGTTGCACAACTGCCTCCTTCTGTGCATCTGAGAGGTCAAGAAACCTCTTCTCCACCATCTCCGCAGCCGTTCCCCTTGCCACTATTTCAAAATCTGGCAATGTTTTCTCATCAGGCGCAGGGAATGACCATGGAACCTCAGCCTGAACTGCTTCAGCAACCTCCTTCTGAACTCCTTTCTCCTGAGCAGGTTCCCTCTGATCCTCTCCCGAGGGGGCCTCCAAGCCCTGATAAGTTGATGCGATGTCAAGGATCAGTGGGTTTGGATCAGTGGGTGTAACATCCGGAATGGCAGAGATAGGGGCGATTTCAAGAGCATCCTGAGATGATTCCCTCTCCGGATGTGCATGCTGAATCACTTCTTCAGCAACCTTCTCTTCCACGAGCTTCTTCTTCGCTCCTCTGAACCCGGATATAAGAATGTCAGCTTCTGTTGCTTGGGTCCTGAGGGCTTAGGTTTGTCCTCCGCTGGCTTCGCAATATCAGCCTCTGAAGATTTGCCCGCCTGAGCCTTGACTCTTCCAGTCGTGCTCGCCTAAGCCTTCTTCTTCTGAGTCCTTGGTCTTTTCTTGGTGCCAGCATCACCGGAATAAGCTCTGAAGATATCGATCTTCGCTGGAATCTCGAGTGATTGGGCCTGATCCACATCACCGAGATTCAGGGTCTCCAAGATCAGAGAAATCTTGGTGCCAAAGTGCATTTTGGCCTCGAATGTCGCCTGACCCTCCAGCGAGTACTTGATTTTGTTGGTCTCAGCTACCAGCAATTGGAGGAAGTAATCCTCCCAGTTAAAATTGTGCTCTGAGGCATCAGAGATCGCCATCATCGTATATAATTTCGGCCGGGAAATCTGCTCCAGCCCTCCAGCAATCCCCATCACTCCCTGACTAGTCAGGTCAAAGAAGTGACGATTCTCAGTCCTCAGCATGGATTTGTTCAGGCCCGACTTTAGGACCACATCACCATCGCAGAGGGACTGGAGATAATCCTTCTCAGTCCCAAACCCATAATCAACAGGGCTTCGTCCAGAGTTGGGAAGATTGAACACCTCCTTAATCTTCTCCCTGATATTGAGAGTGACCCACCTCCTGGTTATCTCTTCCTCACCATCCTTCCCCTTCACACACGAAGTCAGGGGAATGCACGTCTCCCACTCCTGGGAATCCTTGTTCTACGCCATTTTGAGATAGAAGGCAGCAACAAGACGGGGATGGAGTCTCTGGGGTCTTGCTGTGATAAATCGCAGAAGTCCTGCAATTTCAAAAAGGTCCTTCACAGGCAAGATGTCAGGATGATTAGAGTTAAAGTCTCCAAATGATTCCCAATGGATTTCGTTTCTGAGATGAAAAAGGTTCCCAAAGAACGAGTCCACAGAAGGAGAATCCATGGATGTAATATGAAGATATGACGAAAATCGGTTTGCAGAGAGAAATATATCAAGAAAAGATTTGAGTGCATAAAGGTTGCAATAACAAACCCTTATTTATACTAAAATCCAGTTTTAATCGGAAGGCTCAGAAAATTATGACTTATGGGATTCAATGGCTAAGATTAAAACGCAAGATGCATGAAGACTCTTCGGTTTTCAACTGTAATGAGTCAAAACTTTATCGAAAACTGTTCCCGCCCTCTGTGCATTAAATGCGCGTCAGAGCATATCCGTATTAAATTCAAATAATTTTCATTAAATAATAACTGAATATTAAATGAATGGCTGGGATTAAATGACAAAATAAATTGATTTGACAATACAGTAAACAGTATCAAGAATGATGCACGCAAGATACGATGACTGAAAGAGAATCAGGAAACATACCAGTCAGTCAGATTTGTATTCTGACTGATACCACATTTGACCTATCAGGGTGACAAGCCCTGAATTCAGTGTCCTGAATCTTAATCAGTCTGTACTGATCATCCCTTTCATACTAAATGTTCCCCCTACAACCATTCACATTCTCTCTGATATTCCTTCATCCTGAGTCCTAGTTAGTTATTCCCCCTGACCTTATGCATTCTGATCTGAGATTCAGTTAGATTCTCCTAAGCCTGGGTCAAGGAATCCTAACACTACTGATAATTCAACAAACCTGGTTTCAGGCAAAGCCTTAGTCAGGATGTCAGCTCTCTGTTTATCAGTAGGGACTCTCTCCATCCTGATGTCCTTCTTCTCAACATGATCTCTGATAAAGTGATGCCTGATGTCTACATGCTTACACCTTTTGTGTAAGAAGGGGTTTTGGGATATGGCAATGGCACTATTATTGTCACAATAAATTGGGACTTCAGTGGCCTAAATTTGGTAGTCTCTCAGTTGCTGTTTCAGCCAAAGAATCTGAGAACAACAACTGCCTGCCGCCATATACTCAGCCTCAGTAGTAGACGTT